>CM040984.1:8208382-8307721 GCA_022985145.1 Pangasius djambal | reverse complement strand
GTTTTTGTGATTTTGCCTTTATACACCACCATAATGGATTTGAAATAAAACAATCAAGATGTGATCGAAGTGTAGACTTTCAGCTTTATTTTAAGAGGTTCCACAAAAATATGGCATTTACCATTTAGGAATTACAGCCATTTTCAACAAAGTACCTCCATTTTCAGGGGCTCAAAGGTATTTGGACAATTGACTGACATGAAGTTAATTGACCAGGTGCGGTCCATTCCCTCATTACTTCAAGACAAATGAAGCAGATAAAAGGTCTGGAGTTGATATCAGGTATTGAGTTGGCATTTGGCAGCTGTTCGACTGGAGCTATCAATATGAAGTCCAAGGAGATCTCAATGCAAGAGAAGGAGGCCATCATTAGGCTGAAAAAACAACATAAATCTATAAGAGAGATAGCAAAAACCTTAGGTGTGGCCAAATCAACAGTTGGGTACATTCTTAAAAAAAAGAATGCACTGGTGAGCTCAACAACATCGAAAGGCCTGGAAGACCACAGAAGACAACTAAAGTGGATGATCGCAGAATCCGCAGAAGAAAAACCCCTCACAACATCAACAGAAGTCAAGAATACTCTGGAGAAGGTAGGCATAAAATTGTCAAAATCTGCAATCAAGAGATGCTGTCATGAATGTAAATACAGAGGGTTTACAACAACGTGCAAACCACTGGTAACATTCAAGAACAGGAAAGCCAGATTCGACTTCTAAAAAAGCCTCAAATGTTCTGGAATAAGATTCTTTGGACCGATGAAACCAAGATTAACTTGTACCAGAATGATGGAAAGAGAGAAGTATGGTGAAAGAAAGGAACAGCTCATGATGTATACCACATCATGTGTCAAACATGGTGGAGGCAGTGTAATGGCATGGGCATGTATGGCTGCCAATGGAACAGGCTCACTGGTGTTTATTGATGATGTGACTGCTGACTGAAGTAGCAAGATGAATTCTGAGGTGTATCGGGCTATACTCTCTGCTCACATTCAGCCAAATGCTACAAAACTGATAGGACGCCGCTTCACAGTGCAGGTGGATAATGACCCTAAACATACTGCGAAAGCAACTCAAGACTTTTTGAAGGCAAATGGAATATTCTTCAATATAAGTCAGTATATAAGTCAGTCGCCTGATCTCAACCCAATAGAGCATGCTTTTCACTTAGACTGAAGGCAGAAAGACCCACAAACAAGCAGCAACTGAAGGTGGCTGCAGTGAAGGCCTGGCAAAGCATCTCCAGGGAGGAAACTCAGAATTTAAGTTTTGAGAACATGGGCTCCAGACTTCAGGCAGTCATTGACTGCAAAGGATTTTCATCCAAGTATTAAAATTATGGTTATATTTACAATTATCTCACTAATACTTTTGAGCCCCTGAAAATGGAGGTACTTTGTTGAAAATGGCTGTAATTCCTAAACGGTAAATGCCATATTTTTGTGGAACCTCTTAAAATAAAGCTGAAAGTCTACACTTCGATCACATCTTGATTGTTTTATTTCAAATCCATTGTGGTGGTGTATAAAGGCAAACTCACAAAAACTCTGTCATTGTCCAAATACTTCCGGACCTAACTGTATACATATATATATATATATATATATATATATATATATATATATATATATATATATATATATATATATATATATATATATATATATATATATGTATACTGTAATACTGTAATATACTGTTAATGTCATGGCCATATCATGATATCATATGCACTGTAGGTGTCTTGACCATATTATGGTATCACAGTTACTGTTTAGCAAAAATTATTTTAAAAATGACAATAAAAGCATGGTAATTTTTTATGTGTGTTTGATATGTGATTATTATCCATAGGTAAAGCAGATAATGAGAAAGAAAGAGAATATCATTTGAGAAAAGCCACTGCTGAAGAGATTTTTTGATTGTGGGTGCCTTAGCAGGGAGAGTCAGAGGGAAGCAGGGAGGGAGGGGGAGTGCTAATTGCTAATTCAGAACCATGGCGTGAGATTTTTTTTCTCACTAGGAGCTTTAGCACATATATTCTCCCTTGCAGCAGCAGCAGAAGGTCTGGCAGTCTTTTAATCCCCTCACACACACCATCAGCTAGCGCGTGCAGGCAAGATGCTTAGTGGTGGCACATAAGCTGCCTCCAGGAGAGAAGGTCTCTTGCACTAATTAGACTTGCTGCATTTAGAGGCTTGTGAGGGTGTGAAAGGGTCTAAAATATAGCCTCTCTAATCTTTCCTTCTTTCTTTCTATCTTTTTAATTTCTCTTTCACCTCTTTCCTGTGTGGATATTGTCATTAACATTGGAATACTCTGCATTTCAACTCCAGGGGTCATGAGGAGGGCCATCCAGATAAAATTGTTATGCAGCTCACCACCATCCTCCACTCGTTCATTTCTCTGCCAGTCACCTACAACGAAAAGCCACTCATGGATATCTCTCTGTTGCCCTTTCCTCCATCCATCCTTCAGGGTCTAGTAATCTTCATCTAAGCCCAGAAAGTCAGTTTCAGGCACAAAGACAGCACTGGATTCTCATTTCTCTTGTTCTCCTTCTCTCTGTCTCTCTATCCATGCTTATTATTGATTCAGAGAGGTGAGATTCTGAAATCGATACGCACCTCTCGACATTCATGGAAAGGCGAGAGAAATTTAATTCCACACAAAATGGTGTTGGCTCCACATGACTCCAGCACTCGGGGTTGTAGGTTGATGAAGTTAATCATGATTCCATTCTGGTAAATGACTGTGCCCTCCAGTGGCCTTGAGCATGTTATGTGTTGCACGCATATGTAGATGAAGAAAAGAGGCAATGGAGGAGCAGGAAAAAAAAATAAGGGAAAACACATATTCCTATTGATTTTGAATTTTGCAAATATATATTAATTTATGAATACAAACTCATATCCAATGTGATGGGTGGATATTTTCAGGGCTTGGGGTTGACTCCTGTGGTCATCTCTAACAACCTTTTTCTAAATTGCAACCCCATTCCTATAGATCACCTTTGTTCATAATACTTCCAGCAAATTTTTCATACAATCAGGGTGAAAAGAATAACAGTGCTTTATTCGTGGATGCACATGGACACAGTGTATCTCTAAACCCAACAGTACATCCTCAGTCAGCAACAACTCTTTTAGAATAACAAGTTACAATGTACTTAGTACCCTGTTTTAAAGTCCCCAACCCTCCCTTTCCCCCCTCGCAGCCCCTGCGACAGCACAGCTCTACCCCACTCTCCACCATCTCTTACTTTTAAAAATTAATTCACTCAACAGTGACCCCTTAGCCTTTTCCATCTCTGGCAGGGCTGCAGCTCCTCTTCCTCCTCCCACGCTTGCTTCAACACGCTCAGCTGAAGCCCCCAGCACCCTCTGCTTTAGCCATCAGCTCACGCCGGCTTGCGTTTTTATCCTCCACATGTGACAATCCTTCTCTCCAGCTGTTAACACCTGTGTCCTTCTGCCAAAGTTATAAATGCAGCATGTGCTATTTAACCATTTTATGTTTTCTCTGTAAGAGTCACGTTCAGAGCCAGGCTAAAACCACAAAGCTGAAGTCAAGCACGTTGATGGATTGTATTCACACTAACAACCTCAAAACATTCTCCATTTACTTTGACAGAAAGAGAAGATGCTGCACTTTCAAGAGGAAAAATCGAGTTGAGACAAGAGCAATGGCCAAAAGATTACTAATGTGAGATAGGGAAGGGAGGAAGCGTTAAAAGAGATAGGGAAGAGTTAATATTGGTTAATATTCGAGAGTTCAAAACACATACTCAAATCATCCCAGATTCATATTTGGATTGATAATAATAATTGGATCTGCCGTTTTGGCAGGTCAAGACTGGCCTTTTGTCATATTTTTGAGTGATAACATATTTTTGAGCACTAACTAGCTTACTCCAGAGTTAAAATGTGGAGCTCCTACGCAAACTGTGTAAAATTTGTCGGGTCTGTTGCAGCTGTGTAATAATTTGGCGATATACAACGTTGATGGTGATGGAGACGCAGGTGAAAACACACAATAGTCCGGTTAATTCATGGAAAGATGCAGAATAGATGATAAGATGATTAGTATAATTATATGCTCACTCACTAGCAGCACCTGTCAGCAAGAGAGTGAACTTCGGTTGCCCACGCTAGGGACAAGACCTTTACTGTAATCCCGAAGAGTACTTTGTCTGCGAAAATGCTCATTTAGCAAGTTGCTTCCACAGCACAATGGCATTTTTTGCAAGGTCATAATTAGCATGCTGGGTAACATTTATGTATACAACTGTTACATTTTTTTGTAAAATCTAACCTAAAGCGCTTTGGATGTTGTTTTATTTTGAGTTATTGTTCATTTTAGGACTTCAGCCACACATCATGAGACATTTGGTAAAATTTCATTTGATGTTTTGATGCCTTTCTGCATCCCTGACCTTCCTGATTACTTGCATTGTTTATTAGGAAAACCGAACTTCTACCTACAGAGCATCCTGTGTGAAGGAGATAAGGGCTAAAAAAAATCTCACCTGATGCTCAACAGGCATGAAGGTGAGTAAACAAATTATCATCGTTCTCCTCGAAACGACGTGTTCCTTTAAAAGAAGTGATATAGTTTGTCCTTTGGGAAATGTTCAGTGCCGCTTGGAAAGTGCTGGCAGTAATATATAAAACCAGCACTGGGGAACCTCACTGGTTCAACAAATTAATGATGCTATCAGAGAGGAGTGGGCCAGGCCAAGGCAGATAATGCAACTGTATGCATATTTATAGCTAGTATGCATCCACCCAAACCCAATGTGTTTGGATGGGCTCACTTTTAGTTGATTACTCACTGCCGTGAGTCCCATCTACTCAAGTGGCAAATGTATTAGAAAATATTGGACACACACCAAAAGGGTGATCTAATGCAAATAGCTACATTTAAAACAGCAAATCAAATATAAACTGAGGATTGGGGCCATAAAATTCCAAAATACTTTGACATTGTTGCCATCAGATTTACTTCTAAGTTGGTGTCAAGAAATAAATTTGGACTTAATTCTCAATCGTATTAAATTATTCTGGAACTATAAGCCTTAGGAACTATTATTATATACTGTATATTATCAGGGTGGCCAAAGTGAAATCTCTAGTGTGCTGCCCAGTCTCATGTTTTGGAAACTTAACTGACTAGGCTAAAAAAAACAAAACAAAGGTAGCTAGCATAATGTAATAAAGCATGACGAGCTAGGGAGATAGTTAAGTGCATTAATACAGACACAAACAAGCATATTAATTCCTATATAGGGGATGAATTGGATATAGTCATGCTTTTCTCTGAAAGTGTCTGACGTATAATGTAATGTTGACAAAAAAGTTAGCAAATTGGTGGCCAATGCTTATCTATGAGCTGTGGTATTCTCTACTCACATAGCATGTAAAAGATAATATTCGCTTCTGGCTAGTATTTTCATTTAACTGTGAGGCGACTGTGTGTAGTAAGCAGCCAAGCTACATGCTGACAGCTTTATGCTGAACTTTATTTTGCTTGGTTTTGTCAGTGTTTCCACATGCCTGCGTGTTCCTGATTCTGAAAAGGCTGATTGTCATCCATGCATGCTAATTAATCTGACTAGCAAAAGCTAATATACTACATGTGGTGCAACAGGAGAAAGAAAAGCGCACACTATAGTAAAAAAAAATTTAATTGAATTGAACTATAGTCATTGGGCATTACTGTGTGTCACACTACTGTGAAGCACATTTTGTTTCAATGTACGTACCGAAAAAAATTTTGTTTTGTGAAAGTCAGAAGTGAATAGAGGGTTTTTTTTCTAGCCCTACTGATTTGTCCACCCCGATCATGTTGCACATTTCAGGTGCCATGCTATAGTAGATGTTGAAGAACTCGAAGTTTGTCATGTCTATACGCAGTAGTTGGTTTATTGTCTCAATATTTTGACTGACAGGGGCCCACAATCAGCCAACTAGCTAATGAGTTTCAGTTTGATTAGTTTTAGCATATGTATAGGGGTTTTAAAAAAGAAGAAGAAGAAGCCCTCCAAGCATTTTTTTTTTTTGCTATGGCCAAAGGCCTCTAGCTAGGTAACACAGGAGCACCTCTGTTGGAAAACCCATTGGTCACTGTGGTACTGAATGCAGAGAAAGGGGCAGATGAGTTTCTTCTTCCTCATTCAATGGGCTTTCGGTGGTTCCAGGGCAAACTTTCTTCACATGACTCGTCTCTGTCTGTTAACACAGCAGACCGTCCCTTCCTTGCTCTTAAAACATCACCTATGCTCTGAGAGAGATATCTCAGGATTGGGGCCACTGCAGTTGGACTTCATTTGGAAACCTAATCAACCTCTTTTGCAGATTTTAACTTGTCTGATGTATGTGTAGCGGTGCTTAGGAGTTGCCATAACTGAAGAAATAAGAACAAATGGACAATGTAATTAGAGTGTGATTAGGAGAGCACTTAATTATTTCAAACTAGACAACTGTGTTTTGTCTGAAAGAAAAAAAAAATTCAGCCACAGATTGTGTGCCTCACTACTCTGTAATTGATTTCTCGCTATTTACTTTCTCCTCTAATCATGGAATATAATCATGAATCATGAATTGCATCAGGGAACAATGGCATCTTGACGATTTTGATTGCAAAAGAAAAAAGAGGTGATGAGAGCGCTGAAGGCATAGGGTCTGATCAGCACAGCTGGTTTGGGGCGATGAGGGAGGGCTGTTTCAAAAACATGGCACAAGAAGTTTTAGGTTATGGATATTTGCGATAAATTAAGTAGATAGTACAGTACCTTAAATCTGATCTGGTCTGGTTTGTGGTATCTTTCTCATTTTTCTGTCCCTTGGTTCTGTTACATCTTGCTAGCAGTACTGCATGCTTCGACACGACAAGCATGAAGCCAAGGTTCTTGTTCTCTGACTTCACTTACCTTATTTACATTATTATCATGGATCTGTCTGTGTTTAAAGCCAAGCTTACCTACACAAAAATAGCACTTTTCCAACTGACGGAGTGGCATGGCTCAACTCGTTAAAATTTACCAGGATCTCGTATTTTGTTGCTGTTTGTAAGTGGGTCATGCTGTACCTAAATATTCATTCATTCATCTTCTATTCTGGGAACACTGGCACTGAGGAAGGAATACACCCTGGATGGAATGCCAGTCCACTGCAGGGCATCATACACCATCGTTCGCACCTAAGGGCAATTCTGTGTAGCCAATCCACCTACTGGCATGTTTTTGGGAGGTGAGAGGCAAACAGAGAATCAAGAGCAGACATGCAGACTGAGAAGAGCTTGCAAAACTCCACACAAACCGTAACCTGAGCTCAGAATCGAACCCTGGTTGGTTATCCCATGCTGAGTATAGTTCCCCTTTTGCCCAGGTACCATGTAAACCAAGTTGGTGCAAATGGGTGGAGTTAGACTGCTGATCCTCACAGAATCATCCTGATTAATGCCTCTGGCTAGAGTTACTTTTCTACCATAACAGCAATCTTCAGTAACAGTGTGGTGAATGCCATATTTAATTGCCAAATATTGTATTTTAATATTGTTTAATGAAGTTTTCACTACATTAAGGTATTGGTACTAGGTTGGTACTAAGTATTGGCACTCTTGACTGTGTTTGGGCGCACATGCTACTACTATCGGAAAGTTTAATTAGCTATATTTTCACTAAAGATTAAAACACATGTGTCTAGGTTGTGTGCTGCCATTAAGACAAATTTGCTGTGTTTCAAGTTTCATGAGTTGTTTTGTATTACTCATGCACATCACTAGTCACCATCTGAGTCACCAACTTCCTGAGAGACTCCTCCTACTTCTAAAGGTAGTGTTATATGATGTGTAACCGACACGCAAAGTCGAACAGGATATTGATAATCCTGGGTTTGGGTTTGTTAATGAGTTGTGCTGTTTATTGGCAAAGTGCTAAAAGAGTTCACACTTTCATTCACAGGCTCTCATATGTTACACAATCAGTTTATAGCTCCAGCTTCTTGTCTTAATACAGTACAAGTGCGAAAGATTTGTGGAATATAATGCAAATGTACAGCTAGTTAAATGAGTTAGTCATCTTGATAAAACATGAAATAGTGCAGTGTTTTATAAACCACTTTAGTGGGTGGTTTATTGTTAATAATGGCCTACGTTAGATTTATAAAATAGAAGGAGCTATTCCATTTGAGCCTTATGAAAGGAGGCAGATTCATAACAGTTTTTGGGCTATTTTAACATGGAAACTGGCAATCCATCTATGTTGTACACACATCGACATGCAGTGCTGTTTTCTCCACCATGGTTGTCAGTGTAAAAGACAGATCACCATGCTACCCAACAAATGAGCCATTACTTTGCAATCGATCTGGCATGCTTTATAATAAAGCACAGTCTTGAGAGTAGATCACACATTTTTTTTTTTTTTTTTTTGCACAAAGCATAAGCTGTGCTTATGTTGGATGCAGGCAGGAAACATATCAGGCTGTGTCTGTACTGTCTCTCCAGGGAGACTGAGACCCTCATACAAACACACACACACACACACACACACATACATCCACATCCACATCCACCCAGGGACACAAACACATGCTGCAATGAGAGGGGTGTACACTTTCCTTTTTTTGCTTTAATTAAAGCATGCAGTAAGTGTGAAATTAACTCTCTCCTGCACCGGCCTGACAGCCCTGAGTGGGAGTGTGAATCAGGTTCTTTTGTCTCTCACGTAATTAGCACCAGCCGTGATGAGAGCACGGCACCAGTCCACTTAAATGAGGAGCCACCAGCATGATGAAAGGGGAGACAGGAGGAGAAATGAGAGAGAGGAAGATGGAGGAGGATAGAGAGAATGAGACACACAGAGAGAGAGGTTGGGTTATTACCACCTGAAAAAAAGGAACGTCGCTTCCTGAGTCCCTTGATAATTTGGCAATACAACGCCATTCCGTCACCCTCTGCTGAAAGAGTGGAGGACGAGGAGGAAAGCTGAGAGAAAGAGGGGGAAAAATGAGTGCAAGCAGCCTGATAGATGGTACAATTTTGAGAGGGAGAAAGGTAGGGAGTCTTATGAGTTTAAGAACTGATGAAGACAAAATGGGCCTTTAGACACACATAATAACTTGTGAGGGTTCATCCTGGTCCTCGCTGCTTTTCACCGTGACACTACACTGGATCTTGTCTTTGTCTACACTTCTAGTATGTGCTCAGCACTATCTGAATAAAAAGCCATCCTGAATCATCTGAGCTACCCTTTTTGCAGTTTCAGCTATGACAGAGTCTATGGCCATTTTTTTTTCACATTTTCTGAGCTCCAGTTAGTGAGAATATTTGAAGAAAAAAAGTCATAACAATGACTGACGCTTCTGAGATTATTATCGCTATACAGAAATATACAACTGAATATAACAGCAGCTTGATCGAGAACCCATTTTAGCTCTTCTCTCAAATGGATTTGGAAATCCTTATTTACTAGCATGTTCATTGGGGTCACCCACATGGACTGGTTTTTATTTGCTAATTAGTCAGTGCTGAAGCAGAGCTGTGCAGAGTTGAAGCACCCATGTTCCTATTTAAAAGAAAAATATATACTCTTGAATTTTTAAAAAAGCAGCGTTGTCAGGGGTCTTCAGCTTTGCACCGATGGAGACTTTTTGAAGTAACGTAAAATTCTATCAAACAGCTGTACGTGGAACCAAAAAATAGGAACTTTAACATTTTAAGATATTTGCACCATACGGTGGTGTTCATTACTTTATTCATGCTAATATGGTCATTTAAATCTAAATGCAAAGGATTGAGAAGAACATTTAATCTTTTAGAAGTATAGTACTAAACTATGTTTCCTTGTCAATGGGGTGGTACCCTCAAGGGAACATCTTTTGTACCTTTATTGGGATGTTAAATGTGAGATGGTGTGCTGGTATCACATTGCACTAGTCCAGCTATGGTGGCGTTTAATAGAAGAAGATTTTCAGCAATCTCACACATAAAGGATAATGGTTTGCTGTGAGCTCCTAAAAACAAAAGAGCAAGAATTCCTTTTCTCTCTAACCATTTTCCAGTCATTTTCAATGTCCTATTAATGAGAAATCCATCACAGACGTAGTGAAGACAGCAGACGTTGGGGTCAAAGTTCCAGAATGCAATGTGGCTATACAACGTAGTTGTTATGAATTGCACCAGAGACTCAGCTCAGCTAGTCTACAAGATGATGAGCATGATGGTATTGATGGTGTTGTGTTAAGAGATGAAACAAGAGATACATCTCACTGGCACCACCGAATGGCCTTGTGGGTAATGTAGGAAACCATTAACCAAAATGAAAATATACCGACATGTCAACAAAAGAAGTTTTTAAAATGTCCACTCAGAATTTCCTTACCAAGTAAATTTTGAAGATCACAGTTTAATTATAATGATTAATATGAATTGAGTCATGAAGGAGTTGTTTTTTCCTTTAAAGGACAATCTAAAATTGGTTTTCTTTTTATATCGCTGCATCAGTTGTGCACTGGTGATCTGAAATGTCAACAATTTTAATCATGATGCTGGGACAAATCCCCTTGCTGCGCCATTCTTTCCATGCTTATTAGTAAGCAAAACATGTTGGTGCTAATTTCTTTCAATAAATGACAAGACAAATCCCTTAGCTTTGTTGTCTTTATGCAACATCACACTCTGGGGTTTATTTAGGACTTCCTCTTTGGAACGCTAATGTCATGCTGAGTCACTGTTCACCAGCATGAGCATGGTGTTTACACTGGCTCCTTGCTATTGATCTGCCCTTGTGGTAATAGCAATCTGTCTCCCAATATCTTAATTGGTTAAGTGATTTCATTGATCCTTAAATTGTTCCCTAAGTTTATTTGCTACATGTCTACAAGAAGGCCAGTGCAATGACCATCATTCCCTTCACCCCAGCACCACCACTTGCTCCCGACCTCTTTAATGGGTCCGTAATTGATATATCCACTGCCAAGGGGGATGAGCCTGCATTGCCAATGGGGAAGTGTTGTGTAACGCTGATTAGGATCATGCTAATGCCATCATTAGATAGTTACTAGCATACGGCATCAGTCAGCACATGGGAACCGTTTCTCAGAGCTGATCTGCATATTCCTGAGCACACAGGGTTTAGCATGATGAAATGATCCACATAGTGTATTAACATACTACATGTTCTGTCTTACATCTTTCAAAGTGTAGCTGCTATGCCTTCATGCAGGCTTTTAATCTCTTTATTACTGCTATAGTATAAGTAAAAAAATCTGACCTAACTAGCATGGAGAGTCGAGAGCTAATGCTGAATGCTCAGCAGCTCTCCTCACACTGTTATCTCTCGCCCATATGTGTACCTCAGGGACATTCCTCCTGCTCTAATTTACTTTCTACCATGTCGCCTGCACTCCAGGCGCAAAGTTGAGTCCATTTCTCACTACTGTAATTCAGATTAAACAATTAAAACAGATTTATGAAACCTAAACTGCACACGCTGCTGCTCACCACCTCAAAGCAGTAAACAGAGAAAGTGAGCAGGAAATGGACAGAATGGTGGTGAGCACATTTTGAGCACACCCCCCTTATAATCTCTATAACCCACAACATGAGTCAAACGCTATCATCCAGAACCTTGAGGATGCCGAGAAGGATTGAACCATTGACCTCTATTACACCTATATTGGAGATTAACTGCAATACCAGCTCTGCCACGGGTATCAATTGCATCAAAGGTTCCAGTGGCCTCAGGATGAACAGAGAGTGTGAACAGCCTCTGAAATCATAAGAGGGAAGCAAGAAACACTGTCTGTGTCATAATGAAATTCTAGGTTGACTTTTTTTTTTTTTTTTTTTAGTTTAAACATCTTTCATTGACAGATCTATGTTCTCTCCGTTTTCCTACATTGCCATTGAACTGACTGCTGATAGATGCACTAGTGGAAGCCTTGCATTCACCTCTACTTAAACAGAGCAATGCAGCAGGGCTTTAGTGCTTTAGTTTGTCCAGCTCTCTCACCTCCTCATCTGTACACTCTGCTTAAACAAAACAGCTTCCAAAGCTTCAACTTTCATGCTAATACCACCATCAATGCCACTGCTATCTTGTGTTCTCATAGTTACTAGCTAACTAGCTGAGCCAATTCTCTATCATAACTCAGCACAAATGCATTGTATAACTGTGTTGCATTCTATAAATTTGAGTCCAGCATTTGCTGTCTCTACTGCTTTGTATTTCTATGTCGGATTTCTCACTAATGCAAGGAACATAGATGGAAAATGGTGAGTGAGAAAAGAAGCTCTTTCTGTTTTTTTTTTAAGGTGTTAACAGCCAAACCTTATCATTATGTTCGAGATCACTGAAATTTTTTTCTCCTATTAAATGCCATTGTAACTTTGCTAGCCATGTCCACATGTCAACCAATCATTTCTCACAGGAATAACAAAAATACAACAACAGCTAACACATTAACACCACAAAGTTGCTGTTTAATACTTTAATAATTCACATTTTTGTATGTATGTATGTAGCTATAGTGAACTACATATTAGTATTCTGAGAAAAGTTCAACCTAGGACAGTCAGGTTGCTCTTACCTAACCTCACATTGTATATGTTTCCAGTATCCAGAAGCTGGCTTTGATACAGAGGTAGAGACGCTGCATTAGTGTGAGATCTCACAATGCATGATGGAAGGAGGTCGATACTGAGGTGCCCCATTAGGGCCAGGAACATCCCACCCTAGCCCAATTAGAGCCACACAATTGCCAGCATCAACAGTCCATTATGTCTCTCTCTCCTGCAGAGAGGATGCACTGATCTGCCCATTAGAGCCATGGCCCATTAGCTATTAAGACAGCCATGCATGCACAGAGCACGGGTGCAAATGTAGCCTGGGAAATCTATGAGGTTGGAGTGTATTCAGAACGGATACAGAGTCTATACACTGAGCAGATAAAGTAGAATATGTGAAAAGCTCTTAGGAATAATGATCATGATGATGACAATTCTCTCCAGGCTCCTTTTTTAAAAGAAAGAGAATATTTATATTAAAAAAAAAAATGTCTGTTGGAGAGGTGGCAAGCTATCAGAAAAGGTTAAAAAAAATTCTTATACACGCACATTCACTTCTCTTGTGTGAATGCTGCAGTATATCTCTTTTAAACTAATTTATAGGTATCCTACACATAGAAAGGAAAGTACTGTTTTTAATATGTTTTTGATCTGGCCAATAAGTATCAATAAGCACCTTTATATGTTTTGTGCACTGGCATTTTTCTACATGTTCTGAAGGTGGGGTGCTTGGATGTTCACACAATAATCATGTTTAGTAAAAAAAAAACAAAAAAAAACAAAAAAAAAAACAAAAAAAAACATCTGTTTAGTCTTATGAAGACCTAGAGGCAAGTTTTTGAAACAAATTTCAGCTCCATTAAAGCAGACACAGCGTTTTATTCTCAAAATCATATATTAACATATTTCAACCAACTCAATTAACATAAGCCCATATTGTATGAGAAACAATGATTTAACACAAAGTAGTGGCCTAAATGTCAAATACATGAATAGTCATTCCATTAAGCTGTCTCAAAACAGCCACTGGTTAGATTAAAAAAAAATAAAAAATACATTTACTAACTGAAGTATAGCACAATTATCCGCCTCAAGAAAAGCATAATTTTGGTCTATACTATATGACAGGTCACATATATATGTAATTTAATATTAGTATGCATTAATTTTGCATTGGCCATTAAAATCCACATCAACCCTATTGAATTAGCTTAAGTGTAAGCTCATTTTGTTAGCAGAAAGCTTTATAAAATCTACTTCAGTAAATCCTGCTAAATACTGAACATGTGTGTATGGCAAATTGGACCATGCGTAGAGCCAGGAAAAGAGATAAGGAGTAACTTCAGAACAGGAGATATTGTTTAGTGCCAACTGGAGTACAGAAAGTGGTGAATTGCCCTTGTGGTTGCTTTTTAGACTGATTTAGGAATTTGTCCAACTCATGGGGGACAAAATCATTTTATGTAACCATCCACTTTGCATTTAGTCCAGTGTCAAGTTGACCAACAAGAGCTGTTCTTAAATATGTTCATTTATCAGCATTTATCTGAAAGTTATGAACTTGCATTTATCTTGTATGAACAAAAGGACTGAAAACTTCAAAACAGATGCATAAATATTCACCCCCTTGACCTTTTCCACATTTTGTAGTGTTACAACCTAGAACTGAAGTGGACGTCATCGGGATTTTATGTCGTGAATACACACAAAATAGCCCATAACATTGAAGCGGGGAAAAGGATCAATATAATTTGCAAGATTATCTACAAATAAAAAAATGTAAAACTTGTAATAAGTATTGACCCCCATTGCTGTGAAACCCCTACGGAATTACGTTATTAGCATATTTTGTCAGTAGCTGAGTTTATGGCCCTGAGTTAATTGCTCTATTTTGCCCTCTAGTGGAATAACAGAGACTCGCTCTTTTTATTCAAATCTTTCTATACAGTCCACAAGACGACTTTAATTTAATCGAAATTCATTTCGTGAGAATATTTATCCTGGCCCACAGTAGTATATTTGACACCTCTGCTCTACAGTATGATCACAGTTTTGTTTAATATCAAATTTAGTTACCAAATCTGATATTTATTTTAAAAGAATCCGACTAGAAAGAGAACTCTCTTTCTGAAGGATATTACATTTAATTTAAGAACTAGTGGGTGATGTTATGAGCACATATTGTATATACAGTATAGTACGTAGTTTTTTTGTTGTTCCTCTTTCAGCGGTTCCTGTTAGGGGTCGCCACAGCAGATCATTGGTCCGCATATTTTGATTTGGCACAGTCTTTACACTGGATGCCCTTCCTGAAAGCAGCCCTCCCCGATTTTATCTGGGCTTGGGACCGGCACTGAGAGCGCACTGCTGCATGCAGCCCCAGTGGCTGGGGTTGGTTCCCTGGCCGGGAATCGAACCCGGGCCGCAGCGGTGAGAGTGCTGTGGCCTAACCACTAGTACAACAGGGACCCAT
The DNA here is from genome assembly GCA_022985145.1 of Pangasius djambal. Classification (NCBI taxonomy): domain Eukaryota; kingdom Metazoa; phylum Chordata; class Actinopteri; order Siluriformes; family Pangasiidae; genus Pangasius; species Pangasius djambal. Next base: position 8,292,676 of record CM040984.1, on the reverse strand, counting down.
ATACAGTATAGTATATACGGATGAAATTACAGGAAAAAATATGGTGGCTCTGTTATGATGTGAAAGGGATTTTGCTGATGTGGTTTGTCCCCTTAGTGGGAAGGGTCACTGCAAATTAGTACAAAGTTGTTATACAATATAATTTGATTGTAATATAAATAAATCTAATATATCAAATTGTTTCCCCAAACAATTAGTTTTCATTTAGAACTTAGGAGAAACAGTTAACAGTTAGTTGTGCTGCCTATATGGGAAGACTCCTAGGCGGCTCCCTCATGAAGCTCATTGAAGCTGGTTGAAAAGATGTCAAGAGTGAGCGAACCTTCATCAGGAATGTGCTACCCGCTGTGCCACTGTTCCACCTCACAGCTCCAGGGGCTTCAGTTTGATCCTGATTTCAAGTTACAGTCTGTGTGGAGTTTCTCATATTCTCCCAGCATCCATGTCAGTATCCGGTTTCCTCCCACCTCCCAAAAGCATCTCAGTAGGTGGATTGGCAAATTCACCCTAGGCAGGAACGTGTGTTTGCATGGTGCCCTAGTGTCTCATATATAAGCCTATGTCGCAAACGGAGCAACAGAAGCTTAATTTCATTTACCTGTTTAGTTTATCATTTCACAATTTGATTCGAATGCTCTGCCACTTACTTTGGATCAACTCTTTCTTTTAGTGTTGCTGGTCTACATCTGACTAGTGTGTGAGTAAACCCATGAGAGCTTACAGAGAAGGCTCACCTATGATGGACCAGATGCCTCTCCGCTGCCATATGTGCCAACATTCCAACACTACATCTGTTAACCGTTTAGCGTTCAATGTGCTCAGCCAGTTTAGGCTTCCTGAATATGACACACACTATATTTTTTTTTAAATAAAAGAATAATCTTTCCCTAACACACAGCTTTCTACTGCATGCTAAAATATGCAAAGTTTGGCTGGAAGGTTTTCACCATTTTTCTCAAGAAATGCTGTAGCTATCACATGACTGACCCCAGTCTCAAATGCAAAGCAAAAACCTTGCTTCATATAACACATAATTTTTGCCACAAAAAATGAGCTTTGATGTTAAATTTGCCTTTAATCTGCTGTTCAAAGTCTCAGTAAATACCTCTAGAAACCTTACCAGAACCCCAAAGGATCATTTCCATATCACAGCCTTTGATTCGCTGAGTACTTTACTGTCATTAAGTCTTATTAACTCCAATCATTTTATTGAAGGAAGTGTGGTTGTGCAAAAGAGACACTAGATTACTCATCTCTCCTCCTCCTGATGCACTGTGAGACAAGGACCTCACCGGGGGTATAGGTTACATCCTCTGGACACTGGAGCATGGATAAGCCAGGAGACTGTAGTTCAGGGGGTCTATGGTTTATATATATATATATATATATGTATAGTAGGTGAACAGGGTTGCCTGGTAACAACATGTATTCTTGGTCACTTACTGTTGTTTATTGGATTATTAGCCAAGATTTGGAGTTTGGTGCCTAGTAAAGAGAAGATACTATAAGTGTGTTTGAGAAATATTACCATACTGAACAATATGTTCCATAGTATATAAAAGGGGTGTAACAAAATGCCAACAACATTGGCATGGTCTAAACTGCAAAGGCTTTTTTTCCTTTTCCTTTTCTTCCCTTCCCTTCCCACACCCCCTACCTCTTCCAGAACACTGGAAAACACAAGAAAACAGGTTTTAAATGCATTCCTATTATTGAATATGATCTTTCTTTGGGCTGCAGGTTTCATATCTGACCACTCACACGTTTTTTTGTTTTCTTTTTTGTTTCCTGTAGCATCCCAGTCTGGATGCATACCTCTAGTCTCAACCAGATGCCCTGTAAACCTTTATGGCAAGCTTTCTTACAAAAAAGTGCACCTCCTACCCGTATCTGTATTTCTATCTGTTTAGAGCACATTATCTGTTCATTCCAAATGATGTATTTATATTTGGCTACCAAAAAGAAACTGAGAGATAAGCAGATTGGGGAAAAGAGTAAACTTTTCAACTATTCATGTAACTACTTATTAGTATAAATGCTTCATATTGGATAGTCGGAACAAAATACCATTTTTATATCAGAATTATAGGACTTGCAGTAGGTCTACCACAGGGGTGAGCAGCCTGAGTAGCAGACACTGACCACAGGCTTTCCCATGTTTCCATCCATGCTTAATGCTGCATTTCATACTCAGCACTATGGGCCTGAGTGATGTGTGGTCAAGCTTATCAGAAAACGTGGCTCAGGGATCCTGCACACCCTTCGGCATGTTCTTTAAAAGAATGGACAGTCTTGCCAAAGTAGAAAGCCAGAAGTTATTCTCATTTGAATTCATTCTGAACAACCTGGAGTACACCAAAGTTATTTCTTGTTCACATACGTGATGCCAATACAAATATGTGCCTCTTCCTATTGAAGGCTTACAGTAAAATGGTTTGTACAGATGATATGTTGAATCATTTCTGCACCAATCAATCATTTAATAACTTGTTAGCATTTTAACATCTCCATATCAAAACATTTTAACATTCCCAAACCCAATCTGAGCTGGATTAGCAGAAATCAGTGATCATGTGATCTACTGTCTATGGGATACTAAAATAAAAGGCTTATATATTGGTTACAAAGATCAGAGTCTCTTGTTTACTCACGGCAGCATTTACAATTCCCAAGTCTTATGACCATTACCTACCTGAACACTAGTTTGTTCTATCCTTTAAGGAGTGCCATATGGCAAAATACATACATTTTCTCCAATCAGTAAATAACATGTTTAATTTTGTGTGGAATGCTTGATTACTGTTCTCCATCTAATATTAGCTTGCTCAATATGTCTTCCATGTTGCTCACGGGGCATATCTATATACAGGAGGATGCAAGAAATGAAAGAATTATAGGCCTCCAGATCTAATTACTTGTTTACCTTCTGGTGAAAAAAAAGACTATAAATAATAGAAAGTGCACATTATTACCTTTGTAGTAGCTGATGAAGTTAATGACATTTGATGAAGTATAATGATGAAGTATAAATGACATTTTATTAGTGCAAAATCACAATAAAACCATTAAAAACAGCTAAACAAATATAGACAAATAAACAAATATACAAATATATAACCAAACAAGAATATATATATATATATATATATATATATATATATATATATAAAATTTAGTGCAATGAATACGCTTAAGAAAGAAAGAAATTAATTTAGTGTAAAAAAATATGTTAAACCAAAAAGTAAATAAAAAAACATTGATATATTTCAGCCATTTTGCAGGAGCAAATGCACTTTATCTTGGGCAGAATGATGCAGAATAAGCCGCTTATATTGCAGGCCTTCCCTCATCTCTGGGCTGTTTGTCACTAAGCCGCTATGTGTGCTAGGCAAAGAAACATCAAAGACTGACAATAATATTTGTATGCAAGTGTTTGGAATAATATTCTCTTCCACACAACAAAAAGCCTTAAGGCTCCTGACAACTGAGAGGCACAACCCAGTGTCAATAACAGTATCCTACTGGTGCATAATGGTATTATGATGCTACAGAGCCTTGTCTCCATTTGTAGGAATAATAATTATTTGGTTACTCTTTGAGTCGTTGTTTAGTGGCTGGTCCCATGAAAAATAAAATGCTGTTAGTGTACTGCATAATAGAAACAGGTGAGACATGTTTAAAGCCATATTTGTCTTATTTAAAGACGCATAAGTTCTGGAAAGAAAAACAGAAGATTTCTCCAAGACCTAGCCAAGATTCATATCTATTCATATTCAGGTGGAGATGAGGAAGCGTGCATACACGCTTGAGAAACATTAAGGGGGGAAAAAAAAACACTCCACATGAAAGGGTGCTATACTACACCCCTCCATCTGGACACATGTCCCTTCTTCGTAAAACAACACGAGTTTACCATGTAGCCTCCACACTTCATCCTCCCAAGGCTAACACAGTGGCCTGTGATAATTCGTTCTGCTCCACTCTCTCTCTCGTCATTACTTCCCGCAGATCCCTGCTGCTGTTTGTGCATCATTTTCTTTTAGAGGGATTATGCATATTTCTGAATGCTAATGAGAGTGGCGCGTTGGTAATCATCACCTGGGCTCCCTGAAGGTTGCTCTCCTACATAGCAGACATGAATAAATTATTAAATGAAATCTAATTTCATTTGTGGAGCAGCTGAATCCAATTCTGGTTTTGCCCTCCACAGACTGCACATCGGTGACCCCGAGGTTTTAATAATATTATTTAAATATAACAGACACGCAAGTGCAACAATAGAGACATGCTATAGAGCCTTCAGCCACAGCAAAATGAATATGAAATAATTCAATAAGCAGACTGCAGATACAGTAGGAGAAAATTGGCTGCATACAAAAGAATTAGAAGGAAACCGTATATAAAACTAGGCTACTATACACACTAGTCACATTTATTGGATTAATGTTTTTCTCCAGCACTGCAAACAAAAATGTGCCTTTATAAAACATATTGCTGTAGGGGGAAAAAAATCTACTATCTACTAATGTAGTATATACTACATTATACTAAAAATCAGTTATTCTGTGTTAAACACTCTGAAAGACAGACAGAGGCAGCACATTTCGTTGCTATTTTTCAAGTACGTCATCATGTTGTGTCTGTTCCAAATAGCAAGCACGATTAACAGAAAAGCTGTGCTTGCTGTTAGCTAGCTCTTTTGTTCAAACCGTACAAAACGGCCATTGTGTAATTTGCACTTTTTTTGGCAGATAAGTGCTTAGTCTATTTACTTCTGTCAATAAGTCAGAAAATAATCCACTTCATTCATGTTTACTACACCCACTATTTTATTTCATGTGCGCCTTCTCAGTCACTGCTAATCACGTGCTATGGATGTGTCAGCAAAGCAGGCTTAAATAAATTACCCCCAAAGCACAGGAAACCTAGTGGGCAGTCCGCTCTGTGTAATCAGCAGACACGACTGTCTATGATCGACTGTGTCAATCTACAGGCTGAGCTAGAAAGAAATCAGCCTTGCTTCTTCATACTTCTTCATATGCTTCTTCAGTGGTGCTGTTGTACTTGGTTCTACAAAAGTAAAACATAATCCACTTTAAGCCATCTGTTAACAGCAAATAAGATGATACCAAAACTGACTCGTGCATTTTTTTCCTAGAAAGAGAGACCGGATCCAGTCGAGATTCAAACATAAATATCATGCATTTCATAACACATCTGATAATGATACTGTTCTTGTTTGGCTCTTATCTCCAACATACTGTTAAAACAGTGTGTAATAGCATAAAATACAGAATGTCAGCTTTAATTGGATAATATTGGGTGAATCATATATCTGTTGGGTGAATCATATAGGAATGCAAACCTAGAAATATTGCATGCACGCTCGCATAAAAAGGGCAGTTTCGAATTTTCAGTTGCCTTGTGACATTGTGTGAGCTGAAAAGCTGCAGTGGCAGAACTGGAAGATGATGTGGCATGACTGAGAGGAAGCTTCACCCTCCCTAGATGGTTGCTGTAATGCCACAGAAGAGCACTAGCTGTAACATGGGAATTAGCAATGGCCAAACTGAAAAGAAAGAAACTAGACACGGTGATAAAATTACTAATGCAGTGACACAAAGTGAGCTAAATACAACATAGCAGTTGTTTAAACTGTCCAGTTATTACACTCTTTTGGCTCCCTAACTTACTTTCTGCTATTGTGGATGGCCCCACTTCCCAAAAACAGTTTATGTTCAAGTCTCATGCTTGCTGCAGTGGATAATGTCATCTGGATACTATAGATTTGTACCTAAGAACTGCTGCTGTAATCATTAAGACTGTCCTGTGCTGATTCCAGGACTCTCACAATGCACTGAACACATTTAGTAATACTTGTCTTTATTCTTTATACCTGTATATTCTGTATACAATATTCATTTATAATACTATCAGGAGTCACATAGAAGATGATGGGTTCCCTTTTGAGTCTGGCCCCTCTCAGCGTTTCTTCCTCATGTCGTCTGAGGGAGTTTTTAAATCTACATCCAGATTTCTGAAAAGCTGCTTTGTGAGAATGTCTATTGTTAAAAGTGCTATACAAATAAAAGTGAAATGAATTAATTGTATATTAAAATGACAGTGATATAAGTGTACATGTACAGTACTTACTTAAAGTCTTAGGCACATGCGAAGAAATGCTGTAATAATAATGAAAACGTAAAAATAATGGAATTAAATGTTTCTACATTAAAAAATGCTATAAAGAGCAGGAATAAATGAAACAAAGTCAATATTTGGTATTTAAAAACATAATAATAATAGACTCAGGTTCAATGTGTGCAGTTTTGTAAGGAAATGAGCTGTAAGTGTTACTGAGCATCTTGCAGAAGCAGCCACAGCTCTTCTGGAGACTTTGACTGTCACACTCGCTTCTTATTTTTGCAGCAAAACCCGGCAGCCTTCATTATGTTTTTTGTCTGAAAAGTGTCTCTTATGTAATCTGCTGCTTTCTTTACTGACGCACAAACATTTTTCTGTAGCATTTAATGTTGTGCTGGAAAACTAATGTTTGGAATTCTAAAATGTTTTTGTACTGAACCAATAATGTAGAAGTCATAAAATAAAAATCTATTACAAAGTGTGTACTAAAGAAAATGGGGTGCCTAAGACTTTTGCACAGTGCTGTACGTAACCAACAAAAGGCTGTCCTGACCAATATAGTATTACAAGTGTAATACAATAAACACTCTATGTAAAAGTAAAACAATAGCACTTATTTCAAAAGAATTGTAAAAGAAAGCCCTGCCGCATGTTATTCACTATGTTAAAGATACACGATCGCCACTATACTTCTCACGACACATGTAGCCGTTTACTAAAGTGCGTAACATTTCTGTTTCCATTTTTCCTTTCTGAATCCCCTTTGACACTCATCTCTCAGCCCACCAATGTGGAGTGTGTGCCTGCTGAAAAGACCTCTCAGGAGCTGTAGAGACACACAGGGTGCTGGAGGTAGAGCAGAGCGCACGCCACACACTGCACTATGCCTCTATAGCTGTCAGGTTGATCACAGGAACTCCGCTCCATCGCCACACACCAGCACACATGTCAAGAGCAGGACAGGGAGAGGAGGGGAAGCCGGGGCCGTGCAGACTGTTCCGTAGTGACAGGCAATAAAATTCAGAGTTAAGGAGGAGTGAGAGGGAGAGGAAGAGTGTCCCTAAAGTCTCAACCCATTTTAACCTCACTAAGCCGGTAGGAAGACAAAGTAGCACAGCAGAAAGTTGGAGAAGTGCAGCAGACTTAATAAAGGAATTAGGAATTCAGGAGAATGCTCTTACTATTATAGGTCTCAAGAGATTTCTGTACCTGTCCCTTAGTGTTAGGGACACTAATATGATAGTATACGTAGAAAAAGATATAAATATAAATGTGTTAAGCAGATATTCTAATCATAATTCTGTCACTTCTGGGAAAATTCTTAACATTTTTGGATGATTCATTCCTGTACTAGTCTTGTGACCGTCCAGTTATATGCTCTCTAGAACAGGGGCGGGTCTTGCTCTACAGCAGCAGCTCATTAGCAGCAAACATTGTTCGATGGTGCATTTTTGGCTGTGCATCTTCATGCACACTATTCCTTTTTCCAACCATCCCTTGGTTGAGAATTAATGTTTGGAGGTTTTTCTTTTTTTCTTTGGAATACAGTAGAGCTAGTGGTTAGCACGTTTGCCTCGCCCCTCTGGGGTTGGGGGTTTCCACCTCCGCCCTGTGTGCACGGAGTTTGCATGTTCTCCCTGTGCTTCGGGGGTTTCCTCCAGGTAATCCAGTTTCCTCCGCCGGTCCAAAGACATGCATTGTAGTCTCCTTGGCATTTCTAAATTGTCCGTAGGGTGTGATTGTGCCCTGCAATGGGTTGGCACTCTGTCCAGGGTGTCCCGCCTTGTGTCCCGAGTTCCCCCGCGACCCTTTGTGGTAAGCGGTATGGAAAGTGGATGCCTGGGTGGATGGAATAAGGTGGAATTTGTGCAAGCTCGCCAGTTATGTGACAGGCACTTTTCAGAAGAGTGTTTATCCAACTTGGTTACTGGAATACTGCAATACTGGAATATCTGGCTACCCGATTGAGAACACAGTTCCATCCTTGTACACCATCAGGGTTTCTCCATCATTTTATCCAGTAGCATAATATTATAAATTACTTAAAGCCTACCATTCAGATATGTCAGATGCCTCCCGATGATGACCCCTACGGCTCTTCATCACCACTGGCACCACTGACGGTCGACCTCGGCGCAAGCATGTATGGCATAACTCCAAAAACACACAGCATCTCGTCAATATCATCTTTGTTAATGTTGACATGCGTGGGTGAAGGCGGCAGTGTGAAGTCCTCCGCAAATGAACAAGTGCTCTTGTTATAAACTCGCGTGATGAATCTCAGATGCTATCGTTGTGTAACCAGTCAAGCACTTCAACACACCATCGCTCTGACTTCCTGTTTCAAAAGGAAATGCATCAACATACAGAATCAATTCGACTTAACAGAGAAATGGGAAGTCTGACCTCAGCAATGTTCGAGCTACAAAGTGGGTAAAAACATTGGCTTCCTCCATGAAAGCATGCGTTTTTTAGCAACAAGCTAGCTACCTATTATTAGTGACTATCAGTTTATGATGCATTTACTATTTGTAGTATGTGTAAAACTGTATGTGTAACAAGTCAATTGAACTAAAGTAAATACTATAGACTATAGGAGGTTGGAAATGACAAGCTACACGCTTTAAATGAACGCAGCTCAAATGACCATCAAGCCACTTCATGGGGATTTTAACTTCTGTCTATGAAGAAATGTATTGAAAAAGCGATGAAGTGCATTAAAACAGACACAAGTAAAAATTCTTGGCCTTTCAAATCCATTTTATTTGGAATGTACAGGGACAATCAGTCAAACCATGTAGAATATTTGATATATTTGCAAAATAAATATGCTCAAAAGAAAGCCACACTGCAAAAAAAAGACATTTTAGCAAGTGAAAACATCATGAAGACAGACAGATTTACCTAGTATTTCCTATTATAAGAATACAGTAAACCAAATATATGATTATTAAACCTATTTCTAAACACTTTTACTAATTTGAAGTCTGAAATAGTCTTGTTTTATTGGCAGATATTCTTTTCTCATTTTAAGCATTTATTTCTAGAAAGAAGTAAAATTATCTTCCAACAGAACAAGATAATTTATAACTTGAAATGAGTAAAAGCATCTAAAAACAAACTGAATAATCTTATATTTGATATTAGAAATATAAGATGCCCCAACAATGTATCTTTACTTGCTAAGATATTTTTGCAGTGCACGTTTCAGACTATGAAAGCATTTTGTGGCCTTAATATTCTAAAGTCCCATCTCCCATTCATTCTTAACCCAGATAGAACCTTATAACATTAAGGTCACGATTTATTGATCTGTTAAATAACGAAATGTTACTTATTACAGAGCGGGTAATATGCACCATGAACGTCACGTTAACACTTTTAAAGTTTGGATGTTCAGATTCATTTCTCATCTCCTTACAGCTGGAGTTGTATGCTTGTGGTAAGTAAAGGAGAAGAGAAGTGAAGGCTAGAGGAGAGTGGCCCCGCTGTGCCATGCTGCCCCTGGCACACTGTTCTCCCTGGCTGCACTTTCTACTCAGCGATGGTGCCCGAGGCTGGGTGAGATGAAGCAAGCTTCTAACAGAACTAACAGAATAGATGCTGGCTATCAACTCGAGGGGCTTTTTCAAAGCCATACGCCACTCCATGCCCTCCAGCCTTCTCTCCTTCAAACAGCCTCTAAGCCATCACTCTACTCTCCAGGGCTGCCTCTAATTGGTAGTGTTAATAGCGGCCATGTGTTTTTAATGCAGATGCAGACCAACTTTCCCTCTCCTTTCTTTCAGTCCCTTGCTCAGTGTTTAGCATTCGTTTCACTCACGTCTCTTGCATTCAGTGGTCCGGAAAACATCTTTCATTCTCACTCACCGCTTTAGTCATGCTATAGTAATATGCGGTATTTCAGAGCCCTGGGCACTCTGTTAATCACCAGCCTCCCATCATAACTGAGTGAAGCGAAGAGCCAGGGATCGGCTGAAGACCACTCTGCTGCATAAACGCTGTCCTCGTGCTCCTCATACGTAGCAATGATGCTGTCCTGGAGTGGCTCTTTGCTCCTGCAGACAGGAAACAGAAGCTCAGTTGCACCTGGTTTCATATGTAGTCGATTATTATTGTAACCCCTTTTACGCATAAGCAGCATAAATTATGCCTTTTGGAAAACAGGGCAACATACAAGACAAACCAATAGCAATTAAAGCAGGACTGCATTAAATAATGAAGAAAGTGTAAAGCAGGGCTAAAGGCTAATTAACTAAATATTTTTCTATTTATTGGAGTCATAGATCTTTTTATTCCTGAACTTTCCACACATTTCTTTTCAAACAGCCATTAGATTCATGTTAACATTAATTACAGGACTTCTTGTTTTTCAGATATTGAGGTTTGGAGTAAACTCATTCAAGTGACCCACCAATCCAGTAGGCTAATATAACAATGATAAGAACTTTTTAATAAGTAGAATAACTTTGATAATATCAGGTTGTGAGTTTTTCACAACTATCTCTTGGAAGTGAGGGCCATTACAAAAAAAAAAATGGAGCTTGGGGCTGGGGTCATGACTTTCTGGGAAACGAAAAAAACAAGGAGAAGATGACACTCACAAGAAGATGGCAGAACAGAAATCTACCATATAGAGAAGGAAAAGGAGGGAATAGGAGTGAAACACACTTCTCCTCATGATGATTCTCTTCACTGTCACTAAGGTCGTCGTCATCTACAAGGTGGCCAAAGGGCTCAGAGGAAATGGAAACCATGTTGGACAGGATCACTCTGCTGTCACTGCTGGCTGTAAGCAGCAGCTGGTCATGGGAGTGGTTATACCTCACGCTCCACACCCTAAAAACAAAAACAACAATAATAATAATAATAAAAACATCAAATACTGCATACAGGGGTCCTGATTTACTAAAATCCCAAATAACGAGTACTAATTTTTGGGTACAATGGGATAAATCGTGCGTTGTGTTGTAGGTGATTTACAGAGAATAACTGCATCTAAGTTCAATTCAGTTCAATTTTATTTGTATAGCCCTTTTAACAATGGACATTGTCACAAAGCAGCTTTACAGAAATAAATAAATTCCGGATATAAATTTTAAATTTATGAAGTTATCCCTAATGAGCATGCCAGAGGCGATGGTGGCAAAGAAAAACTCCCTGAGACAACATGAGCTACAACCCTTGAGAGGAACCAATGACATCATTAAATGAGGCTTAAAATGACGTCATGTGCCAAGGAAACAATGTAAATGACGATTTTGTATGTGCTAATTATATTCAATAGGCATTTTGGGCTCACATTTCAAAGAGATTTGCCACATACGAATATGTGTAAAGACAAGCACAACAACAATTATAGACCGTGAGTTACTGAGACTATTTCAAGAAAGCTATTTTGTTTCCAAATGGTGGAAAAGGGTTTATACACGGGTTTAGTAAATCACATCGCTGGTGCTAAATTAATCTTTCTGTATCGACACCGCACGCAATTTTGCACTTTTAGGTAGAAACATGCCAAATTGTATATTCATTAAAATGAACCTGGAAAAAAAGTGATATTTTGCTCTTGTGAAAGACACAATCCACTCTAGACCCTGTTAATAAATCAGCTTGTATATTCTTTTCTGGGCTTTGTCACACATTTTGCACGCTCAAACTTTTAGTAAATTAAGACCTGAATGTTCCGTGCAGCTAATGGTTTGCCTATAGAACCCCATTTTCATTGTTATTTTGGAAACTTGGCTTCTCGCTTAATTCTGCTCTGTCGAAAAACTGCCTACCTCCTAATTTCCCTCTCCTACTCCAATTTTCTCCTTGTTTTTCCACCTCGCTAACATTTTTTCTCTCTCGCTCTCTCTGTCTAAGCCTCAGGCATGGCTCAGGAGACGATCCCAGCCCCTCATAGAAGGGGATTGTTGGAGGATAACTTGGCTGTCGACAGCTAAATCTGGCTCAGTCAACCCTGCTTCTACAGCCTAACTAATCTGCTTCCGTCCCAAAATATTCCCTAATTCCTCCCTCCCAAGGCTCAGCCAAGGCCTCGCTGCCAACTGAACAAATGACAAAAAATGAGTGGAGCGCAGGCGCGCTGCAGGTCTATAATTTCTTATCTAAATAGGATCAAAACTGGGTTGTTATTGATACAGTGGTGCTGTGTTTTCAAGAGATAGCATCCAACGCCTGACACTTTATGCAGTGATTGGTGTCTGTGTGTGTGTGTGTGTGTGTGTGTGTGTGTGTGTGTGTGTGTGTGTGTGTGTGTGTTTGTGGCTGGCTGGGAATGTGAATTGGGATAGTGAATTACAAACTGCCTCATATAAGTGACCTCTAAATGAGACTCAGAATACTGTTGCAGATATGAAGCTAATTAAAATGTCAGCACACACAAGACACAAAATGTACTTCCAAGGTAAAAAAAAAAAAAAAAAAAAAAAAATCAAGCTTTCATTGTGATTTGAGCTTACAAATCCATGAGGCAATCCTTTGTTTGTATGGATAGTCATGCATGAGCTGAAATTCATCTGCTTTTGTACACAGAAGTGATGCTTATGTGTTTATCTCTATACTTAGTGTGTGTTTGTGTGCCACTAACCAGTGGGAGTGCTCCTCTAGGGTTTTGACAGGCTCGTTGATGTGCCTTACATCCCAGAATTTGACCTTACAGTCGTCCCCGCAGCTGGCCAGGTAGTACTGCTTGTTGGGGTTGAAGTCCAAGTCTCGCACCAACTGCCCGTGGGCATTCTCAATGCAGTAGATCTGACTGTGTGGGAGAGAGAAAAAAAGAGCACTTAGAAGTTTCTATGTAGTGATAATGAACGAGAGAGGGAAAATATGAGGAGAAAACAAATAAAAGCAGAAAGAAAGAGAGAGAGAGCGAGGACTGTCATGGATTTCTCATGAATCAAAAGCAGTCTGTCGCTGTAGCTCTGAAGGCCAAACCTCCATCTCATATCATATAAAAATGTGACAAGCCATAAAGCTTGTCACAGACTGCTCTAGTCCTCATGCAAAGTGATGACTTCCCTGAGCAGAGTGTGTATTCTGTTTGCAAGAACTTGTAAAAGCCACTGCATGTGTATGAACTCAGTCTGAAGGACCTTGGCTTCATTAGTATGGGCGACTGACAGGGGTGCCTGGGGTCCTTCAACATCTCTAGCCCATTGCACCCCTTGCACTTTCCGTCTCTGTTAGCAGGCTATCTCACCGTCCACTGATCTCATTATGCAATTAACATGCTAATTAAAAAGCTTATTAAAACTAGGGGTGAGGAAATTTGACCAGAGGGGAGCGTAGGGGGCTTCAATTAGGTCAAGATTAAAGTCTCAATTCAAATCATTCTGCGGGAGCCCGTGGTTGCCAAGCACGGGCAAAGGTTAAAACGTCCGGTCCTATTATGAGATGATGTATGAATATTAAGACATCAACAGAGTAGACTGAGGGGGAAAAAAAAAGTCATCACTCATCATCTCATCTTCCTAAAAGGGAGAGCTTTTGATTTGTCAGAAAGTATCACGACCAAAGCGGACGTATTCTAGATCACTACATACTTTCCGCCATGCAGCGGTAACAGTGGTGACCTTTAGCCTTTGGTTACAAACTCCCCCACCCCCAAAGGTCGAGGAGCAGCGGCCGCTAAAGCTAGCCAGAGAAATGGAGCAGGAAATTGGGTTAGCCTCACCGCTCCAAAGTCTTCCACGCTTGCAAATCTGAAATTGGGACCCAACCAGGCAAATCCTGTGTTGAGCTGTGATTCGGAGACACACTCTGCAAAAATGTGACAGGGATCAGGTCGCTTTTGCTCATAAAGCCTCGGGACACGACATGGTCCAGTCAGCAGAGCTGCCCCTCTGCTTTTTGTACACATAAGTTAAGCGGAGCCCCCCCCAGCACCAATCAGCTGGTGGTGGTGATGAAAGGGCACAACTGAGGAGATCTGGTCATGTCTGCGGCATTCCAAGACCTCTGTTGCCATGACAACAGCCCAGCACACACACACACACATACACACACATACACACAAAAATACATTTCATACATCCATTGGAAATGAGGCTGCAGCCACAGCGAGGGGGTAAAGGGTCTCTGCCTACTTTAGCAGAAGGGGTAAAAGCTTGGTGTCGGTAGCATGTATGTATTATGAGCCATTTTCAGAGCACGTTAAAATGCTCTCTAGGGCAGAGAAGTTTACAAAGATCAGGGAAGATCAGAGTGACTGCAGCAAAATCAGAGGTCCAGAGGTGACCTCAATCTACCAAAAAATACCTGACTGAAAAATAGTACAAAAACATTGGAATCTTAAAGCAAAGTAAGGCTCATAATTTTATGAATATTTTTTCAATAAATGTTTGTGGGGAAATGACTGGACAATTCATATGGAAAGTAGATAAGAACTGGAAAAACACTACAACGCAATTACATTTTGGCATTATACCAGAGTGCTTTTGAAATCTCAAATCTGATTGGTCAGAAGGTGTTGATTATTTTTCTATAACAGCAGCTCTGATAGTAGTTTTGGCTGAAAGGCAAGTCACAGGTTTATATTAATGCGCTTTTTCTACTAATACATTGTCTAACTAACACTTGATGTGTTTTAGGTAATTTAGGAATTGGCAGAGAACAGGTAATTACTGAATACTTGCAAATTGCTCATTGTATCTGCTACTGAGAGAGCTTACTTGGAACTACTGACTCAGTTGGCAAAACTAAATGTGAATTTATAGACCTATGAAATGTTTATGTATTCTACTTGTGATAAAACCTATTAAAAAGTATTTTTCAGCTGTTTTCTGAAATCAAGCATATGCCAAACCTTGAAAACATTAGAAAACAAGCATTTATACATCTTTCAAGCATCTGTATGAACCTTGTATGAATGATTTTTATGTATTTTTTTTTATTTTTATAAATCATTGTGTGTATTTGTATGAAGCATTTATATGAACCTTGAGAAGGAGAACCACTATAGCCACAGAACGACTATAAAAAATCAGCAGGGGTCTTGCACACGTCTGGTACACGGCTCTTTAATTAGCTGACTTCTATTATTTGTCCTGCACACAAATACGAATAATCATGTAGCGATCACGCTTTAATCACTTCTTATTTATCATCCATCTCTGCAACTGCAATTTCACTAGCAGTTGAAATTACACAGTCTGTCCTTTTCTGTCTCTTAGAAAGCTTCGCTGCAACACACACCTCTGTTTCTGTTCGCATGAGATGCTGTGTGTATCGTGTGCATCAGAGCTGACAGCTAATGCACAGTGTTCACACAGTTGCAGGGAGGTGGTGAATGTGTGCGAGTGTGTGTGTGTGTGTGTGTGTGTGTGCGCACACACGCTCTAGCACTCTCACACTGTGCCTCAGAGGTGCAAACAGGGCTGCACACTGATGAACATACATAACAGCAACATGAAGCACTGGCCTTCTGTACACCTCATTTCCTGTTTTCATACAAAATCAGAAAAAAAAAAAACCAACATAACGCATGTGTACATGGTACAAGTGAGGCTGATGTTTACATATTCTTCAGAAAACACATGCTCAGTGATCAGTCTTGTTGGATTTTAAGTGTGATAATTGTCGTTCTTTCACATGAAGCGAAATCATTTCCTAGCATGATTGCGCTATAAAATCCAGGGTGGCTCACTGAACTCAAAAGGAGATCAGAAGAATCCACTGCCATTTCCACAGGAGACCAACAGCGGAGTTAGTGACGCATTTATGCAATTACAGATTACGTCAGACCTTAACAGCACAATGCTGGCTCTACTTTCTCTACCAACAAACAGCAGCTGTAATTGATCTGTGAAAACAACCTTTAATAAGTCAAGATCGCTCTTTTCTGCTTATTTTGCGCTCTGCTATCCTGTGCGGTGGTGTGACGTAAATAGAGAGCTGATGTTTTTGACCAGGGCAGTGCTCTACTGATTCACACTCCTCTTGACAAGCCAGCACACACACTCTGGAGGATGTCTGATGGGCAGTGGAGCAGAAGAGAACCGCACTCTTACTGCTAGCACATAGCTGCTGAACCAACTGGACGCATGGAGAGAACTGTGTGTGTGTGTGTGTGTTTTGACTCTCTTTCTAGCCCTATAGCCCTTCTGTAAATCTGTAAATCCTTCTCTTGCACATATACTCAGCTCCAGAATTATTGGCACCCCTCATGAATATAAGTAAAATGAATAACACACAACGATGTCTTGAACAGAAGTGTATTCTGTATAGTTTTAACACATCATTTTTTTCCATATATAAAAATAGTGGATGAATTTTCTGGCAAATATTCTGCACCCCACAATCTCTCTTCCGGAAGAGAATAACAGCACTGAGCATCTTCCTATAATGTCTAACAACTGTTCCAGACTTTAAACCTTTCACTTATGACCCTATTTGATATTTCCCCATGCTGATTGATGACATACTGTAGGGATGTGTGCAACCTCATATTTGGACAAAGGCAACATAATTTCTGGAGACTGAGAGCAATTTTTTTTTTTTTTTTTTTTTACAAATCTTTTACAAATCATTTTAAACAATCTATATAATTCATATGGACTGCCTGATTGCTTGATTGTCCGTCATCATTCTCCAACAGTTTTCAAAACGTTATGCCCATGGCTGATACATAAGGAGTAAACCATGATGGCGCATGCTGTTATAGACAAATAATCCATGATGGGGTGGTGTGATATGGCCCAATGCTCTTATAGGAATTTCCCTATCCTATATGGAATGTCTGAAAGACAAGTTAGTCCTTGTCATCACTTAGAGCATCTATGCTATAGTAGTCATTCCCTCATCAGCCTCTTTTTTTTCTTTCTTGAAGTTAATAAGAAAACAAAAGCTTGCCATGTTACCAAGAAACCAGAAAGCGAAAGGTCTTCTGTCTTTAAGACTCTCCCAAAGGGGGAAAACCTACTGACTGTTACACAGCGCTGACACCGAAGACTCCTTCAATAAATGTTAAATAAACGTCTCCTTATGGAAAGAATCATATCACCATATCAACATAAATCTGTCTATTATTAGTGCAGTGGTAAAGACGTTGAACTACTGATCAGAAGGTCATGAGTTCTAACCCTGCACTCCCAAGCTGCCACTGTTGGGTCCAACTGCTCAGATGTATAAATATGATAAATGTAAGTCGCTCTGGATAAGTGAATTGCAACTGGCACAGCTGTCAGAGTCATGCTTTTAGAGAAAATTAATCAACACCTTCTGGCCAATCAGATTTGAGAATTAAACAGTGCTGTGGTAAAAACACTGCTAGCCCTCTGTCAACGTAATAGAACTCACATGTGCTTTGTAATTGTAATCCTTTTTCATGTACTGTTTCTCTTATTCTGAACCATGCATATTAATATTTAAATTACGATGCCTATGCAACTTAATGTCCATAAACCTGTAGGGTTTTTTTTGTTTACTTAGCCATTTTAGCCAATACGTACAATACGTAAGAGGAAAACAAAAATAGGCTGGTAAAACCATTTATAATATCATTTGGTGAATCCCATTATACAGTACTCAGTTGTCTTATATCTTCACTGTTTATCCCTTTAATCTTTATTTCCTCTGCCATGCATCTCTGTGCAATTTTCCTCCAACTCGCTCCATTTCTGCTTCTGCTCGTATCTCTACTGTCCATCCCTCCCTATCTCTTCTAATCTCAGCTCCATTCCTGCTGTTATCTCCTTCTCTCTTGTGCTCTTTCTCCTTCCCTGCTCTGCACTCTTTCTCCATCTCTCCCTCACTCATCCTCTCAAGGTCTGGCTCTGTGTTATCCCAGGGATCAATAGTGCTGTGATTATTATTCTGGCTGTACAGCCCACACAGAGCCTCATTTCATTCCATCGCCCATCTGCTTCATATGATTCACTGCACCAGCCCTGCTTCACTAAGTGGCACACACCACGGCATCACAGGCGGGGTGAAACCGTGGCTGTATATGGAAATTAGAGATGCGCTGATAATCAGTTATACGATGCGTCACAGTATTCGACACTGACAGTGCATTCCTAACTTTGAAGATAACGGCTGTCACAAATTAGCTGCCGTATTGCTTGTAGTGTTCGCTGCAAATGCTGTATGATTTTGGTAATAAGATACACATTCAATGAAAGCCTTTGCATTGAAACATGGCGGACAGACAGATTGTCTATGATCACTCAAACTTAGGATTGTGCTCCCAAGTAAGCTGACTGACAGTCATATTTGTGTTTAGAAATTACCAGAAGTCATTCTGATTCTTAAATTTTGCTACTGAACATAACACTATCTAAGAGACAGATTATGTAGAAAGCCAGACGTCTAGCATTTGCTCAAAAGTCTTGTACATTTGGATCTAATTTTACAGAAAGAGGCAATTTGATTGACATGGCAGATGCCCAACCACGAACCTTTTCCTGTAGCCCATCAGATTATCTCATTTACTCATCACGACTACTTAAAACAAAATGCTTCTGAGAACATTTTGTTGCTGAGAAATGGTTCTGGGAACATTTTTCACTCCAGTGATTACTTCATGCTCCAAAACGCTAACTGTGCTCAGTACTCAAACCGTCACGTGGAAGTGTGGTGAGCCAATCAGATTGCAACCTTTAAGATTCTAAAGCTTAAAGTGTACAAATTATCCCACCATTTTCTCAAGATTCCAGAATGTTTTGTCAATAAACACAGTGGAGGTATGTGTAATTTCACAGGAAGAAGCAATTTGATTGACATGGCAGATGCCCAGCCACAGACCTTTTCCCGTAGTCCAGCAGATTATTTACTCACCACAACTACTTCAAATAAAACTCCTTAATAACTCTTTAATAAAGATACTTTTCTGTGAATGTTATTATTTCAAGCTTAAAAAAGTTCATTGTGTTGCAGTATTCAAACCGTGGCAAGCCAAGCAGATTAGTTTAAGATTCTGAATCTTGTGGCCAGAAAACTGTACAAAAAGATATCAGACGCTCTATGGCCTGTGGGCAGAACGTCTGAGGTTGACACTATTAACTGGCTAATTATAAAAGTGAGCGCTCTTCCATAACAAATCTCTCTTTATTTAAAAAGCACAGCTTTTATCTAAACTGAGAAGTTGGCAAATGGTTGGGAGTAAACAAATGTTATGACATGTGATGACACTGAATGAAATGCCTGCCAAGATTAATAATATTTGGTTAAAATACTGCCCAGTGAGGTCACTCTAAATAGAGCATTGTTCATAATACTTATAAAAACATGAAAATCAAATATAAAGTTGAATATCTAGTGATTATCCTAGACATTTTCAGGAAGGTATGTACTGTATGCTCATTGACATGTATTTCTTTCTATAAAGGTACTATTTTTTACCTTCTCACATAAAATCCTATTTAAATCTACCAATATGAGGATGGAATATCAAACAGCATGTGGTGGTGGAGCGCGAAAACTTTTCAGAGTTATATGGAAATGTCTCATCAGCTTTCTGCTCAAGCCTGTGACCTCTGACCCCTGAGCTCACCTCATGCTGCGAAGGTCCCATCCTCGAATGGCTGTGTCGTTGGCGGTGGCCAGCTGGGTGCTGTTGTGGTGGGGGCTCCATTTACCCGAGGTGAATTTCAGCTGCCCTTTGCCTTCCAAGGTGGCACTGCTGGAGATCTGGAGAGGCAAATCGATCCACACACACACACACACACACACACACACACACACACACACACACACACACACACATCTCAATCAATGGCTGCATATTCACCAAGGAGCCTTAGCAGGCTTGTGTCCTGTCCAGGACGGCCTGAGAGCGGATATCGCGCACCAGTGAACACACCCCGAAGGCTGAAACCGCTCATATTGATGCGAGTCAAAGAGACAGGGCTCCCGCTGTGAGATAGAAGCCATACTTTTCACCTTTTCATTGGAAACTCAATGACAGGAGCTGCTGTGAGTCTTCAGTGCCCTTGATGGCTTTTCTAGAATGTTCTATAGGTGAGTCACAATGGAAAAAATACAGAAAGTATAGCTTGAAATACCACCTGAGTCATTAACTACCATGTTATTGTAAGAAATGCAGGCTGGAGATTAATCAATATTTATACCATCCTTTAGAAATGGCAAGTCTGCAATGATTAACATGAATTAGTGTTTTAATTAATTAATATTTCTGGAGTGGTTAATTAAAAAGTTATAAATAAACCTAAATTGTGGGTGCCAATATTTAGACTTAGAGGCCCGAGTTCAACTGTCTATCAACATTTTGTAACTAATATTTAATTTACGTTATTGTTGAAGAATTATTTTTGTGTGAATGAAATAAATATTGACTAATCCAAATGCACGTAGTTGACATTTAGACAATCAATTAGTATGCAGGTTAATTTATTTTGTTACTTTATTAACATTGCTTATGGTATATTAATACAAAGTTCACGGTTTGTTAATGCTAACTGATGCAGTAAATTATGTATATTAAGGGAAGCTTAACGTAAAGTGTTACAAAAATATCACCGACACCCTGATATACACCATATGGCCAGAAGTGTGTGGACATCTCCTTTCCTTCACTGGAACTACAAGGACCAAAGAGACCCTGTTCCAGCACGACAATGTCCATGCTCCATGAAGACATGATTTGCCAAAGCTGGAGTCGAAGAACTCGAGTGTCCTGCAAAGAGCCCTGACCTCAACCCCACTGAACACCTTTGGGATGAACTGGAATGCCAGCGTACCGCAGACCTCCTCACCCAACATCAGCTCCTGACCTCACTAATGCTCTTGTGGCTGAAGGAGCACAAATCCCCAGAGCCACGCTCCAAAATCTAGTGGAAAGCCTCCCCAGAAGAGTGGAGTCTAATATAACAGCAAAGGGGTGTGTGTGTGGGGGTGGTTCAAAAAGCACATGTGAGTGTTACTGTCAGGTGTCCAAAAACATTTGGCCATATTGTTTATGTTTGCCGTGTTCTCCACCCATATTTTAGATCATTGTGTTGTTTTTAACGCTAGTAAGAAGAAGCGATGAGAAGAAATATTCCACCTGCCTGCAGTGAACATAAGGAAAAGCAGACTCAGTGAAGCAGCTCAGCTTAAAATCAGCTTTATCTTCTCCAAATGTAGCTGTCTGCATTCAGTTTAAGGTGTGATGACATATTGCTGTGGTAACTGCAAGCTTATTATGTTTTTTTTCCCTGCCTACATTAGTATATTGTGTCATTTTGAACTACAGTAGACATCTAATGAGAAAAGGTAAAACTGCTGCATAAGCGATTTGAGAAAATGTAGGCTAAAAGACAACCATGAAACAATAAAACAATTTAACGACAACGTGGCAGGATGGTTTAGAAAAGAAGAACAGAAGAAGGGCACATCATCACTCTTGGAAATGACAGTCTTGTGATAGAATGAAGCACAGCGAAAAAACAATGTAGCCATATCGAATAATGATAAACAACGGCCAGTGAGTTGAGCGTCGGTGGGAGTTGTCCTGTGCTGCTTTGTTCATCGCTCGGTGCTGTATGAGCAGATAGACGATCTTACCCTGCCTTTCCTCCTATAGTGGTTTTGTTTTTGAAGGCTTCTTGGAGGGAAGCCAGAGCACAAAGGCGTGCTGGAGTGGATCGATCCTGGCCTCACGCTCACACCGGGTAGGGACTCGTTACTCCATCACCCAGCATTCTTTTAGAAAAAAAAAAAAAATTCTTCATTCATATAAAGCACCTTGAGATTTTTTTTTCTGGAAATGAATGGTGCTAAATAAATATGGATTATTATTTCATTATTACTAAGTGAAAGGAAGGAACACATCCTGTGCTGCAGTGCCCATCACAAGCACCACCCTCGCCAACCTCCATTAGCCTCAATGCCATTAAACATTAGCGTGAACTCGGCGGCATGATGGCATGCACTCCGTTCCCTCTCATGAGATTCGCTGAAAGCTCGCTGCTATTTCTCACACTGTGCTGTTTTGCTAAGCTGGCTTGGCTTTAGCTTGGGTGTTTGGTAAGCCGTGAAGTCGTGAGCCTGTCGAATTCTCGAGCAGAATTCACAGAGATTTGGGTAAAAAAAAAAAAAAAAGCTGAGTCTGAGCAGAGGCAAGGACGCAGCCGTGATGAACACATCAACGTGAGGCGCTCTGGCTCAGATGGAAAAAAGGGATGTGGGGATAGACGAGATGAAGGGAGCTGGCATGTTTTCGTGTGTATGAGGGAGGTTTGCATGGGGGAGATTAGCATTCTCATCAGCGCTGCCAGAACCTGACTGAGTGCCCTGCCTCTGTCTCTCTCTCTCTTTCCCTCTCTCACACACTCTCTTTCCTCTCTCACCCTTTTTTTCACATCTCTTTTAATGGACGCTGCTCCCTCAGCAGGCCTTGTCACTCGATAACCCCCCTTTCGCTCTGCATACAAAGCTGACATTAGCGTGACTGCTTAGAAAGGCTCTCTGTGGCAGTGACCATGGACCACTTGAGTAACCTCTGCTGAGGTCGAGTGTGTTTCTGTTTTGTGTGTGTGTGTGTGTGTGTGTGTGTGTGTGTGTGGGGGGGGGGGGGTCGTGGTCTGAAAGGAGCTGACGTCTTCGCAGTTCTCAACTTGCGTACACAGGCTCTCAAATGTCGAGTCAGGGTTACGTCCTAAAAGGCCCGCGACACGTCCAGCCTGTGAATTTCAGTCGGCGGGGCATTAATTAGTAATGAGTGCAGCGCATTATTAATGAATACCTTCAACACGGCGGCTCCTCGCTAATGGGACATTAAGTTAACCAACCTAAACTCACATTTCATCTGGACTTGCAGTACTGCGGACACCTTAATTGCACAGGCAGTGGGTTGTGGGAGGAGAAAAGATAAACCTAAAGGGACTATACCATAACTGGGGCTTTTACTGTCTCCTCAAGCTCAGGCAAACAGACCCCGTGAATCATCTTTAGTTCATCAAGTTCACGTCAGGATTAAAAGATTGTTTATTAAACAGAAAGTTTTGCTATGAGGAATCGCTCTTCGCAGTGTTAGTCAAATCACTGACCAAGATCATCAACATGACAACAAAGTGAAAAGAATACTCCGGCAATTTTCTACTCAGTGTCTATGCACTGCATGTGTAATCATCACAGACACATGGAAAGAACGGTTTACTCAAAACTCACACTAATCTGAGAGAAAAACTGGTTGTGTGATATATATGTTACATGCTAGACTCAGTATTTAGTACTAGCTTCGTCAGATTAGCAAAGCGAGCTAACTGTACTAGCGACAAACATCTCGGCTACTTCTTGCCAAGCTTTATTTTTTTCTGCATAATGTCTATATACAGATTTAATGAGTGGTCGAAAATGACAAGATAAGATGAATCCACAGTTATGCATTTTTCTTGCTTTTTTCTCAAGTCATACAGTAAATGGGAACTAACTGCAGGGAGGAACTACAGCTGTGAGCAGGAGATGGAATTAATGTTGGACCACACATCATAGGATTGGTCCAAGGAATCATTCAAGCCAATCTGCTTCTTTAACATGTCACACTTAATTTACACTCAACTGAGAAAATCTTAATTCAAATGTCGCTTGTCACGCTGCCGTTTTGTTGCTTGCTAGTGTGAACGTAGAGTATGGGAAGTTGTTCGACTCTATCAATAAACATCAATGCAAAGTGATTATGAATTCTTTGGTCAAAGTTATAACTAAGCTCTTCTACGTTTCAGAGGGAAAAATAGCTGATTATGCATTATTAGAGTAGTTGTGTGGGTCTGATTGCACATGGAACTTTCTGGAAAACTTTACTATTCTTAATAGCTTTTAAATGGGGCATGGTGGCTTAGCAGTTAGCACTGTTGTCTCGCACCTCCGAGGCTGGGTTTGAATCCCGCCTCCACCCTGTGTGTGCGGAGTTTGCATGTTCGTCCCTGCTTCGGGGGTTTCCTCCCCCAGTCCAAAGTCATGCATTGTAGGCTGACTCGCATTTCCAAATTGTCCGTAGTGTGCAAAAGGGTGTGTGAGTGTGTGTGATTGTGCCTTGAGAAAGGTTGGAACCCCTCCAGGGTGTGCCCTGAGTCCCCTGGGACAGGCTTCAGGCTACCCTGCAACCCTGTGTAGGATAAGCAGTATGGAAAATGGATGGGTGGATGGATGGATGGAATAGCTTTTTACTGCACTGAATAAAGCTACATAAGGACAGCTTTGCTGAGACATTCTCTCATATCCATCCCATTCTAAGACCTTTGAATGGCAATGGTATACAGTTTTAGTTTTAATTTCATGACTATTGACAAAACTCACCAACTGCCCTGAGACTTCTATTAAAAATGAGTTTACAGTAAAAAGTTTTACTTTTCATTTCTCGGTAGATTGAATTGTAGCAAATTTGTCATCCATGGTAATCACAGCTACCCTACAGATGTGGTGTATAGAACTGAAAAACAGCGGAGTATTCCTTTCATTTTTCAGTACAGTGATGGTGACTTAAGTGCGTTTTGTCTAACAGGCTCAGATTGCAGGCTGAGAGTGCAGTGTTTGATATAGCAGTTATCAAATAATGAGAGGGCTACTATCTCACCGTGGCCTTGGTGGAGCTCTCCTGAAGGTCCCAGAGCGCGATGTGGCTTTCAGCCAGAGAGATCACGCGCTTGCCATCGCCCATCGGCTCCCACAACACACTGCCAAAAAGAAGACAGCAGAACTCTGATCAACACACCTGCACCTTCACAGCTGTCCATTTCCACACTCTCCTGCAACACATCAAACTTGCAAGATTTCTTTTTTCACACACACAAAAGTCTCTGCAACTGGTTTGACAGTATAATGTCATAATCAAGCAGGGTTTATAGCTGAATAACAATCATCCGACTCACATCAGGACCACAGCACCAGACAGTAAGACAGGAATGATGCCATAAGAAATGAAAAAAAAAAATCCTTCCTGGGATTCTATCCAACTTTAATTTGCATGCATGTCTTGTGAGTTGGGATAACTCTTGTGAGTTGGGCTGAAAAAAGCCCTTTTATTGAGGATATAAATGATACAGTGATGCGAGGACTGTTTTCACAACCCTCACAAGGTACAGAGAGTCACTGGTCTGTTATGCGGAGCACCACTGTAGTCCCTCGCTCAAAAACAGACGAGGAACATTCACCCACTTTTGTCATGTTCTTTTTATTTCACTTTGAGATTTCTATTAATTCCATTTAATTCTAAAAGAAGGGAGAGTCCTTTTCTATGGCTGTTTTCAGTCTTATTATACCAGAGACCCTTGCAAATTAACTTAAAAGAGGTAGGATTAAAAAACATCATACATTTGACCTTGAATAACAGAGACTTTGCCTCCTTGAATATGTAAAAGTCCTCATGGCTTCCTTAAAAGCCCTCAATATATTCAAATTTTGGTTTTAACCCACTTTGCTATTCCTGTCTAATCCACTTTGTATGCAGATGAGCTATAAAGCGTAGCAAGTTATGACCAGATTTATCTTCCAGTCAGCATTAAAGTATGGTCCTTATAATTTGGCACCCTGAAAAAATCGTAAATTGAGCTTTACTTTGGCTGCAGATTGGTACTGTGGTCAAGGATGTTTTTTTTTTTTTTGCATCTAAAGGGTGTTTTACAGGAAATTATTAATAAACATTAAATTATGTCATTCCAGTCTTTTGTCTCTGCTGTCTCATAAATGTGTTTACAGAAAAAATATAGGAGAAAATACACATAAAAATGTAAAAAAAAAAAAGTAAAAAAAAAAATAATAATAATAAATAAATAAATAAATAGAAATTAATTTCTTTGACAATCATAGGATGAAAAAATACATACATACATAACCAGTATACGAACCAGAACCAGGAAAAGATTCAAATCTTTTGATTTAGAGTTGTCTAATATACTACAAATTGGCATGATTGGCATGAACAGGATGTGATAAGGATCCACAGAGTAGCACATAAGCCTGTAGTTACAGCTTAAGCCTGAATACCGATGTGTCCAATTTCAGGATTATCTCCTCATTATGTGCACAACAATGACAATGGCAATAAATGCCTACATGAAAAAAATAATTTAAGGTTATTCAAGGTCCCTGTGCTCTTCAGAGAGAATGCAGAGAAAACATGCACAATATAAGACGTGTTTAAGGATCGACTGGTCGCCATGCCCCACAGAGATTATTCTATCATTATTGCCAGTATTGACTGACCTACATAACGCAGTTACTATTCGCTCCTTCTTGGGCTCCCATTGATCTGGAAGCAGCCCGCTCGGAGTGCAAATCGCACTGCTGATTGTGCCGTCTCACACCACAGTCACAATGCGGTCCTGAAAATTCCTCCCGGCCCCCTGCAAGCACCCGTTTGGCCACGAGGCACTCAATGGCCATTGATTGAGAGGTGCGCACTAGATTCAAAACGTGACAAGGCTCTAGTGAAAATGCTGTCTGGTTCTGGCTAAAACAAACAGCTTGTTCTGGTCGGTTTTCCTTTGACGCTTGATAACATTTGCCAGAATTTAAGTCACTGTGTGTCTGTGTAAGAGTGCGTGAGACAGGCCAAAATGCAGCTGGCCTTACAAACGTGAATGAGGACGTTCCTGTGCGCCAGGGTTACTGCTGCCAGAGTGTGAAAAAAAAAAAATCCAATATCAAAATAGTCACAGTGTGAACCCCTCATCAAATACAGACACACACAGCCTTTATAACTGCATACATATAAACAAGCACATGCACATGAACACCGCCCCTCAACACACACACACACATATTCCTCCTGCCCTTGAGATTTTTACAAGGACAGACACCAGTACCATCAATCTCCACCCCAGGGCTCCAACACTGTGGCCCTGCACTCTGCCAAGAGGAGGCCATTCAACCTCTTCCCTCCCTCTCTCTCACACACACACACACACACACACACACACACCCCTATTGGAGAATGGAGAACACGCTTTCAATAACTGATAATAGCAGCACTCACTAACAGTCAGTTATTCTCTCTATATTGCACTTTGATTTTTTAAGAGATCATCAGGGAAAAGCACGTCTGTCATGTAAGAGGAGCTTTTCAATATGATTTTACTCTCAAACCAGGAAAGAAGACAATTATGCTGTAGATACCCTCTTATCCTGTTCAGAGGAACTGAATAAACAAACAGCTGCCATGTGTTACTTGGCCAGGTACAACCAACCAGAGATATTAGTAGTAGTAGAAGTATTGTTGTTTTTTATATAAACTATTTTTTACATACCAAAGAACACCATGTCAATTTTTTTTTTTATTAATAGTTGCATAACATCCATGAAACAAGCTAGTTTCTGCTATCGCTTATGTTATAATAGCTATAAACAGCTGTTTCCTCACCATCCTCTTTTTTTTTCTCTCTATCTCAAAAAACTTTGTAACTGACCGTTACAAAGCAGCGACAGTGGAGACGCCTTTCAGAAATGTTCAATAAACATCTCTTCACAGAAAACTTCACCATACCTACAATTACACACATTATTAAAATCTGTCTATGTGGAGCTTCCACTGTACAAGGCTCTGTAAACTGTTATTATAGAAATGATAACGTATTATAACGAGCACATGAAAATAAAATAATTTGTAAACCTTGCAGCCAGAATCCTGAATTCAGTGCTGTAGTATATAGAAAGATAAATACGGTATCAACACTGCATATATAAGTTCAGGCTTGGTGCTAGGACAAAAGGTGTAAATATACTTCACCTTCCCCACGCGTACCTGCACATACAAAGCCGCTACACGGGCCTCAGTGTTCACCTACTCGTTTGCATATCTTATGCATATATGGAGGATTAAAAGCGACGTGCACTAGATGGCACATCAGAGCCAAAACATCTCTGTCCACCTGCTGTACAAGTTGAACTGTAATGTTTAGCAATTTCATGCACAACATTAAACAGACTGATGATTCTTTAAAAAAAAACAAAAAAAAAAACTTTCTGCTGTCGTCATGATTGTTGTCATGATCTGCATCTCAAATCAAACCCCTACACTGTACATTCAAAATATTTACAAATTTAGGAAATCCAGAGGACTGGTACTCAAAACAGACCTTTTGTTAGGTTTAAGAGGTTTTGAAAATTCAAACACTAACTGTAATAGGAAAACACTTAGTTTGAGTACTCAGTAACGCTCTAGAATAGTACAGAAATATGCGATTTCAGACACGATGTTAGTTTGTTTATTTAGTTGCGGACACAGTGTCACATGGTGCTACACTACCTCCACTATTTACATTGGTATTCACATGCAGTGGCCATCGTACATGTACACTTACGCGGAGTTACCAGCAAGTATAAATCAGCCTTTACCCTGCTGGTAGCCTTTATTATTTGCGAGAACTTAGTATTTGTATTATGATGAACAGTGTTATGTTATTATCCATAGTACGATAACTGTGCAATTTAATGCATGCAATCTTAAAAGGCTAGAATAATTTCAGTTTTTCTCTTAGCCTTTAGTATTTTATCCAAAAATGATCAAATTATGTTTTCTTCCATTTTCACTTGCATTCTTTGTTCTTTAAAAATGGCTCTCCTTTAAAAATGTATGGAGCATACACAGGTTTTTGGCTCATCCCCTATGTCATCATCTGGCAGATCACAGTCTGGATGCGGGCCCAGCAAAGTGGCCGTGCTGTCCGTGTAGGAGGGATCGCCTACTCTCTATCCCCTGTCAATCACAGCGGCACTAGCCAATCATGGGCATCTCATGTATGAGAAAGAGGGCTGATAGTGATTTCCTTGTGTGTTACACTGCCTAGTGACGTAGCACGAGCAGCAGTTGGAAAAGTTGCAAAGCATGTGCTGGCCTTTGCCTTGACGATGAAAACAGAATGTTTAAAGACGACTGGACAGAGACCTATACCTCACCTTCTCTCTGTGTCAAATTCAAAATAGATGTCTCATCAGTTCAGAGTGCGTAGCGCTAGGCAAAAGTGGCAATGTGAAGTGAAGCACCAATAACAAAACATTACCCCTTTTTTATGTACAGGGAAAATTAGGACAAGTGTAGGGTAGAGTTTGTGTGCTTGCAATCTATAGTGTGTCCCAAAAGTCTCTATACATAGGGGAAATTAACACTTCCAGCAAAATGTAAATTTATATACGAAACATCCTCTACATGACTGCCATTTCTCCGTAAACACACATGGAGTCGTCTCTCCCAACTTTGGCTCCCAGTTTGGCAACAGTCTCGTGTGTGATGTGCTTGCCAAGTTTCCTGTTAAAGTCCATCGCAACCTTGTGACAGCTTCACGATCCAGCCATGAGAATTCATTTCAATATGTTCTTCTTTTGTCAAAGGCATTCTTAAAGGCTACATGAAAAAAATATATATATAATATGAACAAAGTTTGAAAAATTTCAGAAGACATTTTGCTAAAAAGTGTTCATTTCCCCTATGTATGGAGACTTTTGAGACACCTTGTATTGTATAACAAAGTGCTACTAAGTGAAGGCATCATTTACATACTTTCAACCAGAGACCATTCAGTCAGACCTACTTCTAAACTATACTAAATACCTGACACAAGCTCTTCCACTGGCAGGACGACAGAGCCGAGGAGATTTGAGTCCATTGTTTTTCAGCTGAAACCAGAGGCTTTGAAATACAGGGCCTCTTTTATTATGAGGGATAATGAAAATTCTATTACTGTGCAAGCTCCATCAAATTGAACTCTCCAGTGGGAGATGGCAGGAGACTGCCATTCAGCAATGCTTAAAAAAAAAAAATAAATAAATAAATAAAATAAAACATGCTCCACGACTTACGCTTTTATTCTTCTTTTGTGAATTATGGCATATGATATAGTGTGGGGTGCTAAAACAAAGGCAGGCACACTTAAGCCACAGAATATGTAGGTCAGGCATCCGGCTGCTGAAATAACAGCAAGAGCCCATTCAACATTTTTTTTTTCCTTTTTTTTGTATAAGAAACGGAAAAAGGGTGACAGATAAGGAAGAATGGAAAGGTGGGAGTAGTAAAGAACAAACGCGTTTCAGTGGAAGCTGAGAATGAGAATAAAGAGAGAGAGACAGAGTGAAGGAGAGAGAGATTCTGAGCAGATTACTCCCAATAGCAGCGTGAGCAGTGTGAACGAGTGTGAGGAGAGAAACGGGAAGGCTGCTGTAGGGTTGAAATCGATAGCGCGTGTTTTACCAGGCCACATTGCCGTGGGCCGTGTTGTCAAGGTGACAGAGGAGCTGCAGGGCCTGTGGGCTGTGAGCTGAATCGTCTGGGGAATCGTGGCTGCCTGATTCCCATTCCGGGGGCATCCTCCACACCGCTGCGCACGTTAACACACGGCTGTCTGAGACTGCACACACACACACACACACAACACACAACACACAACAACATGTCAGAATTTCACTCAGGAATGCAGCCACATATAGAACCCCCCCCCTCACCCAAACATTTATTCACATACACACTTCTTATTGTGTAAGCCAAAAACAACAACAAAAAAAATAAAAAATGCATGCATGTTTGCTCGCACCGACAAGTGTGTGTGGTCTCGTTTCAGTGCAGGATAATGATGGATGAGGGTCTGTCCTGTCTCATGCTGCCTCTAGAGGCATGCCCCGCCTCATGCACACACTATCTCTTCTGCCTCACGCACTACATGTCAAAAAGGGAACAGATTTTAACTTGAATTTGACAAATAAGCACATTTTTTCCCCCTAATGTTAGCCATACATGCTATGCAGAAAAAAAGTCTGCTGTTCTCAATTTCATTCCCAGAGTGAAAAAAGGAATAGCTAAATGAAAAACAATCAATCAAAGCCTACAGCCTGGCTCTGCAATTATCTGTGCAATTAACTCCAAGGCGCTCACAAAAAAACCCCGTAAAACCAAGTCTGCTAATTAACACAGTATGATGAACTATACAGTCATGTGATACTACAGAGGCATTACATTACATTAACCAGTTCCTGTTACACAAAATACTGTGGACGCTGACCACTGGAGCAGTTATTCTGAGTTCACGCGAGACAATCGACACGCACACAGGAAGGAGTTGCAACAACAGTCAGAACGACAAAGTGATTTCAGAGTTCCGCTTTTCCGAAAACCACTCCATGACATCGAGCACTTTCTTAAAATGTCTTTTTTACTTGATTAACTAATCAGGTTGTCGCTCTGGGGAAATAAAAACTACCATCATGACATTTTTTTTTTTTTTTTTAGCTGATTCAAGCAGCACTTTCCCCCCCCCCAAAAAATGTCTATATCTTGTATGAACACAGCCTTACACAGACAACTCCAGAATTATTGGCACCCTTGGTAAAGGTTATTAAAAAATATCATTGACTAGGTAATATCATTACCTAGTCATTTATCAGCACTAGGAAGACTACAGAATATACAAATGAAATGGAACAAAAAGTGTTGATCTACAAAAACCAGTCAAAGGTTATTAAAAAAATAGCTACATGCCTGAAAATGTCCATATTCACTGGTATGGCAATAATTAGGAAGTTAAAACAACCGGAGTTGTAATGAACCTGCTTGTAAGAGGACACACGGGTATTTTGCCCCTTCACATAATAAGGAGAATGGTTGTAGAGGAATACATTTCTCAAAAGAGCACAGAGGGAGGTTTACAGAAGCACATTCATGCCAAAAAATTATCTGACACATAGACCAGCTTCTATAATTTGCTTTATGTTAACTTGAAATTTGGAAGCTTGACTTGAACCAAGGTCAACTGTCAGATGAAACAAACATTAAAAGTACTTATCCTAACTGCCACTGTAAAGTATGGTAGAGGATCTGTGATGATGCCCATCATGAAATCCCGGAAGTACCAGGAGCTATTAAATGAAAATCTGGATGCCTCTGCCAAGATGTTACATTTGGGTTCTGGTTGTTTCATCCAGCAAAATGATGATCCAAAACATACATGTAAATCCACACAAAACGGTTCAATGACAACAGAATCAAGCTTTCGATATTGTCATCCCAGTCCCCTGATCTAAACCTAACTGAAAACTTGTGGGTGAGCCGAAGAAGAATCCACAAGAGAGGACTTGAGTCCTTGGTCCTGGAGGATCTGGAGAGATTCCTTGCTTGTTATTCTCCAGCCTTATCAAGCATTACAGGAGAAGACTCAGTGCTGTTATGTTGGCAAAAGGTTGCACAAAGTACACAGGGGTGCCAATAATTGTGACATATTGTTTAATTTAAATTTAATTGTTTAATTTTACATTTCTCTCATGGCTATTTGACAAAAAAAAAAAACAAAGCTAAGGTAAACAGCCTCCTGCTCACCTTTACTTATGCTTAATGTTGAGAAATAAATCATTATTATTAATAATGCATCCAATTTAGATGCCTTACTAAGCTAGCCTGTAACCACTGTGTTGCCATGGTTACAGTGTGCAAATTGCAGCACAAAAAAAAGGTTCACGCTTATACACTGTAACCATAGCAATGTTCACACACCTTATGCACTGTAACCATAGCAAAACTCATGCACCTTACACACTGTAACCATAGCAAAACTCATGCACCTTACACACTGTGACCATAGCAATGCTCATACACCTTATACACTGTAACCATAGCAATGCTCATACACCTTATACACTGTAACCATAGCAATGCTCATACACCTTATACACTGTGACCATAGCAATGCTCATACACCTTATACACTGTAACCATTGCAATGCTCATACACCTTATACACTGTAACCATAGCAATGCTCATACACCTTATACACTGTAACCACAGCAATGCTCATACACCTTATACACTGTAACCACAGCAATGCTCACTGTCTGTGAGCTGCTGTGACAAGTGAATTTCCCCACTGTGGGATCAATAAAGTTTATCTTATCTTATTTTATCTTATACACTGTAACCATAGCAATGCTCATACACCTTATGCACTGTAACCATAGCAAAACTCATGTACCTTACACACTGTAACCATAGCAATGCTGCCTCACCTTATACACTGTAACCATAGCAATGCTCATACACCTTATACACTGTGACCATAGCAATGTTCATACACCTTATACACTGTGACCATAGCAATGTTCATACACCTTATACACTGTAACCATAGCAATGCTCATACAACTTACACACTGTAACCGTTGCAATGCTCATACACCTTATACACTGTGACCATAGCAAAACTCATGCACCTTACGCACTGTAACCATAGCAATGCTCATACACCTTACACACTGTAACCGTTGCAATGCTCATACACCTTATACACTGTAACCATAGCAATGCTCATACACCTTATACACTGTGACCATAGCAATGTTCATACACCTTATACACTGTAACCGTTGCAATGCTCATACACCTTATACACTGTAACCGTTGCAATGCTCATACACCTTATACACTGTGACCATAGCAAAACTCATGCACCTTACGCACTGTAACCATAGTCAGTACAACACAGAAGAACTCAACAGTAACAGCGTTGCTATGGTTACAGTGTGCTTTTTTCCCCATATCAGCACAAAAGCACTTCCTAGAGCGAACCCTAAGATAATATTAAACTAATTTACATTTACATTATATAACATATGTTAATGCAATTTATTGCATTATTCCTGATGCTGCAATTATGTTAATAGTGCTACATGTTATTAGTGTAACACAGTGCATGGTGCAGTAAAAGCATGATTTCAACAGCCTTTGACTCCGGATCCTCCGTTTAGACCGTGCGTCACGCTAATTACATTCTTCTTTTGAACTCGGTTATGACTTCTCATGCCTCTGCCTCATCACGATCAAGAAGGAGGAAGGAATAAAAAACAAATCAAATCCCTTCTTTTTCTCATTTTTTTTTTCCCAGAAAGAAGTCGCTCTCTTTTCTTCAGACTGTCATAAACCAGCCAAGGCCATAGGCGCCAGTCATATAAACTCTGGATTTAATTACATTTTCCCTTTCCAATCGGTTGTGTGTTCATTTAATTCTTTTAATTGCCTTGTGGCGAGAGAGGAGAGTTGGGAGTGCCAAAATATGACATGTTCCATTACCACTGCGTCTGTTATAACACGAGCCCGGGAGTCTGGGAGTCCAGCTTTAGTGACAGTGCTGATACACTCACTCTGTGTGTGTTATGATGTATGACATTTTAGAGACAAACTGAAACATGTCCCTATGACAATATAATGATGTCCCAGTCTGCAAACTACCGAAAATCAATATTATTAAAACACTGGAAACACTAGTCATTGCCTGCAGTAAAGAACATTTAGGTAACATTTTATTTGGACAGTCCACTCTAGACACTCACCTGACCATCATCAATCACACTATCAACTAATTCTAAATAAAATTCATTAATTTATTAATTCATTCATCTTCAGAAAGGCTTTATCCTGGCCAGTGTCACAGTGAATCCAGAGCTTATCCTGGGAACACTAGGTGTAAGGTGGGAATACACCCCAGACGGGGCGCCAGTCCATTGCAAGGCACTATGCATACACGCACATTCACACGATCATTCACACCTAGAGACTACTTAGCATAGCCAATACACCTACCAGCATGTTTTTGGGACGTGGGAGGAAACTAGAGATCCAAGAGGAAACTCCACTCAGACAGTAAACCCATCTTGGGATTAAACCAGTGACCCTGGAGCTCTGTGGCATCAATTCTAGTCACTGTAGTTTATAGTTGTTGATGATAATTAGAATCTTCTAGAAGGTTTCTAGCTTTTGAGGCTTAGTAGATCATCCAACAAGACTCTCAACAAGTCCATGTGGTTGAACTTTATTGATACAATTTATAACATGTTATTGAAACGGTAGTTAAACATCAGTTAATGTATTTTTGATAGGCTTTTTGTAGAGTGTCTACATTGGACTATCCAAATAGTGTTAAGATTAATAAAAAGTTAACTGATTCACATATTTTATGCTAATCATATCAACATACAAGTAGGATTAGGCACTCTCCCCATTCACTATACATTAATTAGCTAATTGGCTAATTAATTAGTTAATTATGCAAGCTAGTACATCACTACTTCCTATATTAGAAAAAGGAGTCAGTACTACATAGAACACAGTCATAAGCAGCAGAATGTGAAGTAAATGATTTCAAGTTCAACCCATGTTCTGTGGGTTTACTCATTGCTCCGCAACAGTCAATAGTAACAAAGCACTGCATTCTGTCTTGAAAATGACAGAACCCCAAAAATAGTGCACTACATAGTGAACAGGACAGACAGTGCTTGAGTGTGTTCTTAAAAGCCTGCACACTCAGAAACGCTTAAAGGGCGTGTCAGAGTCCACATCTGCACCAGTCATAGACAATCCCAGTTAGACTCTTCTCCTTTAAAAATCCTAACTCCATATAACTGCTGTATGGAAATCTTTTGTCATTAAATAGGTTTCCATATATATATAAAAAAAAATAACTGAACCTGTTTTGGTTACAGTATACTAGGTTGAACAGTATTTTATGAATAATATCCATATGTACAGTACTGATATACTCTGTGGTGCTTAAAAATCATTTGAAATTACTTACAATCAGTCTTCCATGACATGTTTTTGGGTGATATATATTTCTATTCTTTATTAGCCTTGTAGCTGCAGTGCAAATTTAAAGAAGCAGAAATCAAACGTGTCTTATCAGAGTGATTTTGTTGGGGTAGGAGGGGAAAATGTGCAAATCTCATTTTTGGCCAAGTTCACCATTTAAGACACTCCTAATAATAGTGACTACTATTGAAGGCTGAAGATATACTTGTTTTAACAGAACCCATACCCAAGACAGTAAGAGACAAACCCTTTGTTCTTGCGGGACCTGTGAATCTCAGCCGATTTATCCTTGTTGTGGAATTTGTATCATTACCCAGATGTGAAATTGTTTATCTATCTATTAAGAACTAGGGACTAACTGTGCATGGTTGGTGTGTTTCTTTTGTTTCTGCACTTTAAACTTGGTCATATCGGGCGCAAGTGAGTGGTTTGAGCCCTCTGCTCGCCCTCGGTGTGGATATTTTTCTTGGATGAGTGGAATAAAAGGGGAACTCATGCACATCATTTTTGGCCAAGCTCACCCTTTGAGACACTTCTATTAACAGTGACTATATGGAAGCCTGGAGATATATTAGTCAAAGAGAACCCATAGTCAAGACAGACGGAGTGACAGAAAGACGGAAAGAAGAGTAGAGAAGGACAGAGAGATTGACTCACTCTTGTTATAACACGTGGTCAGTACTCCTTTGTCAGCAGGGCTGGCGCCGATGTGCCATATCTCACCAGCATGATGCAGAAGCACATTCTTATTAATGATATTGTTCTCATCATCAAAGTCAATGATGTGGATCTGCCAGGCAGAAGAAAGGCAAATAGAAATGAGAACAAAGCTAATGTAAATATGTGGGGGGAGAGAGAGAGAGAGAGAGAGAGAGAGAGAGAGAGAGAGAGAGAGAGAGAGACTTCAATCTGAGACATTTGCTTTAATATGAAAGTAATACAAAGCTTAAGCATAGGAGATATTTTGGATTTTCTTCCTCACACACACCCTGATACTTATCTCTTTAGCCTTTTCATTTCAACTTTGCTGCTGTTAAATGCTTCTTTTGAACTTGTTAGATTTTAGAAATGTTATGAAAACCATCAGACACTTGCACAGAGCTTTTTTTTTTTCTTTTTTGATGACTTTTTTTTTTATAATAAGCGTTCACTGAAAGTCCTGCCTAGCAAAACCATTCTTCAGCGTCATATATGCAATCACTGCTCTATAGGATCATCTGAAACATACTCATTCAAACGACTTTTCTTAGATCATTAGCACATATGAAACCATGGGACAGTTTTATTAAGGGTGTCTTATTAAGGATACCTAGAAATAAAATGATACAAGTCATACAGTTATTAATACACCATGCTGTAATGATTATGCTTAAGATTGCTTAATTATGCTTAATTATGTTTTAATAATGAGTGAAAACACAGAGAAAAAAAGTCACACTGTTTTAAAACTGAACCTCTTACAATGTGTGATATGTTTGTCATATCAAATCATGATACTTGAAGGCATTTCGATGATACACAATTTGCACAGAAGAATCGCAAATATCACGCAACTATCATATATATATAGTGTGTGGAGAGACAAAGAGAAATAATACATTCTACTATTTCTAATAAATTCTAATAATACCTTTGCAGATTTGCTACCAAACCACCAGCAAAACAGTAGTATTTTGGTGTGTGTGTGTGTGTGTGTGTGTGTGTGTGTGTGTGTGTATATATATATATATATATATATATATATATATATATCATAAATTCTAATAACACCTTTTTTTTTATTTCTTGGTACAACATTTTAACATTAAATCAACTGCTTCTAACAGAGTTTGTAATTGTAAAAAATAAATAAAATAAAGAAAGAAAGAAATATAACAATACCTGCAGTATCTCAGAAAAGGGTACTGTGACTTAGTTAATCACAATATTATATCATAATATTGCCCAGATCTAGTGATATGGGCATAATTTTGCAGTATGTACACATTATAGCATAGGTTATTATTCAGAATTCAGAGCATGAAGTAGTGTAATCACAGATTTAACTGTAAGTGCAATCAGAGATTTAACATTTCACCCTAGCTGGCAGGTAAAAACGATTCATAGCCAATAAATATATCATAATATTCTGACACTGAAATTGAAATCAAACTAACAACACCATGACCATTGCTTATCTGTTTTTCGGTAGTTACTCTGTACATAGAGACTCTGTACGCAGAGTCTGCTGAAATGGCCGAGCACCAAACGTGAGACAATCAGATAATAATGAAAACACTTTCTAGTAGTGAAACTTATTCCTCTGAGAGAATAATAATTGGCTGTGCCTGTGCGTGTACTGTGTGTACTGTGTGTACTGTGCGTGTACCATGTGTGGACTGTGCGTATAAGAGACAGCGCGTTTGAGAGCATTTCTGCTGATCAGTCGGCTGAAAGTCGGAAAAGAAACCATTAACCTTGGGTTGGATGGCATCAGGGAAAATTATTAGGCAAAGTTATAATTTTATGGAAGCGAGCAATACAAATAAATTCCAATGACTGGACAGGATAATTGGAGGCAAAAGAAGGTCTTATAATAGGGGTTGGCGATGAACAGTGCTCAGGTAGAAGGTCTGCGCATGATTTATAGAGTTTTATCCCAGAGATGCAGAGTGAGTCATTGCTCTTGGCCACTTGGGCCTCCTTCTCTACCATATTAATTATCTGAGGAGGAGGCAAAATGGGCTCAGGTGTAAAACAGGCCTCCACTTTGGCTCCTCTCAGTAAGGGCTCTTTAGAGAAGCACACGGCAGAAACACGGCTTCGTGCAGAGCAGCAGGCTGAAGAAACAGGCAGGAAGAGGAGATTAACTATAATAGACTAATGACAGCCTTCAATATATAAAGCTCACAAAGACGTGAGTGGACATCACAGGAGGCGGAGAGTGGAAAGAGTGTGCTGAAGCAGCATTAGGGCCACTAATAGCACTGAAGCCTGTGTGATAAAACTGAAGGTTTAT
This sequence comes from Pangasius djambal, assembly GCA_022985145.1. Classification (NCBI taxonomy): domain Eukaryota; kingdom Metazoa; phylum Chordata; class Actinopteri; order Siluriformes; family Pangasiidae; genus Pangasius; species Pangasius djambal. The sequence continues at coordinate 8,254,033 of CM040984.1, read as the reverse complement.
AATTAACTTGGATTACAGAGGATCTGCCTGAGGAACTTCCTGTACAAAGTGTACAAAGTCTTAGCCAAGACAATAAGCAACATCACAGTCGAGTGTGGAGTAGCATCGCCGTATTACTCAGTTAGGTGAAAGAAATACTCAAAAGTTATGCCCCAGTTTCAGGCACAAAAGAAGTCTGAGTACACAGTGACACGCAGGAGCCAGCAACCAATCAGAGAAGTGAGAAAGAGAGAATTCAGCCTTACACTAGGAGTGGAGTTAATCTTTTTTCGCCATTATAAGTTCTCAAATTTGGTGGGAAGCTAGTCAGCTACTTTATCGTCACTGTCGAATTTGTATCGTCACCCAGTTGTGAAGTTGTTCAGCTAGAGAAATAATAATAGCTAGACAGCTAAAGTTTAACTAGTTCATTCTGCAGGTTATCTGCTCACAGGTTTTACGTGGTTCTTTCAGCATTTTTTTATATGAAAGAAGGATTTGTTTATAATAATATATTTATAAATGATATTAAATCTGACTTCTTCAAATACAATAATGAATAAAAACCTAGTAATAAATAGTACAAGCGAAGTTTGAAAATGGTTCGTTTTCTACATGATTATGGCTTTAAACAGCTTTTAAAAAGCACGCTTATATTACTATCTATATTAGCAGCAGCCTCAGACAAAAATGTCTCTAACTCGGCTTTATGGAAGTGTATTTCTTCCCCCTCTCCATTGTGGACAGCTCTCGAGATAGTCTGCTTAATGCTTTCCCTTTACTGGCTCATGCTTGCATAAACTAGAAAATATTTCATGTAAATTAGATGTATATGAGGGTAAATTGGGGTGTGTTGCAGTCATATGACATGTAGATAAAGGATTAGTGGATGGGAGCTTATGTCCACGCAGCTGAAGCTGATTCATCATTTGGTTGATGTTCTATGACTGTTTCTTGAATCAGACACAGATTTGTTCATATGTCTTTTCCTGCACTCAGATCTGTGCTTGATATTTAATGAACAAGGGCCATTATCACAATGTGCCATATGGTACGTATCCCAATATTCAGAGCCAGAAAATCAGTAGAGCCACATTATAAGCACTATTAGTGTTTACGATTTGTTTTCCGTCTTTTAAAAGAAATAAGGCACTTAAGAAGGAACAGGAGAGACAAACTAATCAGAAGCAGATTTTAATGTTAAATGATGTACTGATGATGCCCAAGATACTTTCAGAGGAGAGTATTGTGACAAATATTGGACAGAAATAGACAGAAATATCACGAAAGCTTGTCTCTGTAACTGTTATTTCTAATATTATAAATGGTATAAGTAAGTATTTTGACTATGTGTTTGTATTTCAACATAAGTTGTGTTAATTTAATTTAACAGGCAGACTGCAGTGTACAACGTAGATTTTTTCACCTTTTCCACCTATAAATTAAAGTTTCTAAATGGACCACGTCACAGACACAGTATTATTGAGGAAAAAAAAAAAAAAAAGAAACTTGAAGCATATAATAGTTCATTTAAATGCAATAAACATACAACAGCAGGGGTCAGTCTGCACAACACACATGAAAGCGTGTTCACAGACACACACACACACAAACCCTCAGGTCGGCATTTTTCAGCTTTTCCAAAAGCTTTAGAGATGAATGCGTCCACAGGAGAGCTGTAATTGGCACTAGCAGGTAAATGAGATTGAGAGTGCTGCTCTCTGAACCCGAGGCTAGATATGATGGAATGGCTGGACGCAAGCTGAGGGATTTAGGGATCAGATCAGAGGGAGAACAGTGAAGGCACGATTTATAAAACCGTTAAAATTCTTCTGATTCATCAATGCAACAAACACTGGGGTCTTGAGGATTCATTAATTTATTTACATTCCTGCGTGGAAAACCACTCTTGCAGAAATGTTATAATCAAAAAATAGAAACCTGTATAATAATTTAGCAAGCATACTGAGTATTGAGTTCTCCAATGATGCAAGTTTAAGTTTGCTCTAGAGAATCACATATACACTCTTTTGTTTCACGTCTCAGCCATTAGTTTGATACAGTATGATATCCACATCCTTTATTATTATTAAAATCTAATGCTTGCACTCGGTTTTGTAGGTTTCCATTTGTTCATTGAACATATGAAACAACTTTGTGAGTTTCATATGTATCTGTGACCTTTTACAATATTCAGTCAAATTTCCAATAAATGTGATAAGTGTAAATTAGAGTGTTTTGTTAATGCAAGAAAATGAAAAAAAAAAAAATTGAACAGTATTTCCCTGGAGAAAATCTTAGGGCTTAACTTGTGGTTGGAAAAAATAGCCATTGAGGAATAAATTCATTTCAAACAGATCAACTGTGAAATTAATTTCAAGGGCATGTTTTTTTTTTTTTTTTTTTTTTTTTTTAAATGCAATTCAATTACTCACCTGATTATCAAATTTGAATGACTGCGTGCCCACTAGGAATCTTATGGCATCGGTTTCAGCTGTCTGAGCGGTCAAAGCGCGGCACTAAACCACAGTGATGGAAAATCAGTGCATCAATTAGTGGATATTTATGGAGAGATAAATAAAGAGCACAGAGACGTTGGAAAAGATCAAATATGGAGAGCAAGAAAAGCAGCGAGGTGCTTTATAATTCAATTTACAAACAGATGAGAGGTTCCATGTAGCAATAAATAATGTCAGAGATATAACCTATGGTTAAAAAAAGTCATATTCTTAAAAATATCATAAATGATTTAACAATTTAACAATATTAGGCTTTTCTTGTTATAGTTCCCAATCTAAAAATGTTTATTAGTGATGCAAGGTCTGTTAAAAAAAAAAATAAAATAAAAATTGGGGATTGATGTAAAAAAAAAATAAAAATAAAAATATGCACATATGCATTGTATATAATATTTAGTCATTATAAGCATAATATTCCCCCAAATATGAAACAGCATATAACATCTTATAACTTTGCATTGAAGTTCATAAAATTTGATTTGATCTATAAATGATGACATATTGACTCACGTCACTGCACGAAACCTGCAGTTAAAATTGCTTTTCTGGAAGTTTTGTTGGATTTGTATTGTGAAAAATCTTCAAATGATCTCTGGCTTTATTTGAGGTGCAAAATGCGTAGGCTTTCTTTTCACTTAACATTCACAATGAACACATTCCAAAAGAAGTGTCCTCTGGGGTAATAAGTGTTCTTGAATGAAATCTAATGCTAACATCTTCCACTAAACACTAGTACTCCTTCACAACATGATTAAAAGCCAAATGACACTTCATCAGTTGAGCAATCCCATTAGGTGTTGCTTTTCTACATGAGTGACACTGACAGGGACATTAAGAGCAAATCATCCTCATGGCATTGTTATGCTTCTTGCTATTGTTATTGTTATTGTTATTCATATCACTGGATTAATAAACAGGTAATTATAACAGCGAGATCGTGTATAAACCCTTATGTAGTAGTGTGCATGAAGGTATGCAGCATGATCTTTAAATACAAAGCAGACTACATGCAATCGAAATAAACCAGATATAAGACAAAATATACGGTCAAATGCTGTACCTGGAACTCAAGGCCATAAATAACCGGCGCGTCATCCTCCATGTTCCCAAAACTCTTATTCTACAACAATATTACACTACTGTTTGTTTACAGCTTGCTTGTCTAACTGTTTACAAATCATATAATATTTTACAGAACTCAGATTAAAGCTGTTTTTCCTGTCAAGCCTACCTGGCTCCCGATTTCCGCGTTATGAAAATCGAGTACGTAAATAGCGCAGGAAGATCTTGCGTATCGCCCCGCTCTCTAGAACTAATGTTTTCACTTTGCGCTCCGTAATTCTTTCTAGAATACTAACGAACGTTCCGGTATGAGATGTGATCCTTCTCGGATGCCGTAAAGCCTGTCATCCTGGTGACTTGGCGCATGCGTATGTTTACTCCAGTGGTTCGTGTGCCTTGTAGACATGCGCGTGATAGTGTTGCGCATGCGCAGTGTGAGTAGGTTCGGTTAGTGACAGCTAGACTCTAAGGTAAGAGTTTTGTTTTTAGTAACGTTATATTTAAAACGTTTAAAAGTGTACCTTTGTAATAACGTAAGCGACTTCAGCAGTGTTGGTTTATTTTTTTGGGGGAAGAAATTTTGCTTTAATAAGATAAGGTTCGCCATTACATAGCTAGCCGGCTATCTATCTTGCTGCTAGGACTGAAATACAAATGGATCCATTCTGAATTACTCAAAAAAGTGCACAGTATAGGGTATGACATAATGCTTTTTACAGCCTACCTAGTGAACTATGTATTTAATAAAGAGATATTTGTTATGCAGCCGAGCTAGATATTGGCAGTTTCCTAGCTCGGCTCCATCCCAAATATCTCTTTATTAAACATGCATTATAAGGGTCCATTCTAATCTCCTTATGGAGGTACACAGTGTAGGGTATGACATAATGTTTTTTACAGACTACTTAGTGAACTATGTGCTTATTTAAGAGATATTTGGGATGCAGCCCAGCTAGCTAGCCAGCATGCAGCCCAGTATCATAGGTAGCTAGTTTGTCAGTTAGTTATGTAAACTGACATTCAACTTTAAGTTAAAATTAAGGTTAGTTATTCCTTTAGTTCAACAAGAGCTTGGCTAGCTTGCCTAATTCCAGCAAGATATTAAACAAATAAACAGGGTAATGGTGTTTTATAGTAAATCCAATGCAGCTTGGTTAAAGTTTTAAATGTCATAATCCACAAGCTTTCTTTGTACAATGAAATTGTTACAGATTAGTTAAAGGATAAATAATAACAAATAAAATAATGACAGTGTTTAAGAAAATTGTGCAAGACAGACTGAAAATATCACTAATGCTTGTGTAGGACTTGTAGGTGTTGTGAAAGAGTAAACTCTAGGAATATAATATTGCTCATCATTTCAAATATCTGAAACACTGATCATATTTCACACTGTGTTTGAATGACAGGCGAGAGCCATGGATAGTGGTGAGGATGCAGCTCAAAGGCCTTTGACTCTAGATCTAGCCGGACTAGAGAAAGACGTTCCAGCAGTCCATGCACCTTCAGACGCCGCCGCTATGAGCAGTCACCCCGACACTACAGACGCTCTCTTCCAAGAGGAGAGCATTGACCTGGACGTAGAAGCGTTCATCTCCCCTCAGGATGACAGCGCTGCTTCTGTGAGCGCCACAGATAAGCTGAACGATCAGATGATGGAGAGCGTCATGATCTCCGATTCCCCCAACAGTGAAGAGGAAGATGTTCCTATTGACTCTCTGTTAGAGCAAACAGATGACAAGGAGTCCCTTGACTCCAAAGAACCTGAAGAAGACGAAGAGAATGACACAAAAGAAGAGAAGGAGGAGGCTGGAACTGAACAGGCCACACCTGATGATACTGTTGAATGTGAAATGTCTCCAGCTTTAGCTGAAAAAGAGAAAACAGAGGAAAGTGATATGGACAGCACAAAGGAGGCTGTTACAAGCACCGTGCCTGCTCCAAGCAGCCCCAAAGCTGAGGAAACAGACCTCGAAATAGCCAAGCATGTGATTAAAGATGAGCCCATTCCAGTGTGCACTATTTTCAGCCAAGGCATGCAGAATAAAGCACAGTCCCTGGTGCCTGATGGATTTCAGCCGACTTTGGTCAAATCCCCGAGCTTTACAACTGGCCATAATGAAACTCCCAGTAAACTAGCACCTCTGGTGTCTCAGCCCAGTCCCAGTCTCAGTAAATTCTTCACTGATAACGGCACCGTTAACCCCGCCTCAGACTTCTTCGACTCCTTCACAACGTCCTCATCTTTCATTTCTGTTAGCAACCCAAACGCAGAGACACCGAAGTCCCCAGCCCCTCCTGAGCGCCAGCTTTCTTCAGGCTCAAGCAGCCTTCTTCAAGATGGGGGCACAGCCAGTACTTACTTCAGTCCGGCTCCTCACGAGAGCACACCGAGGCCCGTGACAGGCCCTGCAGAACCTGTGGTGACCATTACTAAGCTCCAAGCGGTATTCTCAGGCAGCGATGATCCGTTTGCGAGTGCTCTGAGTATGAGCGAGGTGGACAGACGATATGACGCCTGGCTTCCCTCTGAGGAGACCAGGAGAGTTCTGATCTCTGTGGCCACTCAGCAAGTCAACCCTGTGCATGTAGATAGGGAGAGGCTCTCCATGCCCGGACTCAAGTTTGACAACTTGCAGGTCAGTGCCGTGTGCGCGTGTGTGTGTGCGTGTGTGTGTGTGCGTGCGCGCGCGCGTGTGTGTGTGTGCGCCGGTGGGGGTGGTCTGGAGGACAATAATATTATGTAATGCCAGTAAATTAGATCTTATTGGCACCAAGCTGGCCAGTATAATGATGATTAGGAGGGGAAGATTGCATTTCTATATCAGATTTTATTTTAGAAGTGAGGAATAAAAAACATTGGGATGTGCTGTGCAGAAAATAATCAGACATGTTGGTATAATGCAAACCAATGCACTCTGCATCACAAAGTGTTTTGTTCCTTTTATACCACAGCAATTTGCAAACAATTACGAAACGTCGTAGTTTTTATCCGTTCACAGTTACATCTAATGCCAGTGAAACATTCCGTTTTATGATATAGCAACTATAAACAGTCGTTCTCTCACTTTCTCTTGTAAGTAAGATAGTAAGACAAAAGAAAATGCAGCTTTTTACTGAGAAACCATAATGTGCAATGTCCTTTATCCCGAGGACTTCATAAAACAGCCTTATCCAAAGCTCTGACACTGGAGACTCCTTCCAAAAATGTCAAATAAACGTCTCCTTTCGGAAAGCTTCAACATGTCAACAACTACACACGTGTTTTAGTCTGTTTATTAGTCTCAAATTATTTGGAGTGTCCGCCATTCCAAAAGTCCTTGTGAATGAGCTTTTACTATAGAAACGGTAACGTATTAGAATGAGCGCATTCATATAAACGTGTGATTTGCAGCAGGGATTACAGTCAATGCCTTCAATGCCTTCTGACCAATTAGTTTAGAGAAGTCACCATTGCTGTGTTATAAAGTGCATTAATAATCTTGTGTAATGGATTGTTATGAATTTAATCTTATTTTAACCCATTTAATCCCAATTCTTTCCAGCTATTTGACAAAATCTTTTAACGTTCCATAAGTCATGAAAGGGTGCATAGACGCTTTTGGATTCATGACAGTTGATTAATGTGGATCTTTTGCTTTGATTGCATCAGCATAGGACCTAGGGAGTGTGAGAGAAAGCAGGGGGTGTAAAACTCACATTCCGTATGTTGCAGGGTGATGCAGTGAAGGACCTGATGCTGCGTTTCCTTGGAGACCAGGCAGCAACGAAGAGGCAAGTTCTCACCGCTAACTCAGTGGAGCAGAACTTCTTGGGTCTCAAGCAGCTGATCGTGAGTCATCCTTCCTGTCCATTTCTGCACTTCCAGTTGCAGTTTTGGAAAGGCTAATCAAGCGACACATCTTGCAGTAAATATTCAGCATGATCATGTTAAAGGTGAACGTGAAATTTGGCTCATCCTTTTTAAAATTACAGGCGGGTCCATAACTAGCCTGTAGATTGTGGAGCACTCTATATTTTTGAAAATGGCACCTTCACAGTTGATAGAGATGGAAGAAGAAACGCTCCTTGCAAGTGATGACAAACACTATAATTTTCCCTGGAGTTTATTGACGAGGAGATAAAAGAAAGGCAGTGGCACAAATGGGATGTGACAAACCCTGTGATAATAGAGGATCTAATTTACCTCTGCAAATTTAATTACTTTACTGACCTAAGAAAAACATTTTGGAAAGTAGTTAAGCAACTATCCGATCTAGAGGTTACCACTAGAATATTCGACGATTGCTAGCTAGAGTTACTACACACTTGACCTACACTGTGTGGCCAAAAGTATGTGGACACCTGACCATCACACCCATATGTGGTTCTTCCCCAAACTGTTGCCCCAAAGTCAGAAGCACACAGTTGTGTAGAATGTATTTGTATACTGTAGCTATAAAATTTCCTTTCACCAGAACTAAGAGGCCAAAACCTGTTCTAGCATGACAATGCCCCTGTGCGAGGTCCGTGAAGACATGGTTTTCCAACATTGGAGTGGAAGAACTCAAGTGTCCTGCACAGAGTCCTGACCGCAAGCCCCCTGAACACCTTTGGGATGGACATGAACGCTGACTGTGCACCAGGCCTCCTCACTCCTACATCACTGCCTGACCTCACTAATGCTCTTGTTCTGAAGGAGCACAAACCCCCACAGCCATGCTCCAAAATCTGTTGGGAAGCCTTCCCAGAAGAGTGGTGGTTATTATAATAGGTTATTATAACTAAATCTGGAAGGGGATGTTCAGCAAACACATGGTTATTGTTATGGTCAGGTGTCCACAAACTTTTGGCCATACAGTATAATGTACCTCAGATTCAGGTTTCTTTCAATAGTAAAAGGCAGCACTCTGGATAATATGATGGGTAACAAATATTTAGCACAACCAGGACAAATATATGTAAAGTGTAATGGAAATAAACTGTAACAGCCAGATTACAGTGTTCACATTGGTGTGTAGCAACGTGACAAACCAGCTAAAAGTCATTCGTTTTTTTGTAAGAGCTGACAATTTCTGGCAACAATAGGCAAGGGTCTGGAAACAGAAAGCCATTTGAGATTGATGATGGTCACCATTACCATACCACGGAACCATTACCATAGAAACAGCCATGAATACGGCTAGGATCGTCAAACTTTCACCCCCATCTGAAACATCATCCTGTTGGTACATTTTTTATTTATCAGTCTTTCCAGCTCTGGTGCCTGGAAATAGCTGCCGGGGAACCTTGCCAAGATGGAGGTAGAGTGGACTTTACTACAAGGATTTTGGTAATAGATTGTAGTGTCTGGAATATCAGTTAAAATTTTCTTAAACTATACCTCAAATATGTGCCCTATTGTTTTGTGGATTGTAAACACACAAGACAAGATCTTTCATTCTTCCATTTTTGTCTGGAATATGCCAGACCAGCGGTCGAGGCCCACTTGGCTGAGCCCTAAAGCTCCTGCTGGCATGCTTGTTGCAGCACCGTAATCACCATTGGTATCTAGAGAATGCAGGCCTCCACAATACGGCTCCAGAAAGACCTTACAGTTAATAGGTCTTTATGAAACTTGAAGATTTTCTGTGTATACAATAAAACCTATAACCGGCAAGACTCCGATAAAGATTTCCTTTTTTTTTTCAGAAATAATTACTAATAAAGTAAGCATATCAACATCATGTTATTTAAGCTTGGATAATAGCATATTTTTAATTAATATTTTTAAGTTAAAAAACTATTGCCCCCCCATGCCGCTCCTTCCTGCAGTACAACCCTCGTCCACTAGGGGGCCGCAGGTTGAAAACAAGAGAAGGACATTCTGTTAGTCCTGTGAACAAAACACAAAATTTTGTGCCTGTACGATGCATGGAGAATTATGCTTCTTTGTTAGAGGTGTGTGCGTGTGTGTGTGTGTGTGTGTGTGTGTGTGTGAGTGTGAGAGAGAGAGAGAGAGAGAGAGAGAGAGAGAGAGAGAGAGAGCGATGTAGGTTGTATTCCCATCTGTAGCCTAAGGGGTTTATCTCACTGCATCACTGAGCTGCTTTCAAGCAAAACTGTCAGACACACACGAGCAGGTCAGAACTGTTCAGCCTTCCCCGCTGTGCCCATGCCCTTCAACAACAGACAGACATACACAAAATACTGCGTAAGTCCAGTTTGTGTGTGTAGGATTCGGGGTTAGAGAGTTAGTAGAGAGCTGCTTCTGCTGATGTGCCGCTCCCTCCAGCTTCCCCAGTAGGGCAGTTTGAGTTAATCCCAACTATCCCCGTTTTATAGGCTCAGCTCAAAACGTTGCAAGTGGGAGACTTATTTTGTTATTTGCTTTGCTCAGGACATTGCAGGGCATGGGCGTTTACTTCAATACGCTGAAACTGTTAGCACTGAGAAATATCTTTGTTTACCCAGAAATGGGTTCAGAGCCAGTACCCTGCTGGTCAAATGTGCAAATGATTGTTTTACGTTTTGAAAGAGCCTTAATATAGAGCTCCTTAGATTCTGGTTACCTCTACATTTAAACTCTGCAACGCAACTAAATTGCAAATAAACTCTGGCTCCCACCTGCTTTTAGGTGTGCTTTAAGTCAGCACATGGGCTTTCACAGCCTGTGAAACAGAGCAGTTGGTTTCCATATTTTACTCCTGGGGTATAAATTATGCAATACAGTACAGTCAGTTCAAAGAAACACAGCTAACTTTGCTGTTGTAGGCTATTTTGCAAATATAAAAGGTGAATTTATAAGGTTAAAATATAAACTTTATATATATATATATATATATATATATATATATATATATATATATATATATATATATATATATATACACACATACACATTCATATATAAAGCTAATGGTTTAATATTTTATGGATTGTCATGACCATAACAGAGGCTTAACTAACTGGCCAGTGAATGTCAGTCTGTTGAAGATATTTATTTATTTATTTATTTATTTATTTATTTATTTATTTTTATAGACAGCAACTCAGCGTGGATTCATAATTGATTGTTGAAACGGATACCGATATAAGCTGCTATGATATCTAAAACAGTCATACCTAAACAAGCTTCGTTATGACACTTGATTTGTACGAGCAGGAAAATTCTGTCATACAAGCCTAATGATGGAGACTGAGCGATCAAATTCCAGAATGTAACGTCTTCATTAAGAAGTTACGAACAATGAATTTACCAACGTCTGTATTCTGATCATCAGGAACAGCCTTAAAGAAAAGTGACTAGGTTACAGCTAACATAGGGCTTCATGAGGAGAAGTTCAAACTAATTCTCTCTTTCTCTCTCTCTCTCTCTCTCTCTCTCTCTTTACCTTTCTACTCTACTCTTTCAGCCTCTCTAACTGTGAAGCCTCCTACACTCCTTAGCGCCAGTGATGCACTTATATAAGCACACAGTGTGTATATAAATAGATTTTTTTCCCTTGCAAAGCAGTCTTCGCTAGGAGCTGATGTGTGAATCCAGATGACAGTTCCACATGTCCGGTTGCTCATGTTTGTTCTGGTGCTTGTGGAGATTGTGGATTCTCTTCCCAGAGGCAGAACAGACCAGACTGACTGCAGCAGAGCTTCCATGGGTGACTCATGCTGCAGTGTGTGTGTGTGTGTGTGTGTGTGTGTGTGTGTGTGTGTGTGTGTGTGTGTGTGTGTGTGTGTGTGTGTTAGGCCTGCGATAGGGCTCCTGTAATTGTCACTATTGTGTCTCAGCATGGTGCCAGAGAGAAGCAAGAAAGAATGTGAAAAGGATTGAAGTGATAAAGAATAAACCAGTATTGTTGAAGAGAAATGAAGTTCTCAAAATCGTGTTTCACCTTCGATTTCTTAAAATTAGTCTACTCTCGCTACAGCCATGCTGTAATGCTGTAAACTAGGGGTATTCAACAAAAATTTGTGAAGGTCCTGTTGCATAAAATTCCGTGCTTACTATGGTACGGATAAATAACTAGCACTTAATGGCGCCAACTACTTTTGATGTTTATTTTATGATTAGTTTATGGCTATAAATAAGAGAAGTCAAAGTCATTATGTTTTGTTTCGTAGTTTCCATTTTTGACTGGTACCACAGATTCAACAGACAAGCTATGTGTTTTGAATTTGACACAGGGAGAATAAACATGTATGTCCCTGTATGGACAAAAAAAAAAGAGAGAGAGAGAGAGAAAGTTTTTGAAAAACTTAAGAGACCTGATGTAGCTAGTTTCTGGTCGGATGAGCTGCCCTCAGCTAAATAATTTACATAACTGTATGTAAATGGATAAGCCACAACAGAGGATCTGCTACAGAAGATGTAATGGTTCATGTGTTGAAAACTAGAGTCATCAGGGTTTTTTTTTTTTCTTTCATACCTTTATCATATCTGCTGCTTGGTACGTTGCTGGGTCCGCATCTAGGCCACGGTCCACCAGTTGACGACCCCTGCTGTAAACAATACCATGTTTGCAGAAATGTCACAGGCATTCAGCAATTTGACCAAATTAACAACAAGAACCGTCATCGCTATGCTAAATATGAATTTATTTTTCACAACATATAGAACTAACCCAAACTCTACTGTAATTATTAAGCTCACTCCAGTAAAGCCTTTAATCTGCCATATGCAGTGGTCACAGTATATCACAGGAGTTCAGTATATCAGACCGTTAAAAGAGTGAAAGCTTATTTGGTTTGGTTTTCTCTGCACAAACCCAATTTGTGGGTTTCTCTGCACAAACATCTGGGTGGTACAGTGGTGGCGTTGCTGCCTCCCAGCTCAGTGCTGAGCTCAGCTTACTGCCTGTGTTACCATTCTCATATTCTTCTTATGTCTGCAAGGATTCTCACCAGGTTTTCCCATTTTACCTCCCACTTTCCACACACATGTCGCCAGGTGGATTAGCTACTGTAAATTGTCCCTGAGTGTGAATGTGTGTGCATGGAGCATCCCATTCTGAGATTACCCCTGCACACTCGTCGCATCTCTAACCAGGATAATCAGTTCCTGAATTTATTCCTCCCTTCCTTCTTTCAATCATCTTTCTTTTTATCGGTCCTTCCTTCTGTCCATCCATCCTTCCATCCACCCATCCATTCTTCCTTTCTTCATTCCTCCTTTCCATCCATCCATCCCTTCTTCCTTCCTTCCATCGGTCCTTCCGTCCTCCTTCCATAAATCCTTCCTTTTTTTTGTTCCTTCCTTCCATCGGTCTTTCCGTCCTCCTTCCATAAATCCTTCCTTTTTTTGTTCCTTCCTTCATTCCATCGGTCTTTCCGTCCTCCTTCCATAAATCCTTCCTTTCTTTGTTCCTTCCTTCCTTCCTTCCTTCCTTCCTTCCTTCCATCTGTCTTTCCGTCCTCCTTCCATAAATCCTTCCTTTCTTTGTTCCTTCCTTCCTTCCTTCCCTCGGTCTTTCCGTCCTCCTTCCATAAATCCTTCCTTTCTTTGTTCCTTCCTTCCTTCCTTCCTTCCCTCGGTCTTTCCGTCCTCCTTCCATAAATCCTTCCTTTCTTTGTTCCTTCCTTCCTTCCATCAGTCCTTCCATCAGTCCATCTCTCCTTCCTTCCTTCCTTCCTTCCTTCCATCAGTCCATCTCTCCTTCCTTCCTCCCTTCCCTCCTTCCTTTAGTGCTTCAGTTCAGCATCAAAGATTCCACTTTTAATGGTTTCTGGGCTGAAGCTTAGGATTGGTGCCAACAGAAACTAATGGGGTTGATGTGTTGTTTGTGCCATCCCAAGCAAAGTGGTGCTTTTCTATTTTTAAAGCTCCATAAACGTTGAAGATAAAAAAAAAAAATATATATATATATATATATATATTTGTGGCACAAACCCAGTAAAAACTAGCGCATTCTAAACAAACTAAATACATTCATTTTCTCATCATTTGGCGTATCGACTTAACAGGGGTTTTTAATGTTATGTTTTACTTACTTTGTCATTTTTACCAGCAATAGGTTCTTTTTTTCAGTGCATCAGGGGAAACGCTCTTAATCTGCTATTCTTTCTGGAGGATGGTAACAGTGTACATTCATCTGTTTCTTTATGTTTGCGTTCAATGAAGGAGCTGCGCTATTTAACAGAATCACCTGTTTGGATCTGGTGCTCACCCTCATTTGCAGAGTATCCCGATGTTTCTTTCTAATTTTCCTAACTCCCACTTCAGCCTGCACTGAAAGGGGGGGAAAAAAAAGGCTCAGGTTTTTTTTTTTTTCTTTCTTTTTTCCGACCAGCACAGTCATCTCCTCTACCCTTTGTATTTGGGAGTGCAGATATCTTGAATCTCTGAAGCAGAACGATGAAGTGTGGGTTCAGATGAGGGCGGTGTGAATTGCACTTGGACATCGGGAGTCATGTTTTCTACAAAGAAGTCAGCAGGTGGATGCGAGCCGGTGTTGCAGATGCTGTAGGGTACATTGGATTTTTTAGGACCGTTATTAGTTCCTCTGTAGTTGGAATTGTCAGAGTCTAGTCATTGAGGCTTTTCCCCATGAGGCCCAACTTCATTATGAAAGAACAGAGCAGTTTTAATCGAACAGTTCCAGGCTGTGAGGCAGGAAATAAGACACTTTCATTTTTGAATTCTGTGTCAATCTACCTGTTCTGGATGCAGGGCTTGTCAGAAAGATATTAATCTTAGCTTCAAATGGTGTATTGCCGCACAGTGGGTCACTGTATTTGTATTTCTGTACAAGCAGAGCTGTACAATGCTGTGTTTTTGTATCTGTAATTTTATGGTTGCCATTGTGAGTTTGATGCTTACAAGAAGCCAGTATTTTCAGCAGAGTCTATTGAGGAGCACAAACAGAAATTAATTTAGGGGAGAAACAACAGCACTCTGTGTTGACCTTTTATCAGCTAGCTCTGATGCTGCAATCAGTAGTTTCAGGAAAAAAAATTCTAGATTAATCCATAAACTATGCATGAGGGGGGATGTACTATATCAACAGTCTGCTCTAGAGAACTATGTGGAATGTGGGGAAAAAATCTCTTGCCAAGGTTCATGTTTGGAGTGGACCATGGTTGAACACCATGCACTGTGCAAGTCATCTTAAATCATGAGATGTAAACCAAGATGTAAACCAAGTCCATTCCTGCATGGTTATGTGGGTATAAGTAAAGTGCCGCTTTCTGAAACTATTCTGATTTTCCCATTTTTCTCCTCAATTTGGTCACTTGCCAATTCCCACCCACCAGCCAGCTCTCCCCTATCATACAACAGCTAGCAACCGGTGAGGGTGAAGGCTAACACGTGCTTCCTCAAAGATGCGTAAAGTCAGCCGTCTGTTGTTCATGCTGCACAGTAGTTCATGCTGCACAGTAGTTCATGCTACATAACACATTTGTTAGAAAGCACTGTCTGCCTTCTTCTACATACATATTTGAACAGAAATCTATGTTTGGCTAGTGTCACTGTGATTGACAAGGGGGCAGAGAGTATGCCATCCCTCTCACCCAGAGAGCATGGCCACATTTGTTCCCTTTTGCTCTAGGACACAGTTGGCTGTGGCATTGTTGGAATTTGATCGCTCAATCTCCCGACGATAGGGCGAACACTTTTCTGTTTAGTTCCTAATTTAAGAAATATGGATTGTATTTTACTTTCCTAACAATCCAAACAGTTTTCCAAACTGTTTGTCTGCAATATTGTGAATTTCACCTGCCTCATACTCTATACGTGACCAGGCGTATAAATAATCTGACAGGTGGGCTTTTTTTCCCCACCCATAATATATATTGGAAATATGTGGTGAAAACATATAGTGTGGTGGCTTGGGAAGATATATTCTGGCCAGAATTCAGCCACAACGACATCCAGTGGGTTTTATATGCATATATTTTGCCAATGCAGATCATGTTTGTGCTTTCACCACATTAGAAAAGAAAATTTTTAATTATATATATATATATTAAAAATTTCCATTTCTAATGTGGTGAAAGCACAAACATGATCTGCATTGGCAATTCAAAGCCTCTTCCTGTGAAGAGCCCATGATAATAAGACTAATCCAGAGCAGGTTGAGAGTGCCTAAGGGTTGAGAGTGCCTAATACAGAATGTGAAGAGTGTTTCAATTACAGCATGGCTAAACTCAGAGCACCTGCAATCCATCTCTCTCGAGAGGGAGTGTGAGCACAGAAGCCTACAGAGAAATACATCAAGGCTGCCGTGTTTGTTTGCTTCACTCCCTTCTCCCCGTCTTCCTGACGGAAAGGGCAGTCCTCATGTTGTTCTTTATTCCTCTCTTTTTTTTTTCAAGATTCTGTCTCTCTCTGTATCTGGAAGCCCCAAACGATTTGCACCAGGCTGTTAGTTTTCTTTTTTCTAACCAGCAAAGGCTACTTGCATATTATTTTCAATCCATGGGTCTGCTTAAAAACTCGCAGTGGATGTCGTCACTTTGCGAGCTAGCTGAACTGCTCAACTCTGTCCTTCTGTGTGACTCTGGTTACGTGGTCAGATTGCGTCTTGTTGAATTGCTAAACTGCTTGGTATTATTTCAGAAGCGAACAAAAAAATCAGCAGGTTGGCCAATATTTCAGCTATGAACTGTTATTCGAGTCTCACTAGCGTCTTCATTTTCTATCGATCACAAAGTGTCTGAGTGTTGTACTAGATGGAGAGTTACATAATGGCTTTGTGCTGAACTTTGTTTTCATTTAGTTTAGTTTCATCAGAATTTCCACATACCTGCATGGTCCACATTCAGAAGAAAATCATTTGGCATGGGTGCATGCTAATTAACGGTTTTAATAAGTAATACTCAGCCAGATCATGCCTCAGCCAGTGTGTATAGTGCAGTAGGCAGTGGGAATGAGAACAAGTAGCTCATGCTATGGTTATTGCTACAGTAAAGCACATTACGTTTAAACATCACACCAAATGAAATATTTTGTTTCGTGAAAGTCAATAAGAAGTAGCGGGGTTTTGTTTATGGTTAAAACTAATATCCTGGCTAAGAAATCTGTACATAGAGGGCACCCAGGCTACTGATTTGGGTTTGTCCACTGCTGATTATATGACTGACTATATATAGATCACCACTCCCAAAGATATCAGCATCCTAATGCAAATGAAGTACTGAGTGTACCTCTAGTAGGATGGTAAGTTTGTCCATTGTATATTCCCCTCTATGTATCTCAGATGTGCCTGCGTCAGTGTATTTTAATACAGTGTGCAACCGTATTGTATTTGTGTTCTTTTTTTTGACGCAAAGCATAAAACAAATGTTTTATTTTGTCTATTTTGTGAGTACCTTGCAACCCCTGAATTTGCAGTACATCATAATGGACCCCCATTTCCACTTGCCTTGACTTTTTTATGTTCTGTCTCAGCGGCTGCAGCTGCTTTCGCCCATTTCCCTGCCAGTCGTTTTCAGCTTCATTTCCCACCCTAATGAAGATTTAAAGGCACTGGGGCTGTAGAGAGAACCAGAGAGACACGTTAGAGGAGGAGGCACAGGGAGAGGCTGAGCAGGACACAAATCTCAGGGCTCAGAGGGATGCAGGAAGAATATACAAAAGATGGGAAAGAATAAGCGAAAGAGGAGCAGTAAATGCAGACTGAGGGAAAGAGTGTGAGGTTTGAGGGAGTAACACTGTAGTCTGGGAGACTGGAAATATAATAGAAATAGATTGTTTTGTTTCCATGCTGTTGTTCTGCTGGACGGCAGTGATCTAGTAAAGCCTGTGCTTGGAAGTGTGGCCAGTGTTTATATCATGGGAACAGAATTGTCCTCAAACACTCATTTAAGTATCATCGCCCTGTCCTTTGTGAACAGCAGCTGAATTATTAATGGCTTCTTTTCTCTGTCACATCTTCCTAACCAGGGCACAAAGAACTGGAGGGCAGCTGTGGACCTGACGGGCAGACTGCTGACGGCTCACGGCCAAGGCTACGGCAAGAGCGGCCAGCCGAGCACCCACACCACCGACACGCTGCAGGTGAGCTCAGCACCACGGCCCCCTGGGATATGGAGGCGCATCACAACACATGCTATGACCAGATTGGAGACCCTGTGGAATAATGACTTGCTAAAGGTTTTAGCAACATCAAGCACTGCCGGCGTTGTGGGTTTGTTACTAAAACTGAAGGGAAAGTAGAAACTGCATGACAGCTTTTTGTGTATACAGTAGACTAAAGTCCAAGAACTAACACAAAATTCTACTCAGGAATAAAGCACTCTGGTATGTGCTATTATTGGAAAATAATCAACTTTCGGTTGATAACATCATGCCACCCAGTCATGTTACAGTATGCAGTAACATGACAGTGTAGGATGTTATTTATAATAAACGTATTAATAACTTATCTTAAATGTTGTTTTTTTGCACAAGTGAGAACATAAAAAGAATCCACAATGCCACAGACGTCAGCGTCAGGAGCGAAGGAAGCAAAATTGGCCATGCTTTCTGGGTAGGAGGGATGGCATTCTCTCTCTCGCTTGTCAATCACAGCAACAGTAGCAACTCTTGGGCATCTGTGAGCTCATGTATTCAGAAGAGGGCAGAAGCTGGCTTTTCGTGTTCTGAGGAAGCACGTGTTAGTCTTCACCCTCTCCAGGTGGTAATGGCATTGTATAATAGGCGAGAGTTGGCTGGTAGGTGGGAATTGTTCAAATTGTGGAGAAACTGGAGGAAAAAAATGTTTTAGGTGCAAAAAGCACACTTGGTTGCAATCGGTTGTGCTTCAATTCTGGTATAAGTTTGGATTGTTTTTGAAGTAGCACCATAGCTCAACTCTGGCTCTCTGTCCACACACACACACACACACAAACACGTGCACAGAGATCTCACATTGCCTGCCATGTCAGCTATATCAAAGCATTCCACCTCTCTGATGTCTGACCTCCAGTGGCACACATACGTTCCACTCTGCTGACTCTCTCTGTGATAATGGGAAGCTACCGACTTTCATTATGAACATTTTAGCCCTATAGGCTACAGAAAGCACATTAGCATAATGAGTTCAATTAAGTCTTTAGATACGTCTAACTTTGATGCACCATCTCTGTTTGTTGTTTCTCCTCTTGGATCTATAAGGATCCTAGAATTGCAGGGTTTTTTTTTTTTAATGGAAAATTCAGAAAGGTGCTAGAACTTAAGTAATCATCATTCATCATCATTTCACTGGTTTTAAACGAATCCTCTGTGTTTTCTTGCAGTTATGGTTCGTGCGTCTGGCTCTGTTGGTTAAGCTCAACCTCTTCCAAAATGCCGAGTTGGAGTTTGAGCCGTTTGGTAATCTGGACCAGTCGGACCTTTACTACGAGTACTACCCTACAGTGTACCCTGGAAGACGAGGTAGCATCTTTACTGCCTGAATGCATCTGTTTGAACGTAACAATAAAAGCACATTCATTTATAGAAAAGGGAGAATTAAGACACTGTTAAAAAGAAAATCCCAGATAAAGAGTGCCCATTTATTGAAAGAATGGCTTGAGCAGTTTGCTCACACTGAAGTGCAGAGGAGGCTTTGAAAGCCTTTTTAACTGACGGAGGCAAAGCGTGAAAGAGAAATTAATGGAATTATAATGTGTTTGAAGGTATGCATGTAAGACATGCATAATACAGAAACTGAATTGGGTTTTGTCATAGCCACAGGCCATTTAGTCTCTTTGAGCATTAGTGTTTGTATTTTTCTGCTTTCAAGGTTACACTTCACTGATTAGTACAATAGAAATCCAGAGCAAAAAAGACAGCTTTATGTGTGGCTTTCCTTTCAAATAAAATGAGTCTAATCAAAGATGCACATTCTCATGTTACTGGTGTATTTCAGTTTTATAGAAACAATTACCATGTAGAGGAGTGCAGGGCTAAACCTTGTCCACAGTAGCACTGGACTCTGTGTCACTGACTCGTCTAAAGAGGCAGGCAGTCAGTGGGGCCATTAATCTTGTCAGAGAGCTGTCTGATCAAATCCAGCCACACAACTGGACAGAGAGATAGACAAAGAAGAAAATGGGGGAAAAAGCGAGAGGTGAAAGTAATTAAGGATTAATTATCCGTATCTTATTAGCAATCACAGATTTTTGGCTTTGCTTGTCTGATTGGGTTAGATTACCCTCTAGATACCGTTCCTTATGGGCCTCCCATGTTCATGTGTTTGTATTAGAGGTTGTATAGACTCATCAACTAATACACACACTGTCAGGGGATGTCAGTTAGACAGGTGGTAGTGAAAAAGCAGTAACGAGGCAATAAAGATAGTAAAGAAAGCAGGCTAAATGTACTTTGTGGGTCTGCACAGGATTAAGCTGGGAAAAGTAATTTTTTTCTTTTGTGTTAATGGAAAATTCACTTTCTTATACTATATAAGCCATTGAATTCTCAAATTTGAAAGGTGTTACATAAGCAGTAACGGCAACTAACTTGTTTCACAGGTGTTCCATGACGGTAAATGAAACTATAAACTCTCTCTCTCTCTCTCTCTCTATCTCTCTCTCTCTCTCTCTCTATATATATATATATATATATATATATATATATATATATATATATATATATATATATATATATATATATATATATATATACACACACACACACATGTACATACACATGTACATACACTGTTGGGGTGTGTGTGTGTGTGTATGTGTATATATGTGTATATATATATATATATATATATTTTTTTTTTTTTTTAAAGAGGGTGTCTGTCTGCTCATCATGTGAGTAATATCCACCTACTCCTGTAATTTCTTTTTTTCTTTGGTCTCGCAGGATCCCAGTCTCAATACACACCTGTTTTTAAAAGCTTTAAAATACAGAGTGTCTGAAAGGACAGGAACCAATGAGATTATGTGTTCACACTTACACTCTTGTATCATGTTTTTGTGGATTTTGCTCAATATAGCCCTATGACCTTTTGGATGCCCTGTAGTTTAATATGACAGATTTTATTTTGCACATTCACTGCACTGATTTATTTCCATCTTTAACAGTGTAGTTTAAAGAAGCATTGAAGCTGGAAGTGTAATTTGTGTATGGCTGAATGGCAAAGACTATTTTTTTTTTTTAATTACTGGTGTATGGTGTATGTATCATATAACCTTAACTAGACTTAATATGTAATTTTGATAGATTTATATGTTTGAATGTATATAGATTTATTATGTATATTACAAATATAAAATAAAAGCCTGAGTTTTGTTTGTGAGTGAAAACAAAAATCTTGAATTGGAAAAATTAATAATGATTTTAATATCAACACAAATAGGTGTGATTGTATGATTTGAGGCATTATCGTGCATCCCTTGCTGAAAGGGAATGACGGATGTCTTTTGTGTGTTTGTACTTGACTTGACTGTGATCTGTTTGTGGTCGTTCAGGTTCGATGGTACCGTTCTCCATGCGTGTGCTGCATGCTGAACTGCCTCAGTACTTAAACAAGCCCCAGGAGTCTCTGGACCGTTTGCACAGCATGAGAAGCATCTGTCAGAGCGTGAGTGAAAAGTTCTGGACTCAGTCACAATGTCTGTGCTGTAACTATCCTGCTCTGAAACTGGTGTGCTCTGTGAACAGATCCTGGCTAACCTGGAGGAAGGACTGGCTGAGGACGGGAGCATGATGACTCTCACTCAGGAAAACAGACAAGGTACTGCATTCAGACGAGTGCGCCGTCAAATATTACATCATCTATTAAATGCTCTTTTAACTTTTATACATTGTGCAGTTTAGCTAAGATATTACACTGTGTATGGGGTTTTAAATGGGGGCCATTGTGTTGTATGAGGCCTAAGGATAAGTTAGAATATTCAAGTGATTTACAAGCGAGGCAGTACTAATTATCTGCCAGAAAACAGCATTTGGATTACATATACAGTGGTCTTAAAAGTCTGAGACTTCACTGAAAATCTGGGAGAGTCCCCCCAACCCCCCAAAAAATTAAAATTGGAAATAAACAGGAGGTTTTAGAATTTTGGAGGAAGTAAATATTCACTACACACTATTTCTAGGCCCCTATTTAAATGTAAGCAAATTTGTGACATTGACCATGTTAATGCTTTGTTCAAAAGGACAGATTTTACCTATTGAAGCATGTGTTCAGATGACTCTGATGGATTTGATCTAAAAGGTTTTGCACAAACTTGTGGAGTCCATGCCAGCTCAAGTGCACGCTGTCATTAAAGCAAAAAGGGGACGAATGAAATACTAAGAAACTCTAAAATTCATATAAATATTTAAAAGATTCTACTTTTCACACAAGTTGCTGTCAGTAATATTATTTGTAATAAAAATTGTTGTATTAAATTAGAAAAGCATGCAAAATAGGATTTTCACTAGCATTTTCACTAGTGGCCTCAGGCTTTTGGACCCCACTGTAGATTATTTGCTGTTTTTTTCAGATTGGTGTAAATTTGTAGGTTTTTTTTCTGATGTAAATATGCATAATTATGGGCGTTTTAACCCACAAGGACCAGCTTTTAAAGAGGGTGTCGTCATCAACAAAAGGTTTGTTTGCACTTGGTAGATAAATCACTTTATTTTTCATCATGCATTCATCTTCAGTAAGCGCCTTATCCTGATCAGGGTCGCGGGACATCCAGAGCCTGTCGTGAGAATAATGTGCATGAGGCGAGAATACATCCTGAATGATACACAAGTCCATTGCAGGGCACCATGATTACACACATTCACATCTAAGGGCAATTTAGCGTAGCCAATCCACCTACCAGCATGTGTTTGGAAGGAGGGAGGAAACTGGAGAGAACCCATGCGGAGAACTCTGCACAGACATTAACCTGAGCTCAGGATCAAACCAGGGACTCTGGAGCTGTGAGTTGACAGTACTCCCCACTTTGCCACCGTGCCACCCCTAGTTCATTTTTCTTTCCCTTTATTTTTATTATTAACATTTTTAGCTTTCTATATTCTTGCTTGACAATCAAGCTATAAACTGCTCGCTTATATTGTTTAATCGTTTTTATTTTTATGAATCGCAGTCACCTGCCCTCTCTGCTCCTTACCTGTAGAAGACTTTAACCACAACCATTCCTTTCCCTTACACTTACTGTATGCATAACATTCTAAACTGTTGCATATGACATATGTGTCATGTCAGAAAATATTATACATTCACGTCGAAATGTACACAGTTCTGTGAAGTTTCAAGCTTCTAGCAGTTTATTTTATTAACACGTATTTCTCTGAAGTTAGGATCCTGCTACTGTACGCTTCATTGAAGCTCAAAACAGCTTGGAAATTTAAAAAAAAAAAAAAAACTACATGAAATCTACATGAAATATTACATAATTGAATGACTTGCATTTGGAAGTCTGTAAAATATAAGTGTGTTTTCACTAAAAGACCAGGATTACAGTATGGAGCATCAGGCTGCGGTGTTTATTCCAGGTTTGTTTCAGTGTCAGGGCACAAAGTTGACACATCAGTAAATCAGCTGACTCTCGCACTCAGACTTTCGGCGTCGGCCGTGGCGAATAGAGACAAATGTGTGTATATGCAGAGCGTATGGAGTGGACTGGAGTGTGTGATGCCATCTCCCACATGGCTGGCCCACTTGTCTTTCCCTCCTCCCTTACATCCCTCCCATCGCCTGCTGAAGAGTGTAGTAGCCTTCCCATCAGACACACACATGCCTCCAGAGAAGCTGCGGAGTGCTGACAGCCAAGTAGCTTCATGCCATTTCTCCCCATCTGCTGCCCTCAACCTTATTCCTGAGCTTGGAATAAAGCATGGCAGCTCAGCACTGATGCGGGCCTCTCAGCACATGACCAGTAGCCCTCTGGTCAGAGTCTGAGGTTAAAGATCTAAGTGCAAGCTCTCAGAGTTTGGGAAGCTCATTTCATAGGGCAGATCCCTGGTAAACAATTTATGAACACAATGCCGAGAGAGAAGATTCGACAAGCACACAGTGAGGTTATGATTTCAGATCGTTTTGGTGCTTTTGTTATACTTCCTGTTAAGCCTACAGCTTAAAGTAGGATGGAGTCAGTGTGAGAGATTGGTAGAGCTGACAACCAGTTACTGTAAATGTTTGCAGAAAGATCACGTAATACAGATAAATCAATTTGAGAGCAAACCTCTATCTATTTATAAGTATAAGGGATGTACAATTATGGCTCCGCTAATTCGCAATGTCTGGGCGTTTATATTTTATTATTTAACTATTCGGAAATAAAAAATGATGTGAATTACAATTAAAAAAAATTTTAAACTTCCTTTTTGCTAAACTTCCGTGAAAATTACACTTTTCTGCTTTTTTTCGTTAAAGCAATGTTTAGACCAAACACGAATAACATCCACACTGCTGAAAATGCAATCCAGTGAAAGGGAAAGGACATGGCACATGGGAAAAATGCATATTTATTTCTGGTAGCAGTTACTTTTGCTTCACATCGACTGAATTTGACCTGTGAATTCATGGACCTCTCTCTTCTGAACCAATAGAAAACAAGTGGGCGGAACTGTGGTCTCTTTGGTAAAACAAATGGACGAGTTGGTGATTAAGTAGGGGTATCTGAATTTTGCCTCGAAGTTTTCTTACTGTTGCTTGGTGTGCATCTAGGAAAAAAAATATTCTATCCATCTCGTCCACCAGCATACACAAGGTTTTTGTGGTAAAATTCAGGTTTTTTTTTTTGCCTGCTAGGATTTTCTTGTTAGCAGTGTTGGCACCTATGTACACAGATGCTGAGATTACACTTCACACGTTGTCACGAGAGAGAGAGAGTAAAAGATAAACTTTGTGTTGTTCAGTAGAAATGAGATAAGTGTTTTTACACTATCTAGTACGAGAGAACAGTATAATGATTTCATTATTTGATCTATGATTTTTAATAGATTTTTGCCTATAATTGTTGTCTCAATTATTACTATTTTTTTAACAAATCATCCAGTGAGAGATATTTGTACAGACCGAAAAAGGAATCGTCTATCATTCTGAACTGCTCATTAGCAACACAATCGCTGTTCTCTCTTTCATCTTGCGTAGCTTTTCTCATTTCAGCTGCACAGATAGCAGTGTAAGATGGTAGCCTCATTTCTCTGTATCTCACTGTAGTCTTTTGATGTCACCAGATGCTGTGTAGCTGCAGCTCTCTGTTGATGAACACAAGCAGAGCACTGCAACACACACACACACACACACACACACACACACACACACAGAAATTATTAGAGAACAGACACGCTCACTGATGGTGCCTACAGTCAGCCGGAGGGAAGAATGAATGTGATTGTCGCAGTGTCTTTCCCTCCTTCGCCATAATTCCCTCTCGCTGAAGAATAATTGATGGTTTGGACAGGGGAAAGGGTGTGATGCTGAGAGGGAGGAGGGAATTGGCATGCAATTGGTTAGCCTGTTTTCTCAATCTCTCTCTTTCTCTCTCTCTCTCTCTCTCTCTCTCTGTCTGTCTTTATCTCTCTCTCTTTCCCAGCCTCTATTCAGCTGTGGAGGTCACGTCTGTGCCGGGTGATGTACTCCATGGCAAACTGTCTGCTAATGATGAAGGTATGTGGGCGGCGGGAGAGAGCTGCTGCAGAGATGCACTACCGTAGTTTCGCTTATATGTGCACCAGCAGTGTTACACAGCAAGAGAAGACATGGATGGATAGCATGAATAAAATATCATGTTGTCGTGGTCAAGAATTTTGCTCATACACTCGTACTCTTACCAACATCCGCTACCACGTAAGCCTAGTGTACACTGTTTCACTAAAAAACAGACAAAACGACGTTTAAAGACCATCAAGAGGAGCTACTACAGCAGCCAGTACAAGTAACCTGATAAAATATGGCATTTTAATGAGTGTGCAGAGCAGTACCAGTGAGCGTGGAGCAGGGAAGTGAGCATTTCATTTCTGCGAGCACTGAGCACTGAGACACATGCATATCCTTTCTTTTCGCTCACATGGCAGCAACCAATATAAACAACAATATAAATAAAATGTTCTGTGATGCCCCTGACTGTTTAACACTATGAAGGTTACTCTTTTTTTTTTTTTTTTTTTTTTTAAAAATCAACATTAGTATCAGTATCAAGTACCAAAAACGTATACTCTTATGCAGTTTGGAAAAAAAAAAAATGCTATTGACTCGTTCCTACAATTTCGCCATAGTTCAGGTTTAATTAGGCTTAAAGCAGCTGTATGGGATATAGGACGCATGTATGACGGACGAATTTTCCAATGAGCAGTCAATAAATATTTTTTTTATCCTGAGACAATCATCACAACAGCGTCTATTAATGATGATTATTAAAGTTGGGCTCAGAACACTTTTTTTTTTGGCAAAGTTCTATTTACATTCTGGAAGCTGGCAATAAAACATTTGTTCAGGATAAAGACACATTGTCCTGAAGTCTGTTTATTTGTCAAGTTCTCACAGCATTGGGGGCGGAGCTTAGGAGGGAACACTGAAGAGAGGAGCTGTATATTTTGGATTTTGAGTTTTAAAAACTGCTACCTTCAGCTCACCTTCCCAAAAATTGTTGACTACACATTTAAGTATTGAAAATTCGAATAAATTGCAATTAATTATAATGCTTATAGGTGTGATGATGTTATATCTATGAGCAAGCTAGATTCTTCTACGACATGTTCAGGTTTTTTTTTTTTTTTTTTTTTTTTTTTTTTTTTTTTTTTTTTTTTTTTTTTTTTTTTTTTTTTTTTTTTTTTTTTTTTTTTTTGGTCTCACCATATTTTACTTTTGCCTTGTTATATTTCATCACAACTAAGTGTAGCTTGGGATTGTTTAGGTTTGTGTTTGCTTTCTTTTATTTATATCATTAATCAATTTGTCCTAGAATATACTTGGCTACTTCAGATTTGACAAAAGGTGTCTCATTGCAGAGGTGCAGAGGATTAGGCAGAGGTCTGGTAAATCAAGGCTTGTACTTGTACCTTACCTCCCCCTATCTACACTTTAAAAGAAGTGAGAGGCATTTTGTTTGTTTGCTTGACCCGGTTGACCGCTATCCACAGTCCCACCGACGACACATAAGCTTTCAGCAGGATATTGGGTCACAAGCAAAGGGCCTTTACTCAAGCAGTGCATCATTCGTCCAATCCGAAAAGTGATCGCCACTCTCAGGACTGTTAGCTCAGTAAGATTGTGAAAATGCAGCCTTGTTTTCAGACTGTTAAAACCGGATCTGTGTATTACGCTTAGCTTATTTCCTCTGTCGTAAGAGGAGTGTACACTGAGCGCAGTGCTACAGTGCCATCTGCTGGCTAAAGATATATTCTACAATTCTGCAACTTGCATGTACTGCATGTAACACATGCTTCACATTTGCTGCCTTCTACCATTCATATGTCTTCTTCTCACTGTCCCTCTTCTCACACACGCAGGACTATGTGCTGGCTGTTGAGACGTATCACTCCATCATCCAGTACGAGCCACAGCAGAGAGTGCAGCTGTTGAGTGGAATAGGACGCATCTTCCTGCAGGTGAGATGAGGCGAAACATCTGCCGTCTCTGCAAGGCTTCCCTGGTCATTTCCGCTATGAATGTTAACATAAGACATTAAGACTTGCACAGGAACTAGGTTGCAGTGTTAAAGGATATTTGATTATAGTACTTCTTTAACCTGGCATATTTATAATTATACCACAGCACTGTTGAATTCTCGAATCTGATTAGTCAGAAGGTGTTCATTCATTTTCTCTAACAGGAGCTCTGACAGTAGTACTGACTGAACAGCGAATCACAGTTTTATATGAATGCACTAGTTCTAATATGTTATCGTACAGTAACTTATATCTATATTAACAGCTCATTTACGGGGACTTGGCAAATGTGCCGTATAATCTATGATTAAGAATAAACAGAAAACCAAAAAACCTACTAACAAAGAAAACGTTCTTACTGTAAATCAGTAAGTTTTCAACAACTGGAAAGTGGACAGTGGGCGTTTCAGTTTCTCAGTAATATGACTAGCTGCCTGTTTGCTTTACTGAGTTTGAGAGAAAAAAAATAATTACAGCTGTTTTAAGATAAGTGATAATAGGAACTAACTTTTTTTTGTGGTCATGCCACAACATTAACTGTAACTATAAACAGGTAAAATGAACCGCCTTTCTTTAATTAATCATAAACGATGTAACTTCACGTCAGGACGCACCGTCTCCGGTCATTGATTATTTCTCTATAACAACATGCTGAAAATCCATTTCTTTCTTTCTCATTAGCTAATGATAATAGATAACAGATAATTCTTGTAGGTTGTTTCCGTGTGATTTATCACAAAAACTGACAGTGTTATAAAAAGCTGCAAATGTTATAAAACCTCAACATGTGCTTCGGCATTCTGAATATGGATTGATGTAAATTTTCATATCTGTGCACTCAGTATGTTTTTGATTATATTGCAAGATTGGAGACATCAAAACTGCAGAGAAGTATTTCCAGGAAGTAGAGAAAGCTGGTGAGGAAAAAGGAAAAGGACCAACTCATGACGCCGCTATTTTAATGAACAGGTGATGCAGCATTACGAAGCGTGTGATTTTATTTTGTCTCTTTCAGATTTGTTCACATTCGTTTCTTCTTCTTCTTTTTTCTTTTGTTTTGTTAAAGGGCATTTGTGTACCTGAGCCAGAATAATTATGCAGACGCCCACACGTGTTTCTCCAGCGTCTTGAAAATTGATCCCAACAATCCTGTGGTAAATACGGTAGATTTTCTGTTATTATCAGGCCAGTCTGATATTGACTTTTTCCAAGGCTTAGCTGAAAAAACTTTTGTGTCTTCATTGTTAAACTGCCACATTGTCAGAAACGAGCACACACTGTGACAGTAATGTGAAGCAGCACTCTAACAGAGCGGCCTTGTGCTATTGTATTAGTCTGTGCTCATCTGCGCACCCCGGCACAGATCTGGTTTGACTGTTTTTAAATAAGATCACTAAAGCCTTTGTTCAAATGTTAAAAGTTTTTTGTTTTTTTCCAGCTTTATCAGTGAAACATTTACAGAAAGCTGTTGAATATTTCTATTTGGAAATAATACATCTGTACTTATAATGTGAGGAACTTGGTTAGGAACCTGGTGGGTGTTGCTTAATCATGTGTGACTGCATCTGAATTCAATATTCGCATAGGGTGTCTCCTGCGTCTGCTACGCCATGTGTGCATAGTTTTGTAGTGCAAATGCTGGTGCATTTTTTTTTTTTTTTTTTTTTTTTTTGGGGGGGGGGCTCTAGCTCATACCAAATTCATCATTTTCAAGGATGATGTATAGAGTGGCTACTCTAGTAAGAACTATAAAAATATGACTGAGTGCGGATAAGAGAAAGGGAGGATGAAAGATGCCAAGTTCTTGAGGTGATTTGCTTTTTTTTTTTAGCAATATTTTTTATCTGAGTTTATGGAAGGCATGAAAATTTAATTTCTTTTAGTAGGCTACAAATGTAATTGTCCTAAACGAGTCATATATTTTCATGAACGACATACACCTTCTCATTTAATAGTACTCACTTGTTAGTATATCATGATGAGATCTGAATTATGCTAAACATAAATTACGTTAAACATAAATACCGGGACATAGGGATTGCTGTAGATTATAGATTTGTATTAATTGTTCCACACCTTTCCAGTAAGTCCTACGTTCCACTTTCTAATTTGATTCTGCAGGCGAACAACAACGCAGCAGTGTGCTTACTTTATCTGGGCCGCCTGAAGGAGTCCCTGGGTCAGCTGGAGAGCCTGGTGCAGCAGGACCCTGCGCTCTACCTGCATGAGAGCGTGCTCTTCAACCTGACCACCATGTACGAGCTGGAGTCATCACGCAGCACGCAAAAGAAACAGGCTCTGCTGGAGGCTGTGGCCGGGCGCGAGGGCGACAGCTTCAACACGCAGTGCCTCAAACTGGTGTAACCAATCACCAACCAGGAGCGCATTAGATCACTGCTTCACTGCTTCATGATGTGACCTGAGCTCCTTTAACAAGATTTTTTTTTTTTTTTTTTTTTTTTAAGAAGACTTTGAAACGTTGTGTGTGACCAGAATCAAAGCTGACCTGAAAAGACTTGTGTATTCACACTAATGTATGTGATGCATTTGGAACTCTTAACCCAATGTTTCTACGCTATCAGGTTGCAGGAGGATGTAAATGGAGAGAGAATATAAAATTGATTTTTAAAAAAAAGACATTAATGTAAATATTTAGCTTATGTAAAGGAGATAGCCTGAGTGGTATACAGCATTACAGATATTACAGTCTGGACACAGTTCTCAAAAAAAAAATTAAAAAAAATAAATAAATACAGTGTCAGGGTGGACAACTCAGTAGCCTGGGTGCCAGATTTTATATCTGGGCTATCAGGGTTTTTTTTTTTCGTAGGACAAATATGTTCAGCAACCAGAAATAGACGCAAACTCAACTCCTTACTGACTTTCATAAAACAAGTTTTCATTTTTGAAATGAATGCGCTTCACGGTGCGCTTCACCTCAGTGCTGTAACTATAGCACAAGCTACTCATTGCAGATCCCCCTGCCTGCCACACTAAACACGTCGGCTGAGGTATACGATCTGAATGAGGAAAATGTCTAGTATTTGGAAATACTGACAAAACTGAGCAAAATAAATTCTAACAAAGTTATTACACTCCTACTAGGACATCAGTCATTTCGCAGTTGAACATATTGGGAGAAATTAGACACGAACAATATCTTTTCTGAACACCACAACTTGCTGACTGTTTTTTTTTTTGGCGACCCATTTTCTCCCTAATTCCCTAATACTCTTGGCCAATACCCACTCACCAGCCAGCAACCAACCAAGAAAGGTGAAGGCTAACACGTTTCCTTTGAGACACGTGAAGCCAGCCGTCTGCATCTTTTCAAACTGCTGCTCATGCTGGGGTACAGGGCAGCGTAACACTCAGAGGAAAGCGCTATCTTCCCTCTTCCTCATACATGAGCTCACAGATGCCTGCGATTGGCTATTGTCACTGTGATTGACAGGAGAAAGAGTATGCCATGCCTCCTACCCAAAGAGCAAGGCCAGTTTTGCTCCCTTGGCTCCTGGCCATTGACGGCATCATTGTGATTCGAAACTTGCTATCTCCAGGCGCTTTTCTGTTGCGCCAGCGACATCCAACTTACTGAATTTTTGTCAAGGCTGAAAACATGATATGCTTCATTAAAACAGTTTTAGAAGAGGATAAGGACCTAAAGTCTACATGAAGTCATCTTCTCCCTGGGAATTCATATACTTGTCCTTAACTTATTACATTACCTTAGCTGCCATGTTTAGACTAGTCAGTTAAGTTTCTGGGCAACTAAAGCATGGGACATGGACAGTACAAAGTTCACTGTATTTATTGACTTCATATTTAGGTGATCGTTGCACTATAGTACTTCTGAGAAACTTCTGGGAAAGCCTTTTATTGGATTGCAGCCAGTCTGCGCACTGTAAACATACAGTATCTAAAAGTGAATTTGAGTGTGTATTGTTTGTACTGTGTGTCACTTGACTGTACCATACATTTCTTTCATGAATCTAAATAAACCCTGGCTGATTTTGAAGCACTGCACTGTATGTGTTCGTGTGTGTTATGCTGTGTTGTGACCTACGGGATCACCTGTGTATGAAACAGCACAGTCATTAACAAATGAACTGCACTGTGCTCCCTGTCAGAGATAAAACGGAGATAAAAATCTGGAATTTTATTCACAGTAATTGAATACATGAGCAATATAATATAAAAATATAAAATATTATTACGCTGAGGTGTAGGTGAATATTATTTTCTGTTTCTAACCGTGCTTGATTATAGCTCGATAAACTCATCTTTGCTCTATAAATCAACTCTGAGTATGAATACTTAATACATTTCAAGGCATTATGAAGATTGTGGTGTAGAAATGGCTTCAGGACTGATAGGAACACAAAAATATATTTGTATATCCTGTTTTGCGACAATATTTTTGTAACCTACATTTATGAAATATCAATTGAGTTAAATTTTAAAAACGCACATGACGGATAACGGTTAATCTCCGATCCCACTCAGGAGCACTTCAGTGAATTCACGTACTGCTTGCGAATTTCAAAGTCATCAGCTGGTCGGTTGTAGGCCTTCCACACCGGCTCGCCTACAAACAGCCTCATGGCTTTAGTATAGTTCTGAAAAGAAAGGGGGAAAAAAAGCAATGGTTCTTTTTACTCAGCATCTTGACTTTCTAAGATGAATTAAATTTTGAAATAAGCATAAAGTGCTTCAGGAGGAAGGGCTTACAGTTTCATCCATGGTGAATCTATGATAAATTCCTGCTGGCAACGTGATCATGTCTCCCTTCGTCAAAGCAATTCGTATCCAGCGCTCGTTTTTGCCTCTAACGTCAAAGTACGCTCTTCCATCCAGGATGTAACGGATCTCATCATCGAGGTGCAGATGTTCCTCATAGAACATTTTTAACTGGAAAACAGGCGACTGTTACATAAAACATGCACATCATCATTATAATGGATCTAGATGTTTGGATTGACCTACTTTATCCTCGTAGTTGGGCAGTTTATCCGGGTGAACGTCAATGATGTCCATGTAGGAGTAACCTTTTTCTTCTCTGATCTTCTGCAACTCAGGGTCATTTTCATAGATATCAGCGTTTAACTGAGAAACAAAGATGCGTACTTGTGAGTTCCTTTTTCTTCAGTACTGAAGGTGACGTTTACTTCAGTACAGTTTGAATAATTCGGATTAGAGCTATGTTTTAGAAATGGAAGATTTGGATCCATGATTATAATACACTAATGACTATCATGACCGCATAGACCCAGCTTGTAGGAAAAGGCGTTAACCTTTTTGCTGTAGCAAAGACCTAAAGGAAATTTAAACTCCAACATATTCTACTTGTTACTTTCAAGATATGTTGTTGAAATGTTATTTTACAGCACAGCTTAGGTTCTAGTATACAGTACTAGGTGTATACCGATGATCAGTTAATTGAGCTCTTCACTCTTAATTAACGTTATAAACTAAATATCGCCATTATCCCTATACTCTGTAGAAGCAGTAATCTTTTGGGCTGAGTTTGTCCACTTAAAAGGCACGATTTGTCTGGAAAATTTTAAAACGTTCATTCATTCATTGAACTGAAAAGAAGATCTTTACTTTACAAGTACAATGAAATTTGGTTTGCAAATGCCAGTAGTATAGAAAAACAGTCCTTCATACACAAAACTAGTGATAAAACTATAGGTTTGTAGAGACGGTAGTACAGCAGCTCATTAGAGGTATTCAGGAAGTGCAAGTTAGTAAGTAAGTAGCTCACTGAAACTGGACAGCTGACAAGAGCTGAACACGATGAGGTCTTCTGCTTTTGTAGCCCGTCCACCTTAAGATTTAATGTGTTGTGCATTCTGAGATGCTTTTCTGCTCACCACGGTTGAAAAGAGTGGTTATTTGAGTTACTGTAGACTTCCTGTCAGCCCGAACAAAAATGTCAGTTTTGCCCCACTGTGAACCATTGCAAGGCAAATCACTGTTGTTATATTTTACTACACTTTAGTTACTTTTTTGTAGTTTCTAAAATGTCTCTTTATTTGTTGAACGTTTCATTTTAGAGCCTAGTTTTAATTCTTCAAAAGACAGGCCTGGATAAGTGAGTATTTGCAAGTTATATCTATCATCTGCTATCATTTTCTATACTTATAAGGATGTTGCACAATGATCCCGTGCTCTTACCACCGTGGCCTGAGTTCGAGTCCCAGGCAGGGAACCAACCCAGCCACTGGGGATTGCACAAGCCAGTGCACAGTGATAAGGATGTTGCGTGGTGTAACATCATCCCTTCACAATATTACACTGCCACAATACACAGTGCAGTTTACTCTGATTATATAATGTTACCTGCCAACCTTTACGCATTTTGTGCCAGAGCGCCACAATTTAACATCAGAATACACTAGTCCAAGTTGTACACGAAGGTGAGTCAGACTCTGCAGGGCCGCACAGCTGGTAACACTATTACACCTTTCTACACTCTTCTTAAACCTGAAATGGTGGAAATGCTCATCTTCCTGTCTTTTTTAGGCTTAACTGGACAATTAAATAGTTTATCACAATTTCTTACTCTTAAATCGTGAGCAGGAAAGTATCACACAAGCCTCCTCATAAAATTCTCTGATTCCAAGTGTTGTCAGAATATCTTTCTTCTTCATGTAACACTTTTTGATATGCAAATGTTTGTGATGATCCCTGCTGAAGAGAGAAAAAAAAAAACCAGAAACCATCACAGAAATTCTAATGGTTTCCACTACAAATACTATTACAAACCATCAGCTAACCATTAAAACCATTACCATTACTGGTCATTAATGGTATCCACTACACATAAAATGCTAACAAAAGAAGGCAACAAATTACCAGTAGAGACCCACAGGGACCATTACAGTTTCCATTAAAATCAGTACAATTCCCATTATAACCATTAAAACCAATATAAATTCTGTGAGGGTTTCTATTGTTTTTGTTTGTTTGTTTGTTTGTTTTTCAGCAGGGATGTAATGAATATGCAAGTTAGAGTTTTTTTTTTTGTTGTTTTTGAGTTTCCCCTGAAAAGAGCTGGCAACACTGATCCCAGAACAGACAGATATACAGCAAAGCAGATCATAATTAGTTGTGTGATTGGAGTCATGCATTTCATCTCTAACGTTAGTTATGTCGCGATCATGAAGCCAAAAGTAAGAGTTGAACCCACTTTCCAGTACCAAACCCCGATGTCCTGCAGCTCCTGTACACTCACTGGCTGATTGGGGTGTAATTTATGAGGCAGTCTCTGATCTGCAGTGGAGTCATCCATGTACCAAGCCTCCAGGCCCGCCATGATCAGGCGCACCACCGAATCCTGAGTTCATAAACCCCAAGCTTCTTCTTCTTCTTCTTCTTTGAAGTTTAAAAACCATCCAAAAACGTTGCATTACCGCCATCTTCTGGATCATTCTCGTGCGATGGTACTCCAGTTTATTTCCTCCAGCTTGTTTTCCGCAATCATATTCTCCTCATCAAACCCGTACTAATTAAGAAATTATATATATTTATATATATATAATTATATAATTGTAATACTACATTGTATATTGTATATGTTATACTATATTGTGTATGTATGTATGTGTATATCTTGTATATAAGTGTATATAAGACAGCAGTCCTATATATATATATATATATATATATGAGACAGCAGTCCATCTCAGGGCACCATGTACACACACACACACACACACACACACACACACACAGGTTCAATTTCAATTCACCAGTCTGCCTAGCAGCATGTTTTGGGAGGAAGGAGGAAACTGGAGAATCTGGAGGAAACCCACTCAGACACAAGGACACCACACAAAAGTGCACACCAGTAAACCTTTTTTCAAATGTCTCAGACTTTTAAGACCTTATTAGAGTTTCAACATGTGCCAGATTTTTTTTTTCTGTACATCCAGTTTAAAAGACTGATATAGTCTTTACTATAATCAATGATAAATGATTTTTGATTGTTTAAAATACATATCTATGACGTCATAACCTGCATGTAATACTATATTAACTAAGCATTATATATATAGATTGTTGGGCTCATTTAAATTTATTGTTATTTTAGCATAGTTTTATTGAAGCTAGACACAAACAGGTCATCTGGAAATCAATAAAAACACATCCCATGACACGTGACTTTTCTTTTGTCATCAGTCGGAGTTTTACGGAAACGCAGAATTTACTCAACCATTTCCGGCTTTACAGGCTTAGTCTCAAACAGCTCCTTACTTCCTACATTAGTGCACTTTATACTACGGCTTTTGCTCCCTATGTAGTGCACTATATGACCAGCAGGTAGCTATTTGCTATACGTGCGTATCGTTTGCGGTTGGTTGAGTCGGAAGGAATCGAGGTGTGTAGCCTAACTGTACACATAAAGCTGTTTAATATATTAACACATTAATTACGATATTGTGTGAAGTGAAATTATGTGGTATTTATTATGTCCTAAACTCGGTTATTTTGGCAAACTGTTAGCAATTGACCGTTTAGGTAGCTAGCTAAATGTACAGGTTCCACTGACACCAGTGATGAACTCGTTAGCCGGCTAACCGTGTTTATGCTCTTCACCAAAATCTCTGTTTTTCGCTGTAAACTGATGTGTACATTATGTATGTGCAGTATTTGGAACATGTCTTTCATAGCATTAGCTAAACGGGCCACTAATTAGTAGCTAGCTAATGTTAGTGGTCTTACTGTAGTGGTTTAACGTTTGTAGTTCAACATGAATTCAGTGTTAGTGGTCTAACATTAGTAGTTTAACATTAGCAGTTTAACATTAGTTTAATGTTATTTATCTAACAATAGAAGTTGAACGTTAGTTTAATGTTACTAGTTTAACATTAGTTTAATGTTATTTATCTAACAATAGAAGTTGAACGTTAGTTTAATGTTACTAGTTTAACATTAGTTTAATGTCAATCGTTTAACATTAGTAGTTTAATGGTTTGTTTAATGTTAGTGGTTTAACATTAGTAGTTTAATTGCAGTAAAGTAATGTTAGTGGTCTAACATTAGTAGTTTAATGTTTGTTTAATGTTAGTCGTTTAACATTAGTAGTTTACTGTTTGTTTAATGTTAGTAGTGTAACATTAGTAGTTTAATTGTAGTAAAGTAATGTTAGTGGTCTAACATTAGTAGTTTAATGTTTGTTTAATGTTAGTCATTTAACATTAGTAGTTTACTGTTTGTTTAATGTTAGTCGTTTAACATTAGTAGTTTACTGTTTGTTTAATGTTAGTAGTGTAACATTAGTAGTTTAATTGTAGTAATGTAACGTTAGTGGTCTAACATTAGTAGTTTAGCCTTAGTAGTTTAATGTTAGTGGTTTACTAATGTTAGTTTAACATTAGCTTAACGTTAGTGGTTTAACATTAGTAGTTTAACATTAATGTTAGTGGTCTAACATTAGTAGTTTAATCGTACTAACGTAATGTTAGTGGTTTAACACTAGTAGTTTATCGTTAGTTTAAAGTTAATGGTCTAGAGTTAGTAGTTTAACGTTAGTTTAATGTTAGCGGTCTAACATTAATAGTTTAGCCTTAGTAGTTTAACGCTAGTGTAACGTTAGTGGTTTAACATTAGTAGTTTAATATTAGTTTAACCCTAGTTTTATGTTTGTGATTTTTTCAGTTGTTTGTAAACTGTACCCCGAGCTTGTTGGTTACTTCTTTAAATGCCCAGTCTCAAACACAAAACAGGCTTTAATCATCTGGATAAAGAGAACATGAGTAAAGAGACACCATTATTAACTAGCTAGGTGTGATGCTGTGGAAACCCTTAACAGCTTTCTGGTGGGGGGTTTGAGATTTGTGGTCACACTGTGGTTTAACTGTGATTTAGTGGATCTTCTGTTATGTTCATATCTGTAATAATCCTGCATTTCAGTTTATTTGCAAGAAAACAGGGAAGCATTGATGTATACCAGTACTGATTGTGTAGAGACAGCCAGCAAAAGACGACTTCAGCATGCTATAAAATCTTTATACAACACTTGGTTCCAGTCCAGTAATTCCTTTAGACAAGCAGCGCTCCAAGAGTGCTGATATGTAGTGTAACAGCACTGGGACATTTCACTGTTTGTATCACTCCGCTTGTCCACTTCGCTGCATAAAATTCCAGTTCTAGCAGTAATTCGTTACATTGAAACTGTTACTACACTTCCTACAGGCTATCGGTCTGTGCGTTGGCATGGCAACACGCAATGCTCTGTCCAGCTGTGGCTTCTCTGGGTACTATTTTCACTGACGGAGCAAAAATAAGCACAGTATTTGATCGTACTGTGTCTGAAATGTCAGTTACTCAATATTAATTTCTTGTTGTATAAAAGCAATATCACATGGTACGACAACACTCTTCTTTTTTTGTACGATAATAATTATATCACCGTGCTGTAGAACTCTCTAATCTGAAGGTGCTGATTAATTTTCTAGAACAGCACAGCTCCGACAGTGGCTGTAATTAGGCTGTACCTATTCAACAGCTTAGGATTGATTATGAAAGACATGAATTTCATGTTTCTCTTTACATCATGATGCACTGAATTTATTCTGGATCTGGACCTGTAACCGAATGAAGAAATAGTGTCCTTTTTAAAACCAGTAGAACATATATGTTTATTTTTTACAACAGAGACATGTAAGGCATTGATCGATTTCATGTTTGGGTTACGATTGTATATCTTGCACGTTCTTCTTCTAGGTACTCCCGCTCAGCTCTTCTATGAGGTTTGACTCATTTCCAGGCATCAATGGCTGACAGTGTGCTAAATGTGGTAGGTCCTGATCAAAGGCTTGCTCTGTAACCAATATTTGAGTTCAGCGTTTGTCGATTATGCCTCAGTTTTGCTTTACTTTTGGCTGAACAGTCATCTCAGTGAGGATAGTGTTTTAGTGCTTGACCCAACCCTTCTGTGATCGGTGCCAGCATCACACACAGGTGTGGCACAGATGATAAAAGTATAGAACAGCTGCAATTACATATCATATTACCTTCTGTAGCTGGAGGCTTTCCTGCCTGGACTTGTCTTTTTTTTTCTTCTCTCTAATTCTCTGTTAAGTGTTTTCAGTAGCAGAGGTTTACAGATTTATCCTAGACTCATATTACTGATAGGCTTTTAAGCATGACTGGGAGGTCCCGTGTTAGGTGACTGATTATTGAAAGAAATACAGAGTCGATTAATATCTACAAGACGTAAATAGAAACAGTCGATGATAACCTTTAAAGATAATCAGCTGTTGAACTTTGTGGCATAGCTGAGTGGGTGTGCAGTGTAAAGCTCAATAGGCATATACGCTACCTACCCCGTATAGTATAAACACATTGATAGCATAGATCAGAGAGGTTTGAACATAGAAATGAACTCTCTTAATTGCTTTTCTTGCAAATGATTCTTGGGTTCTGTATTCCCTGATGCTTTTGTAAGTTTCTCCACTGAATTCAGTCTTTAGCCATTTATTTTCAGTTCTGATTTTAGCCATGTTTATGTGGTCATTTCAGCAAATGGCCACTGTACTGATGACCATTCTGCATGTTGCTAATCTTTTACTCTTGCCATAGAGGCTAATACAGTGCATAACACCATTCCGATGTCTCCCATTTGTGTGCAGTCATGTGAAGGAGCGGAGGCCAACTGGCATACAGACCCAGGCAGATCTACAGCCCTGCCACGGAGGGACGTTGAGCTCAACGGCCAGCCTCCCTCCACTCAAACCCCGCAAGTGGTCACCGACAATGAGGAAGAGGAGGACGAGGAGCTCACTCTGAAGTATGGAGCCAAACATGTCATCATGCTCTTCGTCCCAGTCACACTGTGCATGGTGGTCGTCGTGGCAACCATCAAGTCGGTCAGCTTCTACACGCAGAAGGATGGCCAGCAGCTGTGAGTGTTAATAACACTGTTCCAGGATTCCACACCGCTGTGGAATGCATTCAGGTTAAACATAGCTACCGAAATGAAAATGAAAGGTTTTGCATTAGTTAGTAAGGTTTTTTTTTCTTTTCTGGTTATGGAATCTACTTGTCTTCTGGGCAACTACTCCGCCCCAGTATCTAGCTAACCATGATATCATAGAATTATAACTGAGAAAGGAGCGCTAATAGAAAGATCATTTGTTTTTGCCCATGCAGGATCTACACTCCCTTCCGTGAAGACACTGACACGGTGGGCCAGCGTGCTGTCAATTCCATCCTCAACGCTACCATCATGATCAGTGTGATTGTGGTGATGACGCTGGTACTGGTACTGCTCTACAAGTACCGCTGCTATAAGGTATGGCATGCTATTAGTAGAGTCTCCTCACATGGTTTGTCCAGACCTTGATTCTCAGAATAAAATCAATAATCCATGATGCCAAATTAAAGATTAAAAAGTATACCTTTTTAGTATACTGAAAAAGTATAAATATATGATATAAGCATGTTTTTTTAGGGCTTGACATTGTTCTTGTGTTGGTACATGTGTTATTTGCACATGCCTTGCCTTTCTGTGTTAGTAGCATCATAATGACATGTTGTTATTGCTATTATAGGTGATCCACGCCTGGCTGTTCTTCTCCTCCCTGCTCCTGCTCTTCTTTTTTTCCTTTGTTTACCTGCTGTGAGTCGTGTTTCTGCCTGACTTCATACACAGATAGCTAGATGCAGACCTGGAATACTTCCAGAGAGTAGAATTTAGGAGTGGACAATGTATCATAACAAAAGTATCATAACACTATCGCTGATACACTGCGTGCATCATGATACAGTAGTCTGCATAAATATTCACCCCCTTGAGTTTTCCCACATATTCAATGAGCAGATGTTATCTATAATGA
Source organism: Pangasius djambal (assembly GCA_022985145.1). Lineage (NCBI taxonomy): Eukaryota > Metazoa > Chordata > Actinopteri > Siluriformes > Pangasiidae > Pangasius > Pangasius djambal. Next base: position 8,214,140 of record CM040984.1, on the reverse strand, counting down.
TATTGCTTCGACTTATGTCTCCTTCGTGTCCACGCTGCAGGGAGGTGTTTAAGACGTACAACGTAGCCATGGACTACTTCACGCTGGCGGTGATCATTTGGAACTTCGGGGTGGTTGGAATGATCTGTGTCCACTGGAAGGGTCCGCTGCGACTGCAGCAGGCCTACCTCATCATGATTAGCGCCCTCATGTCCCTGGTGTTCATCAAGTACCTGCCCGAGTGGACTGCCTGGCTCATCCTGGCTGTCATCTCTGTCTATGGTTAGTAAGTTAGTTAGTCTCATTAACTAACTCATGTCAAGTGCATTTCTCATGCGTTTTTGTAAACGTAATGCAACAGCTTGAAAAGAGGCTAGCAAAGAGAAGAGAGAGGTTTTTGTTGGCAAATACAGAGTATGAAAATAATAGTATGGGTATGACAGAGTATAAAAGTACTCTTGTGATAATAATGACATAGCTTACATTCACTGGTGAAACACAAGTTCTCTCCATCCTGCAGTATACGATAAGACAGGATATAATTTGACGAAGGTCCAAACGGGGCAAAAAAAAGAAGAATAGTGTTACGAGTGCCAATCTAAAGGAGTTTTCGACAGCGCCTAATTTCCTGTAAGATCATCCCTCCCATGTGATAAATTACACTCTTGATGTTTCCAAACAATGTTATCTTCAGAAAACATGGATAAAGCCAGTTATTTTAGGATTGTTTTCAGTAAGACAAGAATAGATGTGCACTTGAAAGTGAGCTCAGCTCTGACTTTCCCAGTGTGAGGACCTGTGGGAAGGTCTCTTCATCCCAAACCTGAAATACCGGAATGCATTGTCTTGTTTAGGATTAAAGCTGATTTATATTAAAAAGGTGTGATAGGGTGCTTTCACCTATGCACTGTTTAGTCTGTTAAAATCAAACCCTGGCACATTTTCCTCTTTGGTTCAGTTCATGTAGGCAGGTGACAAGACAGCAATCACACTCAGGTGTGGACAAAAACAACCCGCCCGAGAGCGAAGTGGCCTCAGTCAGGTTCCAAGCAAACTCGAGCATGGTTCAACTGCAGTGAGAAAGCGATTCACATGTTTTATACACTCTATATCTATGTTGAATGAAGCCTAAACTCTATAGAAATGTGTTCAGTTTACGCGTTCCTATTTCTTTATGTTATAAATTTATCATAATCTTCAGCAGCATATAGCCGACGAGTAAAGTGTATGGTACTGATACTCATTACACTGACATGGGAAACCAGAAAAAAAAAGAAAAAAAAACAAACATGCTGTTTGATCACTGTCCCCCTATATTATGTCACTTAGGATGTTTGGTAGCTCCTTAGGAAATCTGAGAGTAGTGATGATAATCTCACTGTGTAAGATTATTTTCTAGGCTTTAACATCACAAAACATCTAAATTCAGTGTTTGCAGTAAACCAGGGTTAAGAACTAGCACATGTTTTTTTTCTTCTTCTTCTTCTTCTTCATTCCTCTGTCAGACCTGTTGGCCGTGTTGTGCCCTAAAGGACCTCTTCGGATCCTGGTTGAAACAGCTCAAGAAAGGAATGAACCAATGTTCCCAGGGCTCATCTACTCTTGTAAGACATTAACGAGAAAATCCGCAATTCCTAGAGTTGCTTTCTATTAAGTAGCACACATTCAGGTATAATAAGTAATAATGTGTTTTAATAATGTGTTTGCCAGCGACTATGGTGTGGCTGGTTGGCATGGCAGACAACGCGGAGTCGAGGAATAAGTCTTCAGAGGCTGCCCCTAAACAAGAGAGCCACGGTGAGTCTTATAGTTGGCTGCTTCAGAGGCCATGAGGGAAGAGCGTAACTCATTTCAGCTGCTGCAATGTATATTTGTCTCTGCTGTGTCACTAACAAAAACTGTATTTTTTTTTTAATGCACTATTAGTATGCACTATTGGCAAACGATATTTGATATTTTCTTCCCTGCTCTAACTTTTGACCTCACTTTAAGGCCTCTTGCTGTATCCTGTAGTTGCAACGGCTCCAGTGGCTCAGCCAGAGGATGATGGGGGTTTCACGTCTGATTGGGTTGTTCATCAAGAGCAGCGTCTCGGCCCTCTGCAGTCCACAGAGGAATCGAGACGTCAGATCCAGCAGATGCCATCAGCACGCCCACCACCGCCAGCAGAAGACGAGGAGGAGAGTGAGTATCGGTGGAACAGAGCCTGATTTCCAGTCATACATAATGGTCTACTATAAGGATAACATAATGGATAACATAATGGTCTATTATAAGGATCTAATATTAGATATTACTGGCACACAGTGTAGACAGAAGGGATGCTAAAGTCTTGCACAATTACATTTCATTTAGCATTTAAACTTTAAACTTAATATTACGTTTACTGAATTATTGAAATTCATTCAGTAATACTGGCATGATTAAATGTCTCATGCAGTCAGTGAATAGATTGGAAACTGGCTTTCTTTGGACTGATACTAAACTGAATTAAAGAGAAAAATGTGTGGGGAGTGAGTTTTTATTTTTATTTTATTTTTTTATTTTTTAATAAAGCATAGCCTCAATCCATGGTGGATCTTACAAACCTCCTCTCCTTTTGATTTAAATATGTAAATTACATGAGCTCCTGTCACTTGCCTAACTCACGGAGCTCCAGTTGTGAATGAGATACAGCAACAATGGTAGCCTCCAGTGGTAGTGGTGGACTTATCAAAATGAAGCCAAGGGTGCTAATATTTTAATCTTGGTGAAAAGACATGTTCGAAATGCTCATCACTAATGAAGGGGCAATAAGGCAACTGGTGATGCAAGTTTCCAAAAAGGTTTGACGTGAGACAGTTCCTAGTTAATTCCAGAGTGCTGGAGTTTAGACAGTTTTTCAGAGGTTCTTTGAATAATTAGTTATTAACTTATTCCCTAAAGGGCTCTACTTGGATCCCTTTCTGATAAGAAAAAACTCAGGTTTTTTTCTATGTAGAACCCTACATAGGACCTTTAGGGTTTCTTCAGAGGGATAACTAAACAACCCTCTAAAGGTATGGCAAATCAAATTTGCATGCATACTAATACAAAAATTATTGCTGCATTTTGTAAAAATATATTTTTAACCATTAATTCATGTGCTTACTTGTAAGCTTGTGCTTACTCTACATGTTGAAAATTCCATTTGGCTGAATCAGATCATTCATTAATTCATGATGAAATGAGGGATTTGCCCATCTCTTACATACAGCAATACCCTTTCAAATGTAACTACCCCCAAACATGGAAGCAGCTGTAGGGCTTGGCTCTAATCCATACAGCAATGCGCCTGTGCATCGAATATAAACATACATCTGTATTATAGTGAAAGTGAAGTGACTTGTGGCCAAGTGTGGTGACCCATACTCGGAATTCGTGCTCTGCATTTAACCCAAGTGCATTTAATCCAAGTGCACACACACACAGTAGTGAACACACACCCGGAGCAGTGGGCAGCCTTTTTCGCTGCGGCGCCCGGGGAGCAGTTGGGGGTTCGGTGCCTTGATCAAGGGTCTCACCTCAGTCGTGGTATTGAGGGTGGAAGAGAGCGCTGGTCATTCACTCCCCCCACCTACAATCCACGGCTGCCCCTATATAGCTTCTTATTATGAGCACTGCTTCTCTAACACTTTTCTTACTTACATTTTATCTCCTCATTTATATAGTGTTAAATTATAGTAGGAAAAATATATAGTAAATTTATTAGAGTTTATTATGGATTGAGTGCACTGTAAGAGTGTTAAGATGTATGTTTTTATTCTTCCAGGGGGGGTGAAGCTAGGTCTTGGTGACTTCATCTTCTATAGTATGCTGGTGGGAAAGGCTTCAGCTACAGCCAGCGGTGACTGGAACACAACGTTAGCCTGCTTTGTGGCCATTCTTATTGTAAGTAATTCACCCACAAGTCTGTTCCTTGTTATTATTATTTTGCTGGCATGGTGGCACAGCAGGTAGTATTGCTGCCTTACAGTTTGACGGTCTGGTTAGGTCCTGAGTTTGGGTTACTGTCTGTGTGGAGTTTCACATGTTCTCACAGGTTCCTCCAGTTGCTCAGGTTTACTCCCACCTCCCAAAAACAAGCCAATAGGTGGACTCTAAATTGTCCTTAGGTGTGCATGAGTGTGTGAATGTATGTGTGCACGTAGTGGCTGTAATAGTCTGGCATTCAATCCAGAGTGTTCCCTGGATCGGCTCTGAATCCACCGTAACACTGAACAGGATAAAGCAGTTACTGAAGATGAATGACTTTAATGCATGTTCAAATTGAAGGAATTAATTGGACTCAAATTTATAATAGTAGAAAGATTTCAAACATGTAAAAATGTATGGTGCATTAATAGTAAGCCTTTCACTAACTGTAACTAAAGAAATTCAAAGATAATCCACTGTCCAGATGTGATACATGCACTGAATGAAATAATGAAGAAGGAGTCGAATGTAGGAAAGCCGGCCAAATGACGTGACATCAGTTAGCAAGGGATTATTCCCACTTTATTTATCCTTGAAGCAGTTTGAATCATACGTTGTCACAGGTCCAGGTTTATCCGCAAAGATGAATAGGATGTTTCAGAAAGGCACATAGATGAGTAATGGCAAACAAATGAATCAGAAGAAAAGAATAACTTTGGAGGAGAAAGCACATCTGCATTCAGTGATTGGACAGTTTCTGGGTATGACAATGAACACTCTGATCTCTGCAGTATCATTACTAGTAGTTGTAGTAGTTTCATTTTTGTTATTTATTTAATTACTTATTTCTTTTTTTAATTAACTTACTTTGAGATCAAAAGATGAATATGAGACAATAGATCAGAATTTCAGCTTTCATTTCCTGGTATTTACATGTAGATCTGTTAACCTACGTAGAGCATGGCACTTTTGGTAGCAGACCACCTAGGTTTTGGGTGAGCAAAAGTATTGGGAGCAGATAGTCTTAAAATAAATAACACTTAATATTTGGTTGCATATCCCATGCTTCCTCCACACTTTGGCCTTTCCATCACTTTGGTACAGGTAAATCTTAGTTCATGAACGTTTGTGGCTTATTTCTGTATTTCTTTGTGAATTCCAATCTGGTTTTCTGATTCTTGGTGCTGACGAGCGGTTTGCATCTTGTGGTATGGCTTCAAAATGGCTTGCTTTTCTCCCCCTATAGGCAGCTCTCTGGTCTTCATGTTGGTTTATCCTTTTTAACAACAAAATGCCGTCTTTACAGGTGAAACCCAGGACTCAAACCGAGAGTAGACATTCAGACCATTGACTAAACAATCAATCTAACAGGGCACACCTGGGCAACAAGAAACACCTGTCAGTCACATGTTCCAATATTTTTGATCACTTGAAGTGTGTGTTGATTCAGACAAAAGGTGCCCTCTAACACATCTAGATTTAAATATCAGGAAGTGAAACCCAAAATTCGGAACTATCACCTTGCCGTGCCAATACTTTCGGAGGATATATACACTATATTACCAAAAGTATTCGGTCACCTGCCTTGACTCACATATGAACTTAAGTGCCATCCCATTCCTAACCCATAGGGTTCAATATGATGTTGTTCCACCTTTTGCAGCTATTACAGCTTCAACTCTTCTGGGAAGGCTGTCCACAAGGTTGAGGAGTGTGTTTATAGGAATTTTTGACCATTCTTCCAAAAGCGCATTGGTGAGGTCACACACTGATGTTGGTCGAGAAGGCCTGGCTCTCAGTCTCCGCTCTAATTCATCCCAAAGGTGTTCTATCGGGTTCAGGTCAG
>CM040984.1:8080137-8176379 GCA_022985145.1 Pangasius djambal | reverse complement strand
GAAATTTCACGACTGGATTTGTTGCACAGGTGGCATCCTATGACAGTTCCACGCTGGCATTCACTGAGCTCCTGAGAGCGGCCCATTCTTTCACAAATGTTTGTAAAAACAGTCTGCATGCCTAAGTGCTTGATTTTATACACCTGTGGCCAGGCCAAGTGATTAGGACACCTGATTCTGATCATTTGGATGGGTGACCAAATACCTTTGGTAATATAGTGTATATGTGTATGTGTATATATATATATATATATATATATATATATATATATGTGTGTGTGTGTGTGTGTGTGTGTGTGTGTGTGTGTGTGTGTGTGTGTGTGTAATACATATATTATCTTCTTTTCCTAGCTGTCTATTTATGTATGTGCTACTATGGTTGTAGCTGATCCTAAATTTCTAGCTGATGATCTTTTTCATTTCTATGGTATAATTTTTTCTTATTTTCTACATTCTATGAAAATGATTTTTGTGTGTCTTCATATTTTGCAGGGCTTGTGTCTAACGCTCTTGCTCTTGGCCATCTTTAAGAAAGCCCTCCCCGCTCTCCCCATCTCTATTACCTTTGGATTGATCTTCTATTTTGCCACAGACAACCTGGTGCGCCCGTTTATGGACCAGTTAGCTGTGCACCAGTTCTACATATAGCAAAAAGTGCTGTCCTACAACTTGCTTTACGCTCTGGTCATACCACAGAGGACCTGAACCTCAGCAGGAAAGAGGGGAATCAATGGCATTGCCATTGCCCCATTTCCTTTGTGATGGCTGTGTGACTGGATTAAGATTTTTTTTTTTTTTTTTTTTTAAAGGTTTGGAGTGGGACCTCAAGTAATTCATTCCTCCCATGTGTTTTCTTTGTTCACTGATCTTTGTAAATGCAGCATCTCTCCAACGACTCAAAGGATTGACACTGGCATTTGTGGTAATTGTGTAGCAATTGTTTAGGGGAGATAAAATTGTGAAAAGGGGACGATTAGCAAAATGGTTAATCACCAAAAAGTCATATTTCTCTTACACGAACGAATGTTTTTATAATAACTGGATGAGGGGAAAAAAATGCATGGCTTATTTCTGGGTTGATCGACTCTACTGCATTGGATCCAAACTTGATACAGACATTCAGTTTTCCATTTACTTGTACAAAGCATTACTTTAGTGACCTGTAATTTGTGGTTTTGACTAAGTGGTTGGTACTGAACACCTTTTCCCCTGTAGTGTGTCTAGAATTATGGTTTGGAGTTGAACACTGGAGTTGAACACAGTCCAACCATGTTTGTTAGGTAAGATATATTGACTTTTTGCTGCAGTTTGTGTTAAAATTAAAAAAGTAGAGGCTACTGTTTTGCTCTCGTCGTCTGAGGGCATCATTTTGGAATGTATTATACATACGGTCCTAAACATAAGGTTCACCAAAGTTTGTGGAAATGTTGGTTGTTTTTATTGTTTTTGTCTGTCTGTTTGGTTGATTGTCTATTATGTTTATAGAATTACCTCTCAACTTTTGTTAATTTCAACATTCTTTTCCAACAAAAAAGCAGAACAGTATCTTGATTGTTTTTGTAATTGGTTTATAACCAACTTTAAAGTTCTTGAATAAAGGAGAAGCTCTTTGAGCGTTTTTTTCCGTCTCCAGTGTAATCTGTAATAGGTTGAGGTAAGTATCTAGCTAAATTAGATTGAATTAAATTAGATTTCTTGTAACAGTACAGAAAATGCTTATGATAAATTCAAAAGATGTCTTAATAAACAAGCTTGATTCTGTGTCTATAAGCTATTAGTGTAAAAGGTCAGCCTGAGAAGAATAAAAAGCCTCTTTTCAGACACTCTTCAGCAGTCGTCCTCTAGTATACCACTACCTACCTACTGTGAGTCACTCTTATTTATTTACCGTAAGGGCATGGCAGGCTACAGGAACAATACAAGAACTCCATGGTTACTGGAGCTTTGGCGTTTTGTGTACCTCCTCCCTGGTGTACCTGAATGAAACTGGCAGCTTGCCCAGCTCTTAGAAGGTATTAGTTATCACCACATGGTCCATGGGGCTGGGTAAGCAGCAACACTAATTCTCTATTGTAATAGTATTAAGCTTCATGTTGGGCTTTCATTTAAGGGCTGTCTGTTCCACTTGACTGCCCCACCTGTGATTTGCAATAATCTGACTAAGACACAGGTGAATGAACCTTCAAGCAACCAAAAGACACCAACCACATCTTTAAGGCTGTGACATGTGGAAGTGGCAGTCTGTATATCTAAATAAACACATTTGTAAATACATTTTGGATGGTTAAGTTAAAGTAGTTTGATGCTGAATTAAATGTTAGCGTTCTTTTTAGATCTCTGGTTGTGGAAGTCTTTCACGATGGTTGTAAAGGGGTCTGGTGAATGGGGCATGAATGTGGATTATGGTTAAGTAAACGGCAAATGAAAAAGAACAGACTTTCACTGGCACTTTTTATGTGGCATGTGGCCTTCTGTCGTTTTCCCACTTTATACTTTTTTTTATTTTTAGCTTTAGACCAGATGAAGCAATGATCTGTGGTGGTTCACACCTGTTGCCCATTTGTGAGACTTGTGTTTATGTGCACACAGGAAGAAGTCTGCGAGCGTAATTAGAGAAGGATTATCTAATCAGATTTAAAATGGCTACCATGAAACATGCGTATACAACATTGATCGCCTGAGGAATGGAACACGATTTACCATAAAAAAAAAAGATCTCATGCATGTAAGCCAAACTCACAGATCCACTAGAAATGCAGCAATGGTCATATCTTTTCACTGACCTCTACATATGTAATACATAATAAGCAGGAATCGTATGTGCACACTGATCTTTTCATACAAGCAAGTTAATGGAATCTCAACTCTGGGGACCAATGAGCTCTGCAAGAAAACCTCATCCTGCGTTCCTTTTCATCTGACTTGTGATATTTTTATAGGCACACAGAAATGAGACTCTCCCAGAGGCAAAAGCAGATCCACCTTTCAGTCATGTAGGCCACAGCTGGAGCACAGCACACATGCTGTTGGTATGACTTAACCCCAAGTGGCTTAATGCCACTACAAGCGTATATTTTCACATACCACTAACTCTCCTAAAAGCAGCTGTAAGGAGCCACTTTTGGAAACGGATGGTAATATTTTCCTTTCCATAGTCTCCATTGTGGTTTCCTCTTGAAAAACGTGTCTATGTATGTATGCATTGTACAATGGCTCAGTGTATATGTTAAGGTTTGATTATATTTTTGCATGTCTGATGAAAAATAATTATTTAAAAAGAGTATGCACTATGGTTTCAATTACTCATTTGATAAAATGTGTGTGGGCGAAAGTGATCTAGTTGGTGTGTCTGTATAATTCTCCCTAATTAGTTCTCAGTTTACAAAGTGTGACTCATTTTCACTGGTGCTAACGTTGAGATCTTGTGGCTGTGTCAGTTCTAATTGTTCTTCATTTTGCAGATGAATGAATCAAAGAGCTCTAATTCCATTGCATGATTTCGGAGTTTTGGAGACAATCGTGTTCAGTTGTATAAATGAGATAAATGTAAGGGTGTCTGGCAAATGCTAATACTGTAAATGCATCTCCTGCCAGCCTGCTTTGACAGTCTTTGCCCATTTTTCCTTATAATATCTATTATAAACTTTTTTTGGTCTTATGTTTGCCATCACATGTATCTTCTGCTTTCTCTAATGGCCCATGAGATAAGTTGGAACAAATCTGTAAATGTGAGGATTCCTTCCTTCCTTCCTTCCAACCACCATAGATGCGTACTTTTTTGCCACATGAAAATAAAACTTCAATGCCTAGTGGTACAAGACTAAAAAGATACACTATATGGCCAAAGGTTTGTGGACACCTGACCATCACACCCATACGTGGTTCTTCCACAAGCTGTTGCCACAAATTTGGATGCACATACTTGTCTAGTATGCCTTTGTATGCTTTTATTATATACTTTTCCCCTCACTGGAACCTGTTTCAGCATGATAATGCCCCTATGCACAAAGCGAGCTCCATGAAAACATGGTTTGCCATGGGTGGAGTGGAAGAACTCGAGTGTCCTACACAGAGCCCTGACCTCAACCCCGCTGAACACCTTTGGGATGAACTAGAACCACAATTCCACCCCAGACCTCCTCACCCAACATCAGTGCCCAACCTCACTAATGCTCCTGTGGCTGAATGAGTACAGATCCCCACAGCCACACTCCAAAATCTAGTGGAAAGCCTTCCCAGAAGAGTGGAGGTCATTATAACAGCAAAGCGGAACTAAATCTGGAATGGAATGTTCAACAAGCACATATGGGTGTGATGGTCAGGTGTCCACAAACTTTTGGCCATATAGTGTGTGCATGCTGGGGTTCTTTGGCTAATTAAAGATCCTTTGCTTCCACAAGTGGTTGTAGTTAGAATGTTTATGGAACCCTTAAAGAGCTCTTTCAGGAGGGACAAGCAGATGAACCCTTAAGGATTTCTAGGCTTTAAATACATATGACGGTACAAATGACATATTACATTATAATAATATATGAATAGAACAATCACGTATAACAGTTAATTAGTTTACAAGAGTGAAATCTAGAACAATCGCTTTCCTTTTTAACATAGCCACTGAAAATGACAAGTTAAAAGCTATTTTTCTTTTCTATTCTTTCTGAACATTGCACAGAGGATACAAAACAGGGTGGAGGCAGTAATAAAAACAAAAGCTGGGCATACATGTTATTAGAGAATACATCACTTTCAAAAAAAGGGGGGTGAAAACTTTTGAAGAGATGTTTATATTAGTATGCAGTATATGATATATATATTTTTCTTAAATAATGAAGAAATAGCCACTGAAAATGACAAAAGCTATTTTTTTCTTAAATTGCACCCTGGATAGTATAAGAAGAAGAATGGTCTATTATCTGTCAGTACTGCGGTGTGGGACCAATCACAAACCGTCCTCCCTTCTCCCTGTACACTATCCCGTCCTTGAAAGAATGCTCTTTCAAGCTCTTTCAGCTCACTATCTGGCCAAAGGGGAGCCATTTTGGGATTGAGCCCATGGTTTTTCCCAAAGCCCCGCCCCCTTTAGCTGTATGGCGCACCACTCCATTATCATCCCACCAGGTTCAGGCAAAGCTCTCTGAGACCAAACACACACACACACACACAAAAACACACGCAGCCTTCTGTCAGCTGGACGTGCTGGAGTAGGAGACTCAGTCTACAGTCTAGGAGACTACAGGGATTCCTCCATGGCCTGGAGTTAAAGAGCCTCTCTGAGCTGGAGGGATTTATTCACTGACACCAGGTGGGTAAGTTTGACTGCTGGAGTCACTTTTCAACTTTCCACATCTCAAACAAAAAGCTGGCTGCCATCGCCTGTGTCTTCTCCTGTCTCAAATAACTCATGAGAGAAGCTAGAATAATGCTGTAAGTGTGAGGATCTTTCATGCTTTTGACCTTAGGTGTGTGCTGCTGTGTTGAATTGAATTTAAACACATTACTAAAAGCAAAATAATGACTCCAAAAAGTAGATTTTTATTTTATTTTTATTTTTTGCAGCTAGAGCCCCCTTTAACTATAAAAAAGACATTTATTTATGAACACATTCCTATATAACAATTCATATATCAGGCTCAATATTAAAATATGTACAATACTAAACAGGCTATTTACTAGAGCTTTTTATTCCATAAACTGTCCACTTGCAGAACACATTAAGTCAAAATTGACATTATTTAGAGTTAGAATTGTTTTGGAGTTATTAAGGTTTGGACTAAACCCATCTGATTCAAGTGACCAGTTTAACAGGCTTACAACTATAGGAAACAATAATAAAACTCAATAATATATATAACAACTTTGATAAAAGTGAGTTGTGATTTCCACCACTAACAAAATTAATATATTTTTCACAACCACTGGATTAGAGTACATTGTTACATGTGTATGGATTTACTTTCTCATCACTTTGTTGAAAGGTCTTTTGTCCAGATGTTGCAAATATACATTTGAATGCAAAAGTTTGCATCCCCTGCACTCTCAGAAAAAAAAAAGATTGCTTATCTTTTGTACCTTTAATATGTATCATTCACTATATGTGGATATCATGTACTTTTAAAAAGATTTAGGGTACATAATTGGACTTTAATTGCTTTTTTAAGTAAAGTTTCAAAGGTAAAAGTACAATAAAAGAAAGAACTCAGTTTTCAAGAACCTCTTGGTCTCCAGATTTGATTTGAAGAAAACAATATATGACATCAAGCAGAGTTATAATTGATATGCAGAGATAAATGAGCAAAGATTGCCAATAAATCTGGCAGAGTTGGAACAGAGACGTAAAGAAGCATCGAGGGTGAATCGACAGCTCAGAGAACATGAAAGCTGCTCAGAGGATACAAAAGAGGGTGGAGGTGGTTACAAAAGCAAAAGCTGGGCATACATGTTATTAGAGAATATTTATACCACTTTCAAAAAGGGGGGGGTGAAAACTTTTGAACGGATGTAATGTATATTAATTCCACTGTTAGCATGGGTCTTAGCATGCAGTATATGATATTTCCTTTAAATAATGAAGGAATATCTGTGAAAACTAACACTTAAAAACCAAATGGTAGATGATAAATTTCCTGGTCTACTTTTTTTGTCCTGAGGGTATTCAAACTTTTGCACTTTATCCTCCACCCCACCCATAACGCTACATCATGGAGTTTTTTCAGTTTCGACTGGTCTGATCGAGACACTCATAGCAGACACTCGTCTTAATGCTTTTGATTTGTGTTTGGGTGTTAGTGGGCGGGTGCGCTGTCAGGAATTCAAGAAAAACACAAAGTACGGCATGTTCCATAAGATATCAAGTGAACTAATGGTGGTGTGTGGATATTTTCTTTCCTCAGAGTTTAGAGCTTTCAGAATTAATTCAGGCAGAGTCTCGTATTTCCACACAACCTGACACTCAGAGCTAAGATATTAGTCTAGAAAACACCCACTGAGCACCAAGTATGATTTCTTCCAGCTCTGGAATTATGCACATGGGATCCTAACTCCAAGAGGTGATCTTCAAATGTAATAATTGTTATATTCACTAACAATTCATGCACAGTTTTTGAGTTTTTGAATACAAAACAACATATCTCCCAGGCCTTGATATTAATGATTGCCAGTACACCTCCAGATGAAACCTGACAGGCGTCAGCATGCACACACTGGCAGCAGGAGCTTGGGTACCCCCCCCAAAACTGTCTCTTAGAAGCTTTTTTTTTTTTTTTTTTTTGCTGAATATGTGTATTTCTTGGCTGTGTTTTAGCATTTTGTTTTCTTCAGACTCAGGTCCAATCAGCTATGTAAGTCATGCAGCCATGCAAGTCCTTGAACTGATGGTTTTCACTGCCATGCATAAACGTGTCCTTAGAGTAGACTCGTGGTGGTGTAAGAAGTTGATAACAAGTGGGTGCAATTATCAGTTAGGACAATCTAGTACTTTCTTGCCATGTCTAATGTGCCATGTCTAACCATTGGTATGAGAATTTGCTTCTCTAATGGTCTACTGGTAGCAAATGGAGGGCTGTTCTTCTTCATAACAGGGGTGTGCCGCCTTAACAGCATCCTGCAAAAACAAACCAGTTCTCGATCTGCCTGAATAACAAAAGAACTTTATAATACTCAGTAGCAACTTTTTAAAATCAATTTAAACCACAACCATGTTGAGTTCTCAAATCCGATTGGTCAGAAGGTGTTGATTATTTTCTATAACAGCAGCTCTGGTAGTGATTCTGCTGCAAGGCAAATCACAGATTTATATCAAAGTGCTCTTTCTAATACGTTATTGTTTCTATAGTAGCAACTAATGAAGGGACTTTTATGGCGGATGCTCTACATAAACAAATAAAAATCGTGTAATTGTTGATATGGTTAAGTTGTTTCTGTGAGGAAGTGCATTTTTGGAAGGAGTATCCAGTGGCAGAGCTTTCTAAATGTAAAGCCATTCCTTTAAGCAACATGGATGGAGGGATTTTGCGGTTTATTAGTAACATGAAAAGCTGTGTTTTTTTGCCTTATTACCTTCAAGAGAGAGAAAAAAAGACAGACTGATGACAGATTAAATAAAAACCTGTTTGCACTGTTGTCCTGTGGGAGGCATTTTGCTAGCATGGTTTGTGTCCAGTCAATACAATGCACTCTGTAACTAAGTTACTCTGACTGATCATCTTTCTTCCTGTGATGAAACCTTTCTGTCCTGATGGGAGACATCTCTTCCAGGATGACCCCACCCCCATCCACAGGGCATGAAGACTCACTGGATGGTTTAATAAGTATGAAAAGGATGTAAATCATATGCTATGGCCTTCACTTTCACCGGATCTCAACCCAGTCGAACACCTACGGGAGATTTTGGAGTGATGTGTTGATAACGCTCTCCACCACCAGCTTGTGGCGGCACCTTACTAATATGCTGTTTATTTCTTTTAATTTGTCACCCATCTGTATGCTAAATAGAAGTGTGTTTGTACATGTGTGTGCCTGTGGTGTTGGTATGGGGCTACTGGAAGAAAAAAAAGTGCCTTGAACATAAATATCTCAATTTTGTGGCACCTCCTCCTACATGCATCCAGATGCTCTCCTTCTGTACTTGTGACCCACATGCTGCTGTTGTAGATGGTCCCACATGGATTCCCTAAAGACGTGCACTTCCCAAAAACAGAGTATTCCCCAGACTAGCCCTTGTTTCAGTGGGTAATTTCACCTTGGATTTGTACCAAAGTGCTGGTGCTGTAATCATAAAGACTGTCCTGTGCTCATCTCAGGACTATTCACAGTATACTCATGCTGAACAGCGTGTGATTTCGGCACAAGTAGTACTGTCTGACTTTATAATATGCAGTTGTGGAAGAGTAATGATTTATAGTCTCACTATTCAGTGTCACCCAGAAGAAGATGGGTTCCCTTTTGAGTCCGGTTCCTGTCACAGTTTGGTCCACATATCACCTCAGGGAGATTTTCCTTGCCACTGTTGCCTATGGCCTGCTCAAATGTAGATCTAATTCTACATGTAATGCTGCTTTGTGACAGTGTCTATTGTTAAATGGTCTATGGAAATAAAATTACATTGAAATTGAACTGATTGACAATGTCAGCTGAAAACCCCTTTCTGTGAAAGAATGCAGTTTTTGGTGACACTGATTGATGAATTTGACCAAGCTGTCTAGAGATATCTAAAATATCTGTCTTGCGAGACTAGTCCAAATCAAAAGATTGCTAATGCTTCATTTTGATCTCTTTTATTTGTTGCAGGGTTTTGGGTGCATGACAAATTAACCAGCTGTGGGAAAAAAAAAAAAACAGGTAAACTGGTACTTGGCTTTTCACATAGACATTTTGGTCTTGTCATCTATATTTATGTTTAACACGTGACATTCTTCAAGGATTATCTATCTTCTGTAGTAAAACGATGAAGCTGCTGTTAGCCGTGGCCTCCATGCAGATGCTTCTGGCTCCAGTGTTCATGGTGAGTGCTGTGACATATCAGAAGTGATAAACTAGTGTGATTCATAGTAGAAATTTCCAATTTAATTCACCTTTATTTAAAGCTATACGTATATTCCAAATGTTCTGGCGTCAGGTGTGACATGTCAT
This sequence comes from Pangasius djambal, assembly GCA_022985145.1. Classification (NCBI taxonomy): domain Eukaryota; kingdom Metazoa; phylum Chordata; class Actinopteri; order Siluriformes; family Pangasiidae; genus Pangasius; species Pangasius djambal. The sequence continues at coordinate 8,166,752 of CM040984.1, read as the reverse complement.
TAATCTTGTTCACGTCTTTAACAAGTGTAGTTACTACTCACATAAATGCATGTTGTGTTCTGGCTTGCGTATGAGCTTGTGGCCAAATGATTTACATTTTAGCTGCCTTTTTAATTTAAATATCTTTGGAAATATTTTCAGATAACTGTAATAACCGTGATATTGCCACGTATGCAGTGGATGTATAAAATGAATGCATATTGGCTTTGGAGATTTTTCTACAACTTGCATGCAGATAGTGTAAGTTTACAATGCACTAATTAACCCTAATGTGACTGCGGTGTTTTAGATGCCGAGCACTGATTACTGGGCCGAATGGGGGCCGTATGGAGAGTGCAGCCGCTCGTGTGGCATCGGTGTAACCATGAGGACGAGACGGTGTGTGAGTCAGCGGTAAGCAGACAGCTTTCATGCACATAATTGGGCAGCATCATGTCTGTAAGTGTCTGTTTGTGTGTTGGTGAGAGATCCCTGGGTGTGTCGGAGCAGCCTCAGGCACAGATTTGTTTTGAAGGACAGATCTTTTTAAACACATAACAGTTTTTTTTTTTTTAAATATAATTTAGAAAAGCTCACACTTCAGCCAAGCTGACATGAAATTTAGGAGTATACTTTGACAGCATGAAGTGGCTAGACCTGAGATTCTTGGTTTTAGATTCTCTGTTCATGCACACCTTCTGAATACAAAAAAATCCTGAAGTCATCAAATCCTTTGTCTGCATCCAGGACCTCTTTTTTCTTCTCTTTTGAATGTGGAGTAAGATAAAGGTAGGCGTTTCCCGTCTACAGGCCCTAATAATGAACATCCAATGCAATTCTTTTTATAAAGAAGAAATTAAGTTTAAATGTATTTCTAATCCTATTTTCATACTATGTTATACATTTTACAAAGACATTATATAAATGTCGAGTTTTTCAGATTTTTAGCCCGAGAATTAACATTAACAGCTTTATTTCCTTGAAGGAATCCTGGCACTTGTTAACAGTTGGTTTTGATTAGCACTGTTGCAATCTATAATGTTGCGATTTCAAAATGGTAAGCTTGTGTGAGAAGGCTGGTTCAGCATAGCGTTGTGCCCATAAATCTTGCCCGAATTGGAATCTGGCTTGCATGTTCTCTCTTGCATCCGATGATGAGCACAGTGCTTTTAAGGAGGAGCCGTCGTATCTGTCAATCCAGCACTCCTCACCCCTCCCCAGTCTCATATATTACATTAAGTTGTCTTCCTGAAATATTCTGTGGTGCCTTTTTAGGATTAATGTGGTGACATGAACCTCAAAGCTATATTACAAGTGAATCCAGTTTAGTTGACATGTTTGTGGTAAAACTGGTTTCTTATTACAGAAAAATCTTAGCAGTTGGTATTTGGTCTGCCACCTGATTACGTGATGCCTGTTAGGATTTAGCCCCTGGGCACGGGAATACACACTGTAGCTGTGTGTCTGTGTATGTGTGTGTCTTTACATGTCATACAAGCTCAAGCATTGTATAGTGTGGACATGCAGATGTGTCAGAGATTCTCGGAAAGAGGCATTGCAAAACCTAGAGTAGAAATTCAGTTACCCAGTGTTTCCTGTGAGTGCCTGTGCCTGCACACACAAGTATCAATATCGGTGTCAGTAGCAGTATCAGAGGCGGTATCAGGATCAGTATGGCATCAGAATCAGTATCAGAATCAGTAGCAATATCAGAGGCGGTATCAGAATCAGTATGGCATCAGAATCAGTATCAGAATCAGTAGCAGTATCAGAGGTGGTATCAGAATCAGTATGGCATCAGAATCAGTATCAGAATCAGTAGCAATATCAGAGGTGGTATCAGAATCAGTATGGCATCAGAATCAGTATCAGAATCAGTAGCAGTATCAGAATTCCTATTCGGGAACTCTGGACAGTTTCTGCAACCCAGACTTTGGCAAGTGAGGCCAAATCAATAAAATAATATAAATAAAATAGCATAAAATAGCACTTCTTATCTTTAAATAAGACTAAATGCAATATAATAAATAAAAGCTTTTTAATTTCTGAGCACTCCACTTACAGAACATGTTTGATAAAATTGCCAGTTCATTGATGTTGATGTAATTTATAGGTCTGCTTTTTTTTTTAACCAATTCTGTAAACAATTAGAAGAACTCAGTAATGGATATAATAACTTTGATAACACTGAGTTGTGATTTCCACCACTGTGACTAAATTAAAAAATCACAGACCCCCTAGTTATGCTTCATGGATTCCTGGGGTCCCCAGACCACACATTAAGAACAGTGGCACTAATGTACACATGTACAGTCCATCTACACATGGAATTTGACTCTATTGTTGAGCTCTCATTGCACTTATAGAGGTTGTATATTATATATAACCAAGACAGGCACACATACAATTTAATTTCAGCCACCTGTATATCCTAGAGGCCAGGTTTCTCCTCTTGCTACAGACATCTTTGTGTGTATTTGCATGTCTCCACAGTATCTGATACCACACCCTACCAATCATTAGGAAATATCATCTAACCTGTTCAGAGACAGCACAGTGCTCTTTAGAGTGTATGTGTATACAGAGGCAGTGGAAATTTCAGGAATAAATACGCCGATAAATTGCCAAAATATTATTATGTACATTTAAATTATGTGCTTGATATATGAATAGCTGGAATTTGTTAGGGGGAATGGGGGTGGGAGAGGGGATGATACTGTGAAATTTATTTTAAAGTTGCATGGTCCATTTCTGCAAAAAGCTAGAGAACCCCTGATTTATGGGTTTCACAGCAATGGGGGCGTTCAAGGGGAGAACTCTTGCAGATGTCTTTATATAACAATATCAGTAGTTCATCATCCTTGACATTTGAAAATGCTCAGTGTTTATCTGTCACTTATTCAGTATTATTCAGTAATGAAAACCTTTTCCTTTATGTGGAAACTTCTCTGCTTTCAGGACTGACGGAGGCCGCAGCTGTGTGGGACCGGATAAATCCTATCGCACGTGCAATATTCAGGTACACAGTACTTGAGCCCATATGGCCCGTAAGTACATACAGTGGGGTCCAAAAGTCTGAGACCACATTGAAAATCTGGGATTTTTTTCAGTTAAAATTGGAAATAAACAGAAAGTTTTAGAATTGTGAAAGGCTTAAACAAGTAAAGTAAATGTTCTATATCGTGAGTATTTAATATTCAAGATTCTGCACTATTTCTAGGTCCCTATTTAATTGTAAGCAAATTAGTGATATTGACCATTTTAACTGCTTTATACAAAAGGTCACGTTTTCCTGGAGTCTTATCCAGCATGTGATCAGACGAGACTCCAATTTGATTTGATATAACATGAATCATCAGATTTTACAAACTAGGAGTCCATGCCAGCCCAAAATGTGCTGTCATTATAGCAAAAGTTGGATATACCAAATACAAAGAAATTCTGAAACTCATGTAAATATTTCTAACTCGGGCTACTGTTGATAATATAATTAAATTAAATAAAATTAAATGATCAAATTATTACATTTTCTAAATTAAATATAAAAAACAATGCAAAATAGAAGCATTTTCACTAGTGGTCTCAGGCTTTTGGACCCACTGTATGTCTTTGTACATATGAAACATGCAGACATGTCTCTGCCTGCTTTAGTTTTCACCCTGATCATCAGTGAGAGTTCATCTTCTCAACACTGTCTTTCTGTGTCTAAGGATCTATAACTTTTAATGGTATCTTTCCTTTTTCACACTTCCTGTTTTATTCTTTGTTTCTTGGTAGGACTGCCCTGAGGGTTCCAGAGATTTCCGAGAGGAGCAGTGCTCTCAGTTTGACGGCACGGATTTTCATGGAAAATATTACAAATGGTTACCTTACTATGGAGGTGTGTATGTGACTCACTGTGGCTTTCAAGGCTTCACTGTATGTACACAGTAGGTGTACAAGTGAAGTTGTGAGTTTCATAAAAGCTTTGCAGCCATAAACTCTCTCAGTTAGTATCTCTAATAGTCTCTCAAAGTACTTTTATGCTTGTGGGAACTTTGGGTTTTGTTTATTCCCATCTTGTGAAGTGTAAATCTGCTGAGAACACTTTAACTTCTCAAGAGCCAAAAGACATTAATTGCTGTGAGATTTTGTTTTACTTTGCTAGAATATGAACTTGATATGTGACAGCTGCCTAAAATGAAGCCCATATTGTAACAAAAATGCTCTTTTCCAAGTTTCTTCTACTTCTTTTTTTTTTCGTTTTTTTCCCTATGCTTTTCCCAAGCATAAATATCAGCAATTTGCTCTTGTGTTTGCATTTTATCTGACCTGCTACAGCTGAGAACCAGTGTGAGCTGAACTGCATCCCCAAAGGAGAGAACTTCTATTTCCGTCACCGGAGCTCGGTGGTGGACGGCACACCTTGTCACCCGGGCAGGAGTGATATCTGTGTGGAAGGAGTGTGCAGGGTGAGGATGGATGACTCAATGCCAACTCATCATGCTTTATTATTAGTTTAAAAAGTCATTATTGGCTTTCTTGTTAAGGATGGATAAAACAGGTTATGAACAAACGTTTTTGTTCTTAAATAATGTTAATATCACACTGAAAATATGGAAGAAATCTAAACTTTAATTAAAGTAAATATGTTCTAAGAAAATAATCTCTTACCAAAATATAATGCATGAAGTGTGCTTTCATTTATATTTTACTTTTTTTTTGATTTGCCTGAAAGTTTGGACACTCTTAAGTGGTTATCAATGGGGAATATTAATGTGAATTATCACTGTTTAAGTGGGGTATAAATATGAGGTGACACAGAGGCCAAACTCCATCATTAGTCATTCATCAACATGGGGAAGATTAGACAAACAAAATTAGACAAAATTGTGTTGACCGCCTGAAAGCAGGCAATGCCTATAAGAATATACATGCCTGAAAATGCCCAGATCCACTGTTAGAGCAATTAATAATTTTAATAATTACTTTAATAATTAAGAAGTTTAGAGCACAGTTATTAACCTGCCTGGAAGAGGGCATAAGTATATTTTGTCCCTAAACACAGTGAGGAAAAAGGTTAGAGAGGTAAAAATTTCTCCAAGGATCACATTTGGAGATTTCCAGAAGAATTCTGGGGTCACCAAGTGTCCGAATATACAATTAGACAACACCTCCATGTCTTTTTGTTCATCTAACCACAAACGCAAATTCCTGAAGTTTACTAGACACTACTTATGCTCACTGTGCACACAGCGTCTGGGCTGTGACAGCATGCTGGATTCTGGGCAGCAGGAGGATGCATGCCTGCAGTGTGGAGGGAATGGTCAGTCCTGCCACCTCATCAGGAATACCTTCTCCATGCGGGATCTACCCAAAGGTAACATACACACACACACACATCGCTACTCACCAGAGATCTGTGGTGTCAAATGCTTTAAATGTTTTTCTTTCTGCCTGTTAGGTTACAATCAAATGTTCATCATCCCCGTGGGCGCTACCAGCATCCGTATCATTGAGAGTGTACCTACTCGTAACTACTTGGGTGAGTGTGTGTGAGAATTTAGCTGCGTTATGGGAGTAGTAATAAAAGCAGCTATACTAGTAGTAATGGCTGCAGTATTAGTAGCTCTAGCAGCAGTTATATAAAAGTTTCCTTCCAGCACTCTTTACAGAAAGGTTTAACTCTGTTTGAAAGCTAGAACCATTGTCCAAATAACACTTGAGAACCCCCTTTTTCTATGATTGTACTATTAGAATTGTAGTAGTGGTGGTAGTGTTGGTAAGTATTCCTTACTCATTGTGAACACTTACAGCAATCAAGAACCTGCGTGGTGAGTACTACCTTAATGGGCACTGGGTGATCGAATTCTCCCGGAGCACCCCTATTGCTGGCACTATGCTGTACTACCAGAGAGGAACGGAGGGGGAAATGTCCCCTGAGACCATCACTGGCCGTGGACCGACCACTGAGCCTTTGGTGATTGAGGTGAGATCTTCCGCTGAGTAAGGGAACCCCACAGTGCTGCACAGAGTGCACAAGTCCAAATGTCCTGACAGTCTTTGACTAGATGTCACGAATGATCTGGATTCAGAAAACCTTCCAAAGCATGGCTTTGGGTGAAAACTCGCTAGAGTTGTTGAGCCTTCTTTGTCTCTATCCAGCTGATCACTCAAGAACCCAACCAGGGAATAGAGTTCGAGTATTACCTTCCCAACAGCCGCCCTAGCGAGGGACACTACTGGAGCTACGGTTCTTGGTCTGCCTGCAGCAAGGAATGTGGCTCTGGTCAGTATAAAACTGAGCATATTTATCAGAGTATGTCAGAGAAAAATCCTTGTCTGATTTTGAAAAATGTTAGGAGATGATAAAAGTTGTAGTTCATTTTTACTGTATATATCATGCATCTGTTCAGGTTACCAATCCCGTTTGGTCTTCTGCACTATTGATAATGAAGCCTACCCTGACTATTTGTGTGCATCTCTGCCTCGACCTCTCAATAACCGCACATGCAATGAGCAACAGTGTCCCCTAACCCGCAGGTAGGTGATTTTTACCAATAATGATTTTAACAAATTATGACAACTAGTTGCCCCAGAACTAATTTAGTGGTTTTACACCAATGTGGGTGAATATATATGCAATCACAACTTTTACATTTTTTATTAGTAATTAATTAAGCAACCTGTATTGGTTCCCCCCCTTCAGTATTATGGGCTATTTTGTGTAGCTTCATGATATAATCCAAATTAATCCATTTCAGTTCCAGGGTTTAACACTACAAAACGTGGAAATGTTCAAGGGGGTGAATACTTATGCAGGTCATTGTACTGATCTGGACTGTGTGATTAGTGGGGAACCACTTCTTCTAAAAAACTCTTGGTGTATTGCTCCTGTTCTATAAGGATGGCGTATGTGTACCCACCACAAACATGGACACCCAAGGAAGCAAGACATGTCTATGTTCAGGTGTACAGGTAACCCAGCATGAGGAAAGCGGACGGCAGTAGAATATGATCTCAAACACTAACTGATGTGTAACTAAGATTCCTACAGAAAGTACCGGCGTTTAGCATTTAGGGTGCATTAACAGTTGCATCAGAGTTCTTCTAGGGATCGATGAGTTCAGAGAATTATGATGTTCAGGGCAGTAACCCTATATCTCTCCAGTGCACATGTGAAGTCTCTTTCATGCCGTGTCAAGATGCCAGGCTTTCAAGGACCCATAATCTTTCTTAGTACTTACAGAGATTCCTAGAAGAATTTTGATGAGTTTGGGGTTAACCCTGGACCACTCCTTTACACATTCTCCACACTTCCACATCATGTCCAGATCTTCCCAAGAACTCATAAACCTTCTTGAAGCCATGACATAGTTCCTGAAGACACTGATGTAATCAGTTCATAGGTTTACTGACTAGTTAGTTACACCAGTGACACGTGTTTGAGCTCAGTCTGTATTGATGTCTTCAATCAATACAACATTGGAGAATTATTAGATAAGTGTTGCAAGTGCCTGTTCTTCCACATGTGGAGATGAACCAAGGCCTGGGGCAACTGTCCAGCTCAGAGCTTTGCTGTATTCACCTACTCCCACTGACTGTGGTATGTTTCCGTGAATGAGGAGGAACAGGAGTGCTGTTTCTCCTCACTGGATGCTTATATAATCCCCTTATTATGAGCCATATCACTGGCCTGTGCGTAACTTATGAACACCAGCCCTGGAGCTCTGAGCTGGGTTGCTGTCTGTGAGCTGTAGAAAAGCCACCCGAGGTAGTGCTGGTGATAGTGGGGCTTTAGTTGCAGATATCATGGGTGTACTTTATGTGAATCTGTAGTCTACAGATCCTCTGAGGTGACATAGTGGTTATTTTTTAATTAACTATGGCCATGAATTTCTATATTGAGGCCACGAGTTAAGCTCCACATGGGCACGAATTAATGTTACAGAAGCCCTGAACTGCAAAAGATGTTGAAGTGTCATTATTTTGACTTAATTACTTAAAAATTTGAGTTATTAACTTGTTATTTTGCTGTTATTTAGTTGTTATTTAGACTTAATATGCCATTATTAGATATTATGTTGTTATTACAACCATCATCTCATTATTTAGACTTAATAACTTAAAATAAGGTGTCACGTCAAAATAACATCATAAAATCTTGGAGTAGAGTTATGATATTAGTTACACTTCAAATAATGTCATTATCTTGATGAATTATTAAATAATGACATAGTACTTAAAAAAAGTACAACATGCCCTTCAGGGCTTCTGTATAAAATATTTAAATATTTAAGATTTATTTGGTGGCCATAAAACACTTAACTTATGGCGACTCTTGTATTTTAAAATCAGTGAGGCAGAGAGAAATCAATTGATTTAGACATTGCCTTATAGCTACAGAAACCTGGGGATGACTGATAATATTACACTTGGATAACTTGGAATGAAGGATAGCTACATACTGGAATTACTGGTATTGCATGACGGATACCATTAGCCTGCTTTACCTTAAGAAAATGAAATTCATGGGAAACTATATACACTTTTTCCCACTAAATAATTAACTAGAGGCCGCATGTTAAGTGTGATGCTCTCATAACGTATTAAATCAAGGGTTCAAGTTAGACAATTTGTGGCCCTAACTTTGGTATCTTGTGGCTACAACATAATAATCTGTGAGCATGAGCTCAATGTATTGCCTAAATCTAATATTAATTCATGGACAGGCTTTATTAAAAATAACCACCATATCACCTGAGTGGCTGTGTAATAATCTGGGCACTCCATGTTTGATTGCTTTGGTGTGCCTTGTGTTTGGGAGGGTATAAAATACATTCATGTGAGAAGCCAAACACACTTCCTAGGCCATAAATAAGCATCTCTTATCTATAGCAGTGGCAGAGAACTTTGCTGTTCCTAGCTTTACTGAAACTATGTCTGAAAAAATGTTTGTTTACTTGACTTGAATTTCAGATGACTGACAGGGAAAATGTTGAATTATATGAACTATTACTTAGTCATTTTTACCCTGTGTTCTTCTACACTGCATCTTTCTTGTTCCTATAAAGTTGTATACTTTTCCTATGATTTGTTTAAACTAACCAACTCCTGACAGTGGTCCAGCATTCAGGTGTGTGCTGTGCTGCTTTGGGTTAGATCTGTGGGAGCTGCATGTGTTGGCAGAGCTTTGGGGACAGTTCGTATCATACTCATCAGCCTCTTACACTCATCTTTATGCTGACTTTAGTTTGGTTTTTGGTGTGTGTGGGTCACAGCTGGAAGGTCGGTGAGTGGAATCAGTGCTCGGTGACGTGTGGTGGAGGAACTCAGATACGCCAAGTGGAGTGTATATCTCATGATGTGTCTGGAAGGAGGCTGGTAGAAGACTCTTTGTGTGAGGCTTACACTCCCAGACCTGTCAGCCAGCAAACCTGCAACATGCAGCATTGTGCACAGTACAGTGTGTCCTCATGGAGCCAGGTAAACATTATGTGTGTCCCCAGGTAAACTCTAGTCCTCCATTTTACATGACCAGATTATATATAAAAGCATAAAAAACTCTAGGTGTTTACATGTAAATGGGGACTGGGATTCTGAATTCTGAATTCTGGTACTTGGTGTCCCACTATGTATATTATGGCTGATGTAGAGACTTATGTCTTAGTTTGGAGCTACTGATGTTGCAGTATTGAGACTTCCTGGCTTGTCTGTCCGCGAGGTCAAGCGGTAATTTCCTGCTATTCAGTGTGTTGAAAAATAAAACTGTTTATCTAAATTTAGAGGTCAACAACCTCTCAAGCAAACCCAGATACCCATCAAAAATAGACCTTATTTTTGAATATTATAATATCAGTACAAGCCGAAACATAAAGCACACTACACTTACTTTTTAAACACTTTTGAATGTTCTAAAGGAGCTGTTTTTAATTTTAGTGCTGTCTATGAAGTAAACTGCAATCACAATGAAAGGATTCCCCTTCACCCCACTCCTGTATTGAAACTATGAGTAAAAAGAGTAAAACTATAAGTAAAAAGAGCAAACTTGAGCAGCTCTGTAACAGTTGGGGCGGAGCTAAATTCTGGGCCAGAAAAATGTAAACAGAAGCTTGAAATCAGGTGTGGAAAAAAATTGAATAAATCAAAATTCAGAAGACCAGGGGCCTCATTTATCAACCATGCGTATGCATAATTTTGTGTGTAAACTGTGTGTACTCATATTTCTATGCACTGAATGGGATTTATCAAATTGTGTTTATGCATGAGGACGTGAGTGAATTTCCACACACTCCTGACGATGCCTATGCAAGAACTCCTAGTGGTAGAAATGTATAATAGAAGGTAAACAGACTATATGGAGCTTCTATGTCATGTACTATCTATCATATCAGCATAATTGAGAGAGTAATTATAAAAGGAACATTTAAAGATTGATTGAATACAACCAACTACAAATTGAATAATGACACCTCCTACCTTCGTTTATATGTGTGTGTGTGTGTATATATATATATATATATATATATATATATATATATATATATATATATATATATATATGCAAAAAAAGTGCCACATAACCATTTTTGCTCTACTTCATGCAAGCAACAGTATCTTTACTTCACTGTAAGTTCATCTTCTTAGACTTTTTGGCTTGCTCCATGTTGTCTGAAACAAGCAGCAACACAAGGCTACTGTGCTTTTTAAAGGGAAGTTGTTTATCCACATACGGTGATTTGAGGGCATTTCTTTATGCAAATTAGTGTAGCCGTGCACAAGCACATCAATTTAGAACGTGTGGGATTTATCAATGTCCAAAGCGTACAGCTGTGCATACACGCGTGTGATAAATACCATTTTTCTTGTACGTATGTGGGGATCTTGCACACAAATTTAGAACTTGTTTTATGCACACATTGATAAATGAGACGCCAGATCTATGCCAAATAATTCAAACTTTATTGCTAAGTTCACACACACACACACACACACACACACACACACACACACACACACACAGTATCCCTCCACTTATCTCTGCCCACCAAGACAGGCGAACAGTTTATAAACTGGTTTCAGAGACAGTTACTCAAGCTTGCAATCCCTCACTCAGCATCCTTCCACATCAAGACACACATACTAAAATCCACATCCTGCTCATTACTCTTCCATGTCAAACGAAAACATACACACCAAGGTCCACACCCACAAAAAAGGCAGTTATTTACCAACTTAGAACAAATGTCATACAAATGATTGTTTTAAGTAGTTCAAACGATTAATAATTGATAGTCATTTAACTCTCAGGTAGATAAATGCATATTTTATTTTCACATAGGAAAATGGCTTTATACTGCAAATCACAGTATCCCTATGGCATAGTATATATTATATCATTTTTATAGGTCTAGATATGCTTTTAAACATTACAGACTGCACCTTTAATTCTGGTATACCTGTAAACACTGCCGTGTATAATTGTGGATTCTTTTGTGTGTGTGCCCATGCAGTGCTCTGTGACATGTGGCTCTGGACAGCAGACAAGAGAGGTGACGTGTGTGGGTTCAGCAGGAGGAAACCGTGTGGCAGATTACACGTGCGCCAGTCTTCCCAAGCCACCAAGCACGCAGACCTGCGAGATGCCTGTCTGCATTACCCGGATTGGCTGGCACATTGGTGACTGGGGGCTGGTGAGATGTGCTAGATGGCACTTAGATTTCTAGTTTCAATCAATGTATGTTTATATACACTTAGCAAGTTCTATATCCTCTATCTCTCTCTCTCTCTCTCTCTCTCTCTCTCTCTCTCTCTCTCTCTCTCTCTCAGTGTTCTAAGAGCTGTAGCTCGGGGCTTCGGGAGCGGCAGGTAATCTGTTCAGACGCACAGAGAAACATTTATGGGGTGGAGCATTGTAACGCCTATCCCAAACCCTCTACTGTGGAGAACTGCAACACCCAGCCCTGCTACAGCCCCCAGGGTACATGCCTACCACCCACCCCCACCCCAACACACATACATTAGAACATAGGACTTTATCACCCCCATTATTTAGCTTGATGTTTTAGAGCACACATTCCATGCTGTACCTAATGTTCTCTTTTATATGTGCTCTCTCAACACCAGACTCGAACACACTCATGTTCCTGTACTTTACGGTACACATGCCGAAATGTAATATATAATCTCATACCAAAACGGTACTGTTAAACAAGTAATGATTCGATACACTTCAATTCACTACTGATCCAGTACGATTCAGTTTGGGTGCAGTTTGATTCAGGCCTGAATATGATTCAGTTCATTTAAATTTAAGTTTGGTCTCTCACTGACAAAGCTGCGTTTCTTTTTTTTTTTTGGCTTATTAACTTCAAGAGAGAGAGAGGAAGAAATGGCTGGTGAGGGAAAGACTGTTTATAGGTGCTAGAACATAAGTATAACAGGAACTAACTTGTTTGACGGACATTCCACAACATTAAATGTAGCAATAAACTGATAAAATGTATTTGTTGTTTTTATTTAATCCCAACACCCTGTCTATAGGCAATAAGAACACCTGGGAAACAATTTTGGGGGCTGTATATTTCCTTTGAGCTCTAAAAGAAATTTGAGCTCTCTCTCTCACATTCTTGTGGGGTCTGTCTCTCTTTCAGACACACACACACACACACACACACACACACACTAACTGGGGAGTGGGCTTCAATTTTAGTATCAGTACCTAACTGTTTTCCATTTCGTTGTGAACCAGATCTGGACTTGTAAACTGACATGGCCTTATGTTGGACCAATTTGAAACAGTTTTTTTTTTTTTTTTTTTTACACCTCTGGTGGACACAAATTATCTTTAATAAGTCAGTGTTTTAACATGTAACGATATGCAATCAAAAGCATGTCCACAATAGTAACCAATGTTGGAGGGGCTTAGCAAAAAAATGGTTTATGTGCATTTTGACTCACAGCATTTTTGTTGTTTTGTTGCTCATATTAAACAGCGGTGCCCAGCATGCAAGACACAAGAGGCTATGACAACACCATTTTCGGTTTCTACCCCTACAATCCTCAGGACACCACCACCACCACAGGTTCCCCCTTTATCTTTCATCCAGCTGTGATTTGCTCCTTACATCTCAGCCCTGCATCCCCCCCTTCGGCCTCACATCTCTCCCTTCGCCTGTTTTTCCCAGCAGTGCACATCACCACTCCTCTGTCCCTGCACTAATTAACTGGAACTGATTGGCATGTTTTTAGGGGGGGTCTGTCTATGTGATTAAAATAGTTTGGAGGCACTCGACTGTGGCATTTCCGCTCTCAGTGTGGCCTGTGCAAGTCCTATAATGACCTCTTGGTTGTCATGTTTCAGTAGGTTCTGGGATTGCTGTTTTGTGTACTAGTGCTCTCGAAATGAAAAGGTTTTAGTTTACTATAATTAAATGATTATGTGCCTGCATGTGTCTGCATGCACATCTGTCTCATCTCAGTCTTTCGTTCTGTCTGTTTTGTGCTCGAGCCACTCTCTTTATGACTGTCTGTATTAGTTTCAGTTTCTCTTTCCACTCATCCTGCTGATCTCTACTTTTCACAATGCATTAATGTCTCCTTTCGCTTTTGTTTTCAGTATTATCTCAATATTATCATACTGCAAAGTAAACTTACTGTTTCTTTCTCAGTAAGTGTCTTTTTCTCTCCAATTCCTTCACCCTGTCTCTCTCAGTTCACCAGCAGGATGTTCCGTACTGCCATCAGACTGCATTTGGATGTTGTCATGATGGCGTGACTCCAGCCAGTGGACCTCATGGTCAGGGTTGTTACCAAACATCATCCTGTGCCCACACCAGGTACACAAAGTGTACATTTTCTTTATTTTATTCAGTTGCGAAATGTAATTTAAAATAGAGTTGGACAAAATAGCCAGCCAGCAATACAATGTTCTAATTTTGGACGGTAACTATATATCACAGTATACACACTTAAATGTTAATTTAAATTAACTACTGAGACTCTTGACAAACTGAAATCAAACAAGGTACTGAAATATTCCTCAAGCCTAAGGTATAACACATGAAGTATAAAATATTTATAATGAACAGTCTGTGCCACAAACCAGTCCATCAGCATTGCAGATAGAGCTACTATTCTTAACATCTTATTCAAAGGCACATCATTTCTATAAATCTGAATTGGCTCTCAGTCACATCATGGGCATGAAAATGTATAACTCCTTTTTGATCACATGGACTGTGCACTGCTTCCACCGTCATACATGCGACTCTCAATACTGAAGATACAGTATAAACCAGGATACGAAAAACATCATAGTTGCGCCATGTTTCTATATCTGGTCTGACACGAGTTATAACAGTCAGAATACTCACGCTGCACAACCCTACAGCTGGAAGCACAGCCATTTTAATTTAAATACATTAGAACTTAATTTTCTACTAGTATAGTGTATATACTGTATATATATATATATATATATATATATATATATATATATATATATATATATATATATATATATATATATAAATATTTTTTAGAAAATATGATTTTTATTTTATATATTAATACACACTGAAAACCCTTTCACATGCTTGGGGATTTGCCAAATGGCAGATGTGTGGGCATAGGTGCATTTTACATCTTCACTAAAGAAACTGAACCAAGCACATATATTTCATGTGTTTGTATTGCTCCACTTTTATTACAGAATTTTATTTCAGAATTTTTTTTCTTGTTAATGTATTCCATATGCATGTCTGTCCGTGACTGCTTCCTGCCCGGTGTACTTATCACATCTCTCAGGTACGGCTGTTGTCAGGACGGTGTGACTCAGGCACATGGACCCAATAAGGAGGGCTGTCCAGAATATGTCCTTTCTGTCCCAGTTGTGAGTATCTGCTGTCCTTTCTGGATTACACTGTGTAAACATTGTCTCTAGCTTTTCTTCATGCATCTCGGTCTTTTTCTCTCCCCTCTCAGTCGGAGCATGAGGTCTGCAGCAAAACCACATATGGCTGCTGTTTTGATGGAGTGACTGCAGCTCGTGGTACTAGTGGAGAGGGCTGCCATGTTCCACCTGGCAGGGGTAAGTAACAAACATATGTAGTGCTATGTCCAACAAATTTGTTGCAAACAGATGAGGTTTAGAATTGTAATGAGGTCTCTTGACCAGAACTGAAGTGTTGTGCTTTATGATGTGTGTGTGTTTTCTTTCCTTTTCTGAATTTTGAAAAATTTTTGTAAATGGAGACAATTCTGTACCATATTGTTACAAACTCCTGCATTCTTACAAAGATACTGCATGTATCCTTGTGTTTCCCCACTTTATTCTTTTCCTAGTTTACTTAGTACTTAATAACGTGGAAATTTGAGTATATATAAAATGTACACTATATGGCCAAAAGTGGACACCTAATCATCAGACCCATATGTGGTTCTTCCCCAAGAACGCAAGCGTCTTTGTACATCATTATAACTGCAAAGAGGGACTAAATCTGGAATGGAACGTCAAAAAGCACATATAGGTGTTATTGTCAGGTGTCCACAAACTTTTGGCCATATAGTGTACATTAGGGATGTATCCAAATATCAATACATTAATTGGAATATTGGAACACAAAATACATTGGCAGAAGGCATTGCAGTACACCCCTAATGTATATATTAAAAGTGCTCAATAATAACCAAAATATTCATAATTATTTAGCCAATGGAAGCACATTTTTCCATTAAAACATGCATGCTAAGCATACAAATATTATAGAAAAGATGCATTGATAAGAGAGGATATTTATCAGTATTTTATGTGTTGTCGTTTCACCAGCTCAGCGTGCTCCATGTGATCTGCCCCACACGGCTGGATTGTGTGATGAGTGGATTGCCCGATATTACTACGACCCTGCCTCGTCCCGCTGTGTACACTTCTGGTACGGTGGCTGCCATGGCAACAGGAACAACTTCCACACTATGGAGGAGTGCCAGCAGACATGCCAGAGCCAGAGGCCTGTCTCCACATCACACAGCACCGTCTGGAGCCAAATCTGGCCGGGTGCCAACACATCTCAGCATTCCCACCATCGGGTTCAATCGGTGGGGCGCAGGCCAGCGCCCAGAGACGTGCAGGCTAGCAGCCCTGATAACAGGTAAGAGTGCTGTGCAGGAGCCCTCTGCCTCCGCACAGTGCCCTCTGTACCAACCTGAGGAGCCTGATGTCTGCTTTCAGAGACGGCCATACACACACACACACACACACACACACACACACACACACACACACAGAGCTACTGTTCACTCATACACATAACACAGACACATTCACACATTTAGAATCTGGCCCCTTTTCATACACACGATGATTTACACACACAGACCCAGGATGTACTCAGTCATGTAGCACTACACATAGTCACACTCATGGTGCTGATATTCATTAAATGTATTTACAGAATTAGTAGTGTAACAAGTATATTACTAACTTAGTTGGGTGTAACTCTGTTACACTCACTGGCTACGTTTACATACTCATCAATATTCTGATATTAATCGGAATTTGGCAATATTCTAACTAGAGTCATCTTAACGCTGCAATCCGATTGCCCGACTCAGATTAAGACAATATTCTGATTCCCCCCCGGAGTATGCCTGTTTTAATTGGAAATTTGTTGCATGTAAACACCTTTTTCAGAAAATCCACTGAAAGGAGATATATGCACAAGTCCACAAGGAATTGTGGGTGCTAACAGATGCTTAGCTTAACTCTTTTTAGGAATGGCATCTCAGGCATACTTACAACAACCATGTATACAGGAATATTCCGATGCCTGTATGCATATAAACATCATATTCGGAATATGGCTGCAGCCCAAATATAGACCTTAAACAGAAATTGATGTGCATGTAAACATAGCCACTGCTGATTTGTTGCTAGTATTTCCCAGCCCATTTTGGTCCAACATTGTGGTTGCATTACTGCCACTTGGCACTCCTTACCACTGACAGAAAGCTAAAACATTTCTTTTAGGACTTTATGTGAAGTCCTGTCCCTTTTTTACAACTTGGCTTTGTGGATGTACAGTATTTCTATCACCCCACTTTAATATTTTTTATTTTTTTCCTTTTAACTAAATATGACAGTTTTAACTGTCATACCCAAGAATGAACATCTAATTTGGGGCCATTAAAGCATCAATGCTTTCAAGAATTAATAGTAAGTTAATTCTTACTATACATTCTTACCCCTCTTCTAGGGGTTCACATGTAAGCAAACAAAAATTGCATGAAATAAGTTTGGTCATTACTACCACTAAAATATCAGTGTGAAATCTTATAGAGTTTGATAACGTTAATGCACTGAGCCACCTTCATGCAAGTGGTTTTTAGAGATAAAGGAGCTGATCTGATTGAATATCACCTATTTTCTGCATCAGTGGTCACACCCACCACACCCACATGTGCCAATACTGATCCTGTGCCTTATTTTTGCATTTATATTACAATAATAGTTTAGGCTAAAAGGAATACACACATTCATATATATAGTCATTTCATTGCAGCTCTGGTACAAGGTTTTTTTATACTTATACATATAGTACATAATGTATGGGGATGGCTTATAGGCCTGCTTAGATTTGTACACACCTTAACCAGGGTCATATATCAACATGCCCTACACATTCTCCCCCTCTGGCTCTGCACTCCCTTTGCACAGAAGACGTTGACTACAATCACTACGGCCCTGTGGGACATTGCTGAGCTTTCTGGGACTGGTACATTTCTCCTGCTGTAGAATTTTGCCTATTCCTCCATGCTTGCACTTAAGTTTGTGTTTAGAATGTTAGTGTTAGCCTGGTAGTTTAGTCCTGTTTAATTCTCCCTCACCATCTTCTTCTGTCTTTCACAACACCATATAAGTGTGGTGTCTTCAATGGCCTGTCTTTACTGATGTCATTCAGTGCAACTAATAAAGGAACCTGCTGTGATTCCCTACCATTGCCACTTCTGTCTGTGTGTCTCTCCCACATGTGTGTTCAAGGGAAATATGAATATGAATACACTCACAGACTTCAAAAGTGAGAGTAGGATTGTGGAATAAAACATGAACCACAGTAGCAATTATATTTCAAAGAGTAGTATTCATGACAACCTGAAATTATTTCCCCACCCCTACTGCTGAGTTCTATTTAGCTCACAGATACACTTGATGTTTCTCCCAGCATCATTTTTTTGCCTTTTACCTGTAGATTTTCTGTGACTAATGTATTCCTTTACATTTTTCCATGAACCGTTATATATGTATTTATGGGCTGTATTCAGAGTCTAAAAGTTCACTCTTCCAAGGTTGCTAGATATTTCTTGAATAAAAGCATCTAAGACAGTATTTTTTTTAATAGCTTATAAACCACTTTCTTTAAACACAAGCAGTTGCCTTTAAACTCAAAATTAATTCAGGAACATTAAAGCCAGAGAGAATAAAAAAATTTATATGTACTAATACACTGATATATGAAAGAGAAGATGGCAAGCACTGAAATGTACAATAGGTATCTAATATGTCGCCAATAAT
The DNA here is from genome assembly GCA_022985145.1 of Pangasius djambal. Classification (NCBI taxonomy): domain Eukaryota; kingdom Metazoa; phylum Chordata; class Actinopteri; order Siluriformes; family Pangasiidae; genus Pangasius; species Pangasius djambal. The sequence goes on along the minus strand of CM040984.1, from coordinate 8,148,226 downwards.
ATTTTGCTTGAATAGTCCTAGTTATAAATATTATTGTAATCACTGCCAATTTGGTTTAACAATATGGCTTCAACCTTCATTATTCCGCAGCTTATAAAATAGCACTTGATGCAGCACATACTATTATTATTTTAAATTTTTTATTGTGCGCCAACAGTTATTTGTGCACACAAACGAATGTAGCCAAAACATACTGTTATCATGCTTTTAAATTTGCTATTTTGAATTGTTGATACTATTAATTAATTAAAGTCATATGTTTATTGTAGTATTGGCCTGTAGTGGTAGTCTAAAGCATTTTAGTGTATTTAAAGCTCAAAATATAAATTTCGGGGGGTTACATCAGTCTGTCAGCCAGGTGGTGTTGAACTTAATACCGCTTCTCATTCAAGCCAATATCATGCAGGAAAAAAGTCAGAGATCAGAACTGCTTGTAATTGAGACAAACCTCTGGTTTAGGTAAACTTCACTTATAGCGCTTAAGTTTGTAGTTACCTCAAATGTGATACCTCGAATGTACTGATGTTGGTATTAACTCCTCACTATAAGCATGCAACTCAACTCTGAATGTGGCCCATAGTAAATAATTTTATGCCAACTTCTTGTAAAATAGTTTTGATGCCATTCTGTAAGTGTGAAATTACCCTGGGAGTAGAGAGCTGCTTGTTGTTCATTCATTTTAGCCAAGTGTCCCAGAATTTGTGTTGGTTTAGAGCATAAAACAAGCCACAGTTGTAATAGTAAATTGCTACTCAAGCAGCTGTGTTGTAATCATGTGGACAGCATGGCTTCATAAATCACGCAACTTGGAACAATTAACAAGACAAACGTTGGTGATGGTCAGCCTTCTGTCCCATAAGGCAAACCTGTACTGCCTGGACTTGTACTTTCTGTATTTAGCTTGCGATTCTGAGCTGAGTGGAGTGAACTGAACAGAAAAAAAAATGCATGACAGCCCTGGCTGAGGTATATGTAATCCCTGTCCTGCGTGGTCTAAAGGAAGTTTGCTCTTTAGACTGAAGCAGAAGTCTGAGTTCCTGTGGCTGTAGCCAGGACAAGGCTGATCTTTATGCTTACTTTGGTGGCTTTTTCACATGCCATTTTGTGGCCAATAGTAAAGCATAAAGTAAATTTCTCCCCCTTCTCTCCCTTTTTCTGTCTCTTTTTTCTTCCTGCATGTCTTTCCTGTCAAATCTCTCTGTCTTGCCTCTTTTTCCCCCTCTACTTTCCTTCTCTTTTGGCCTCCCCTGCTTCAGTTGGCCTGCTGTGGGTGTGAGTATAGACAAGTCGGATCCATCTACGGTGGAGGGTATAGTGGGCCAGTGGGTGGTGTTGCCGTGTAAAGTGAACCCGCCTCCATCTTCTACTGTGACAGTCGAGTGGAGAAAAGACGGTGTTCTTCTTAACCCCTCCAGGTTAGTACAGCATCAGTTCTACCATTAAATCTTGTCATATTGTTCCTGTTCATAACTGTTCATGTTTCATTCCCTATTAGACCTGATCTGGTAAGTCATTAGAATAATTTACTGTACACACATGGGCTTATATTAAATATGTATTCATTTATTGTACTTGGAAGGCTAACAACATAAGCATTGGGCATATATGAACAGCTTAGGTCACTGTTCTGTAGATCATTTGATGTTTTATGAAGCATGTTGATTTATACTGATGATTTAAAAAAGCAATCCCTGAGCATTTATAAGCAGTTTATATCAGTATTTCCAAGTTCATGTGAGATCTTATATAAAGCAAATGGTCTCATGCAATGTTAGTTAATATGACTGATGAAAGCATTTGATCCACCAATTCTCAATTCTTTGTCAGAGGGTGTTAATTCATTTTCTACAACAGCATCTCTGACAGCAGTTACAGCTGCAAGACAAATCACAGGTTTATATTAATGTGTTTGTTCTAATGTGTTATCAGTTCTAAAGTAACTTATACAGGGACTTGTATGGCAGATGTGCCACAAATTGATTAAAAATGTGTTATTCTTAATATGCTATCCGGTGTCAGTGCTTTGTAGCAGTCTGAGGAAAAGCTGTTCCTTAGATGAGAATGTCTTCAGGACAGAGCACTTTGTGGTTTCTGTAACATGACAAACCACATTTTGTCTCATTATCTTCATGAGAGAGTAAAAAAAGAGGCAGGTGAGGGAACAGTTTATAGCTGCTATAACAAGTCATAACCATGATGACTCAGAACAAGGAAATACAAGGAAAGCAGCATACAACTACACAAAGGATTTAATAAAAGAAAATGTAGTTGTAGCTATAAGCTGGACTACAAGACAAAAACACGTGGTAACTGGACTGGCAAAAAGCATGAAATGTGAGAAGACAGACATGAGAACCAAGAAACAAGAACACCCGATGAGTAAGAGCTTAAACTGGAAATATATACACAGTGGAATTAACTAATACGGAAAGAGAAAATAAAACAATAACAAATGCACATGGAAAAATGAGAACAAATGACAGGTAAGCAGAGTGTATAGAGGTCAGGAAGAGGTCATCTGTGACGAGAACAGGCTCTAGCTTGTTTTGCAGATGTATCACAACTGATAAAACATTACATCAAAACAAGTTTGAGGTTTAAATTTGGCAAAACCTGACAATTTATTCATGTGAGAAGTCTTAAGGTTCTTAATCTTTATTATCCTAGTGGCGTTCCCTTAGGGACTATTTTTTTTAAACATGCAGGCATATACAGCAGCCAAACGGCTCGCTTTTCATGGGCCCTGTAAGGATTAAGGACTCTGGCTGGCTGCTTTGTGTGGCCACACGAGACCGTGAGAGAGACCACCGCTACATCTACCTGTCTGTCTCAGGTAAATCCCACCTGCCGCTCTTTTATAATAATGTAGTTATGCTGGACTGACATTGAGAGAAAGAGCACACCTAACACTCTTCCTTTCCAATATATAGTCACTTCTCCTTCTAATACACACTTTTATTAGGATGCATGAGCATACACAATAGTGTTTTGCACTGAATAATTCATTCTTTTTTGTGGTTGTAGAGCCCAAAGATGGGGCAAGTAGACCAGATTCTGCAGACTCGATAATTGTCCCTCCCAGGTACTCAATATTAAAACACACACCCCAACACCTGTATACACCAAAACACTCACTTATTGTACTCTTGCTGCATTCTGATTTATCTTAGGTTCAGTATTGACCGATCAGAATCTGAGCTGGTAAACGCACGTGCAGGTCAGAGTGCCAGGCTACACTGCACCATCCTCCCATCTTCAGCTGCTAATTCAGTCACCATACAGTGGACAAAAAATGGAGCTGTTCTCAACACACTCAGGTATGTGTGTATGTACAGATGGGGAACAAATTAAAGTAAAAACCACTGGTTCTCTTTTACTGTAGGGGCATTTTGCTAGCATTGGTAAGTTTTTACACCCTCCCACTTTACAACTATAACCAGTCTGACAAAAATTCCTGCCCACACTGCCACTGAAAGCAGTCTAAAATTTAAAATGCATACTACAACCAGAAGTGATTGTTTTGTACTGGAAATCACTGCTGATGAGGTCATTGGTTTTGTTTATCTTTACTGAGATCCTTGTCCATGAAACATACCCAGGATCAATAACCAGGGCCAAGGTACTTTTAGGTCAACTCCTTTTAATGGTGATGTTATTTCATGCAGGGTGTGAACCCAGGTCTCCAGTAATCAGAGATAAGAACTCAACCCAGTAAGCCACCCACAGAGATGGACCCAAGTGCAGAGCAAGCTAAAATGCCCAAGGATTAACTAAAAGTTCAGGCCCACTAAAAGCCTGGGCTGAGACTATAATATGTTTCTTTATGTCTATACTCATATACTTACACTGAGAGCTTCAGGGAGCTCAAGAGTTGGCTAGAGAAGCCAGAGAAATTACCAAGATGTGCCCAGGAGATTCTTACCAGAGTTACCAGCTGAGAATTGGGCCACCAGCACATAGCATGATTGACTAAAGACTGAACACTGGGTGATTGGAGAGCTCTCCTTAAATAGACCTAGGCACAGGTGGAGCTGATTGCCAGTGATTATAAGTAAGAAGGTCCTCTCTGCCTTCCTCTGGTGGTAGAAGTCAGTCTAGCAATGTTTCTGGTTGCACTCTGCCTCCCTCTAGTGTTGGCAAGAGGCCGAGCCAGCTGTCCTTACACCATTTGATTATACTTTGGTCTATAGTGTGCATTTGTACCTTTCAGAAACATGACTCTACAAGTAATTTTTTAAAATCAGTTTATAGCTTGTTACAGAGAAATCACAAAGCATAACATAACATCCTCTGTCCTTACACTTTCCCATGGTGGAAAACGTAAAGTTACAGCTTTGGCTCTGATTGTTGTAAAGCACTGACACTGGACTCTCATTCCACTAATGTTTTTTAATCCATGTATTACTAGTCATAGATTATGTGGAGTGTCCACCATACAAGTCCCATTGAATGAGCTGAGCGCATTAATTATATAATATAATATTTGTGTTGTAGCCAGAACTAGTGTCAGAGCTGCTGTTACAGCAAATTACTCAAGACCTTCTGACCAATCAGAATGCAGAATTCAATAGTGCTGTGGTATAAATTAATATAATGTAGTGATCATTTGTAGAGAACCTGAAAATGTTACTACACTAAAATGGTATTAGCAGTAAGATCATCAATAGTGATCAGAAAGTTTTAGGTTTAAGAAACTTAGGCCTTTTCCTGAAGTTCTGCAGTTATAATAAAATTGCTCCTCAACTGTGGACATTTAAAAAAGCCTTTTTAATTCATATATAAGAAAGCTTTTTGCAAAATTAGGACCTTTTCGTGAATATGGCCCTTGGTTACCTTTAAAGCACTTTTTTAATCATGGGTGTATGTACACAAGTATGTTTTTTTTGTGTGTGTGTGGTTATGCTTCCACTCTCCTGTTTAATGTTCAATGTTCAACTTGTATTACAGGCACTCTCAGCACTCTGATGGCACCCTGGTAATTAACAACCTCACATCTGACGATTCAGGCGTCTATACCTGCACAGCCTCCAGCAGTCAACAGCTGGAGCAACTGCAAATCCAGCTCAGAGTCTCAGGTTTGTAATTTAAATGATTCTTTAGTACCTGTACACTCTGTACAGGGTGAATGGCACAGCTGTGTTTCTGCTCTCTGCCTCCAGGGGACCTGAGGATCACCACAGCTCCCAGTAACATGCAGGTGGCTCAGGGAAGCGTGGTTCGGCTCCCGTGTGTAGCATCTGGAGAAAATGTCAACATAGCTTGGTCCAGGTTTGTAGAAACATAAGTCTCTTTTGTAATAAAAAAGTTTTCTATTTGCTTTAGGAGGGTGTTGATTAGCACTTGTAGTTTAAATAGTAGTAAAACCAGTAGTTTTTTAGTTGTTTTATTACTGTATATTTTTGTTTTTCCTCACTTCCCGTGCAGGAATGGCGTGCCAGTGAGACCTGATGGGCATCGGGTGCAGGTGGCAGCAGATGGCACTCTGACTCTCTATAATGTGCAGCCTGTGGATGAGGGCTCGTATACCTGCAATGCCTATGCTGGCACATATGCTGTCAGTGCCACTGCTGAAATTCGAGTAACCAAAGGTATAGCTTTCCCTGTTCGACGACTATATATACATACATACATATATATATATATATATATATATTAGTTTTATTTTGTGATATTAATTGTATTATGTCATGTTATTATATTATATATATAATTATTATCTTAATTTTACACACAATTAATTACACACAATTTATTTTCTTACTATAATCCAACTTTTATTTATTGGAGGCATTAGACCTTTTATTCCTTAACTTTGTCACCCATGGAGTCTGACACCAGTTACATGGTGCTAAATTTTTATTAAAATTGCAGTTTGATTAAAGCTGACATTTATACTGATTTTTAAAGTTTATAAAACAGATTACATTAAAGTGTCCAGTAAATCAGGTTTATAAGTATAATAAGTAAACAATAACTATAACAACTACAACTATAATTGATAGTAATCACCATAGTGTCATTGATATATAACTGTAATAATAATAATAATAATAATAATAATAATAATAATAATAATAATAATAATGTGGACCCTCTGGCCTTACAACACAGACTCAGATTTGAGAACGGAGGTACTTCAATGTATCCTTACAATAATACATGTAGTTAAAGTCACAGTTAAATATTCATGATGTCTTCCCTAGGTTAGAATGAACCTATCATACATTAAGCAAAAGAAGCAGTACTGTGCAGCTTTTTATATTTTTTGTTCCTTTTTAGGAATCTAGTGTCTGTATGTCCTCTCCTTTTCTTAACATCAACAAGCAGGAATTTCATAGCATCATTATGACACATTTAGCTGATTATGTATATAACTAATTTACTGTAATATTACTAATAATTTCATTCATCATCTGTAACAACCTCATCCTAGTCAGGGCTATCACACAAAGTCTTTTGGGAGGTGAAAGGAAATCCACACAGACACAGGGAGAGCATGTGAAATTCCACACAAACAGTAACCCGAGCTCAGGTTTGAATCAGGGACATTGGAGCTATGAGGCGGCAGTGCTGCCCTCTGAACCACATACTTATATAACGACAATCATTAGCTGACTGATTAATACACTAATCTGTTTTCTCTCCAGATTATGACGGGGGTCAAAGCCTGTCTCCTGACTGTGTGGACGAGCCTGAGTTAGCTAACTGTCTGCTGATCGTCAGTGCACGCCTGTGTGGACACAAGTACTATTCCAGCTTCTGCTGTGCCAGCTGTTACAACTACTCTATAGGGAAGAGCAGGCCTGGGAGACATGGCTAGGGATCAGCGTCCACAGCTAACAGTCTCTCCTGGTCATCTGGACTGTTTTCTCCTTTCTGCATATGCCACTGAATGCTGGGAAACTCCACTCTTCGTGTGGCCCAGACAGACCCTCCTTCAGCAGCTTTGGCTTTACATTTCTACACTGCTCTCTGTTTAGAGGAACTGACTTTCAGAAATCTGAGCCCAGATCAACAGTGAGAGACAGAACAATTCTGCTCCAAGAGTACAGAGGACCACTTTGGCATGTGCAAATTTAATGTATTGTAAAAGCAGTTGAATATTTTAGTTTATCTTATGGCTGACAAACATGTCTTTATTTTTATTATATATGCATTTTTATTTATAATGATGTACAATACTTTTATACGTTTTGAATGTGCTGTGTTTTTATTGTGCAAATCATGGAATTTTGTCTGAGAAACTGCATAAAGGATAATAAACACACAGACACATTGATATTTAAATTGTTCTTAAAGGTCTCTATTCAAGTTCTCACCCATAACCGTAATATCTTATTACCAGTGACAGTTATGTGCTGCTGTAGGAGATAGGCCCAAACTTTGCCACATACAGTATATTTTATATACTTTATGTGAAAGCACTAATAAGGTCTGAACTACTACTACTACACAATGAATTCAATTCAGGGTAGCGGTGGATCCAGAGCGTATCCCAGGAACACTAGGACCAAGGTGGGAGAATTCACCCAGGATGTGATGTCAGTCCATCGCAGGACACCATTCATAGATTTAACAAGCCAATCTGTCTGTATGTTGATTGATCTAAAGCAAATTAGTTGTAAACTTGTTTATTTAGCATAACTCATTTAAAACTAAAGAAGTGTTACTTTCTTTACTATTAATTCTGTTAGCAGCCATGTTGTTTTGATGTCACATGCTGAACTCGGGGTTGAGGAGTCCTCCCTAACTTTTTCCTAATAGAAATTCCGAGTTGAGGGGGCATTTTCTTTGGTTGGTCCTACTCTGAGGTCGGAAATTTGAGTAGGAAACTGGAGAACCTGGAGGAAGCCCACATAAACATGGTCAGAACACGCAAAACTCCACACAGACAGTAACTTGAGCTCAGACTCGAACCAGGGCCCCAGGCACCCTCAAAACCAGTGCTGCTCATTATTAAAAAGTGTTTATTTAAAATCCCACACATGTAAAGAAATTACATAACTTACGACCAGTCAGTTATTTGTGTATTAACAGTATTTCTTAAACTTACAGGTATAGAGGCTCCATGAATTTCCCACATGTCCTAGTTTTGAAAGAATATACTTAGAATAGCATGACTATTTTTACTGCCAGTTCCATGGATTTCATGGAATTAACCCTTTTCCCAAAATGCATGGTGGTATCATTTGAAAAAAAAAAATGGGCACCAGAGGGCAGTAAAAGAAAAAATTCAACATTGTTGCCACTGGGAGGCTCTGTTCATACTGAAAATACTGTATCTGCTGAAAATGGCAAATGTAAGTAATAAACAGGATAGAAGTTTTTGACTATGCTGTGAGATTTTGTATACTTAAAGACATTTTTAAATGCAGTTTATGCCAACACACCCAGTTACAGAGTGAAGAATCTGTAAGCATAAAGCAGCTGCTACTTTACAAAAATCTAACATCTGTATTTGATTCTCTGCATTCTGACAGTTCAGTGGCCGTATTTCATGTGTAAGACATATGATCAGAATAGTTTTTTAAATGTTCAACCAAATATGTTTTCATCTCTATAGTATAAAAGCTCATACAGGTCCAAAACAACAAGCTGGTCTATAATTTGTCATAATTATGTTAGTATCTATCTATATAGTGTTGTATCTATAATGTGTCATGTTTGCTTCATCAATAGTGAAGAATCTACAGATGTAGGCTGATGTTTCCGGCTGAGAGACACAACAGGAAACAAACAGTGAAACAGAGATGGTGGTGGCGATGATGGTGGTGTATTGTTTGCACCAGAATTAGATCACCACCTTCACTTAACAATACATAAATAAGTAAAATATAAGTAAAATATAATCAAATTTAATTGATTTTAAAGCAAATATGACAATATCTGGAGAGGGAATATGTTGAAAATGATCCAGATCACTCAATACTTTCTCAATAGTTTTTATTTGTTATAGTGCTTGATAAGTTGTGGAACACATATTCAGATTTTATTATTTATTAATTATAATTATTTTATTCAAGACTTTGCAAATGTTATGCAGTCAACAGATAATATAAATCTAAAGAAATTCTTTGGCGTGATGGTACATTTTAGGTATCTGAATATACTTAAGTCACTGGTATGTTTTTCAAGGACACTGAAAGCAAAAAGGTCTTTAAATGTAATCAGTATTTACAAATCTTTACAGAGTCTTTAATTATGAATGATAAGGTAATTGGTTATGACTTAATAAAGTGTGAGTGAATAAAAATGTGTAGCATGATAAATATGTGTAGTGGATAAAATGACAGTGTTGACATCATCTGGTTAGAAGTTTTTTCTAGGTACTTTTTCACTAGCAATAACCTGATTGAAGAAGAGTGCAGGCAGTCCCGCCTCTTAACCATGTATCTTCCAATTCCTGTATTAAGTTCTTGCTAACGCATATGGTCGCTTTCAGAATGGCATGTCTGCATGTGATTCTCTACTTTGTAACATTCGCATGGCTTTTTACTAACTGTAAGATCATAATGTTGTCAGTATAGCATTGTTGTGAGCTGTTTTATCAGTAATTTCTACCAAATTTATTTTATCACAGGTCAGCAGCTCATACAGGTCCAACAGGAACCAGAGGACCTGGTTCTTTCCCCTGGATCATCGGTGATGGTTTCTTGCTCTATAACCGGCATAAGTAATCCAGACCTGTTCTGGTACCGCTGGAATGAAACATCAGGGTTCATACTGGTATTCACCTCTCGAGGTGCTGGGATGATGGCCCCAGCCAGTGAGGGCCAGTTTAAATCTAACAGACCTACAGATCTTCAGATGGTTCTGGAGTCTGATGGAGTGAGTGAGATCGGCTCTGCAGTGTGGTACTGTGCAGCTAGGCCACACAGTATCCCAATGTAATCACAGAGCTGTACAAAAACTCCTAGAATTAGGACTGGTTTCAAGTAATCGGTTTTGCAGACATTTTTCTTGGTTCCAAAGCACCCTAACTGAGAAAACCATGACTGTGATCAACAGTGAGAAAGTGTAGGCTGAAGTTTCAGACACAAAGATTCAACAGGAAGCAGACAAACACAAAAGGAAATTCTCATGATGGTGGTGTTGGCTGTCACACACTTTGTGTTTCCAAGTTACATGACATTTGATTTTGCAAGTTAGATCAATTACATTAATCAATCATCATTAATTAATTACATTCCAAAATTATTTCTAGGCACAACAATAGCAATGAACTATATTATTCTGTTATACTGTCATTCCTTGATGTGAGTGATGACATTCAGAACTGTTGGGACCAGCAGTAAGCTTTTCATTCAACAAGCAATGTGAGATCATTTTTCAGTTAAGATCAGAGTTTGAAGAACCTCCCTGTTTAGCTCTCCTCACAAGTTTTAATGAGGTTACATTAAAGAAGCCTGGTCTTTTCAAATTCTATATTCTTTGGTGAGCAATATATGTTTATGTAAATCTGGAAGTGTGCTTTGGATCATCATCTAACAATGGTACAGTTTAAGCCTTCTGGCATATGGTGCAAGGCTTTGCTCAAAAATATCCAGATTTCTATGATACTGTATCCTAAAGAGGTTTCCAGGAACTCTGAAAGACCAAATGCTCTGATGTATAATCTCATTTGCAATTCTCCTCCTCTGGTGTAGGTTGAGCTAGTACAGGGTTCCACCCCAAAACCAGTAACAGACTATTTCAGCACTAAACCAGTGCTACTGTATGTTCCACGGTTTAATATGAGGCATTTGTGTTTGATTCTGTGCATTCTGACAGTACAATGGCTTTTCACTGCATGTATGATTAATATCATAAATAAAATATCGTTGTGAAATGTTTTAATTGCAAATCATTAATAAAATAAAAATAGTTTTCGCTGTTGCAGGTCTGCAGCTTATACAAGTCCATCAAGAACCAGAGGACCTGGTTCTTTCCCCTGGATCATCACTGAAGATTTTGTGCTCTATAACTGGAACTAGTAACCCGTATCTTTACTGGTACCGCTGGAATGAAACAACAGGGTTCATACTGGTATTCATCTCTCGAGGTACGGGGATGATGGACCCAGCCAGCGAGGGCCAGTTTAAATCTAACAGACCTGCAGATCTTCAGATGGTTCTGGAGTCTGATGGAGTGAGTGAGATCGGCTCTGCAGTGTGGTACTGTGCAGCTAGGCCACACAGTATCACAGTGTAATCACAGAGCTGTACAAAAACCACTATCTATTTGAATAGATAGTATTGCATGCATTTCACATTGTCAAGATCACAGGACCTTAACTGAGTGAGGCATGGCTGTAAACGATCTAGTTGAGTGCTTGCTTCAAGAGTGAAGAATCTAGAAGTGTAGTCTGCATGAGGGTGAGAGAGTCAACAGGAAAACTGAAATTCTCATTTTGTAACAGAGATGGTGGTGTTGGTTCACAACACGTGTTTGTTCCAGTGATGCTTGTTCTTTCCTCCTGTATATTTTTAATAGCATTCACAAACACATGATATAGTTTCTATGTAAACATTACTAAAAAGCGAACTTTTTTTACAAAATGTTTTACAAAAAAAGAGATGTTATTCACACAACTGTTTTTACTACTTTTTGAACAGATCATGGATTAAATATTTCTACTTGAAAAAAGGAATTTGAGAACATTTTGCTGTGAAGAACATGTCCAGATTCCACAAAAATCATCTTACATGTTTCACTGGCTATCATTCAAGAAACCTGGCCTCTGCAAAAGGTTTATTCTTTGGTTAGCTAGCCATGTTTATGTGAATCTGGTAAAGTGCTTTGGATTATCATCCAACAATGCTCCAACAATGGCCTAGTTTTATTCTTGTGGCATATAGTTTGCTCTAAAATATCCTGATTTTCATGTTTACCGTCCTAAAAAAGTCTCCAGAAACTCTGAAACAAAGGTAATCTACATATTCAATTCTCCACATGTGACACACATTGTGCAAGCACAGGGTCCCACCCCATTGCCAGTAAGAACCCATTTCACAACTTAACCAGTGCTAATGTATGTTGCACTACTCAACATGAGGTGTTTGATTCTCTGCATTCTGACAGTACAATGGCTATTGACTTCATGTAAGCTTATAATGTTGTCAATACTGCGTTGTTTAGAACAGTTTCAAAAACAAATTTCAAATAATAATTTTTCACAATTGCAGGTGTGCAGGTCATTCATGTCCATCAGGAACCAGAGAACCTGATTCTTTCCCCTGGATCATCATTGAAGATTTCCTGCTCTATAACTGGTACTGCTAACCCATATCTTTACTGGTACCACTGGAACATGACAGCAGGGTTCACACTGGTCTTCACCTCTTTAAGTACTGGTTCAGTGAATCCAGCAAGTGAGGGCGAGTTTAAATCTTACAGACATAAAGATCTTCAGATCATTCTGGGGTCTGATGGAGTGAGTGAGATCGGCTCTGCAGTGTGGTACTGTGCAGCCAGTCCCCACAGCATCCCAGTGCCATCACAGAGCTGTACAAAAACCACAACATGTCATTAAGATTGGGCTTCTCATATACACAGTTTTGCATGCATTTTACATTGTTGTGATCACAGGAGCATAATTGAATGAAGCACAACTGTAATAGATGTAGTCCCATGTTTGCTTAAACACTGAAGAATCTAGGAGTGTAGTCTTAAGATTCAGGGTGAGAGATTCAACAGGAAGCAAACAATAAAAAAAATATGAAATTCTCATTTTGTAACAGACATGGTGGTGTTGGTTTACTCACAGTTCATTTTTGTTCTAGTGATGCTTTTTCAACATTACTTGATTTTTCCCCCAATATAATAATTTATATATATCACAATCACATGATATTGATTTTCTGCAAAACATTTAATACAAAATTATATTGTCTTGAAATAACATTAAGAAAAAAAGGCAGCACTGGTTTTGTACTTTATGAACAAATTGTAGAATAAATCTATTTACTTTACATTTTTGAAGTAAGAACAAATGTAAAGCAAAAGTAATCTGAGAACATTCTTCTGTGAAGAACAAAGATAAGATAAGATAAACTTTATTGATCCCAATAAATTCACTTATTACAGCAGCTCACAGACAGTTAAAGTGCAGGTATTAACGACTTAAAAAAAACTGTACTGTATGTACACCTTAGAAATAATAAAAGAAATAAAATTATATAAAATTATACAAAACCATCATACTTGTTTTATCAATGTCATTATAGTTTTATTCTTTGGTTAGCTAGCCATGTTTATGTGAATCTGGTGAAGTGCTTTGGATTATTATCCAAAAGTGATCCAACAATGGCCTAGTTTTAATCTTGTGGCATATATAGTTTGCTTTAATATATCCTGATTTTCATGATTACTGCCCTAAGAAGGTTTCCAGGAACACTGAAACAGAAAATGGTCTGAGAAGTAATCTACATATTCAATTTTCCACGTGACACACATTGTGCAAGCACAGGGTCCCACCCCATAGCTAGTAACAACCCATTTCACAACTTAACCAGTGCCAATGTATGTTGCACTACTCAACATGAGGTGTTTGATTCTCTGCATTCTGATAGCACAATGGCTACTGACTTCATGTAAGCTTATAATGTTGTCAATACTGCATTATTTAGAGCAGTTTCAAAACAAGGCCAATAATTTCAAATAAACTTTCAAATAATACATTTTCAACATTCCAGGCCAGCAGCTCATAGAAGTCCATCAGAAACCAGAGAACCTGATTCTTTCTCCTGGATCACCGCTGAAGATATCCTGTGCAATAACTGGTACTGCTAACCCATATCTTTACTGGTACTACTGGAACGAGACAGCAGGGTTCACACTGATCTTCACCTCTCTAACTACTGGTTCAGTGAATCCAGCCAGTGAAGGCCAGTTTAAATCTCACAGACCTGATTGGCTTCAGATTGTTCTGGAGTCTGATGGAGTGAGTGAGATCGGCTCTGCAGTGTGGTACTGTGCAGCCAGTCCCCACAGCATCCCAGTGTCATCACAGAGCTGTACAAAAACCACGACAACTCATTAAGCTTGGGTTTATTCTCATATATAGTTATATAGTTCTGATATACTATTTTACACTGCTCATCAGCACATGACCTTAACTAATAGAAGCCTGACAGATCTGTAAAGTCACATGTTTGCTTTATTGAAATAATCTAGTAGTTCTTGCAGTCTGCATTTTTTCCCCCAATGAATCTTTTTTTCATTATGTGTCTTAATGTTTCTTAAGGTTAAATTGCACAAGTCTTTACTTGGTTAGTAAAGGCTAGGAATATATGTTTCTAACAATCATATCAAATACATTGACCACCAGAATTACTTGCTTGTCCAAAAAAACAATAAAGAAAATAATAAATAACATTTGCATTATTGTTTACAGTATCATGGATGTTGTCAAGTACTAGATTATTTTAGACCAAAACTTTTTAACCAAGAAAATGATTCAAAGTAGTGCTTCAGATTCATCAATCACACTGCTAAGTAAAACCAGATTGCATCCTTGTGGGGAAAGCTAAATATAGTATGTACAGCGGATATTAAAAAGTCTACACACCCCTGTTAAAATTGCAACTTTTGTGATGTAAAAAAAATCATGTCAGATCTTTTCTACCTTTAATGTTATGTAGCAACCAACAAAATTCAAGTGAAAAATAAATAGAAAAAAACATACAATAGCCTGGTTGCATAAATGTACACAGCTTTTTATAATAGGGCATGTGACTGTCCTCAGAATTAACCAATCACATTCAACTCATGCTCAAAAGTATTTATCATACACCTGTTATCAATGAAATTATTCCGATTAACCCCAAATAAAGATCAGCTGTTATAGTAGGATCGTCTTGACATCTTCTTGGTTTCATTAGACTGCTGAAGCCATGACTTACAAAGAGCTTACAAAATCTGTACAGGACCTCATTGTTGAAAGGTATCAATCAGGAGAGGAGTACAAAAGAATTTCTGACACCTTGGAACACCGTGAAGACCGTAATTAACAAGTGGAGAAAATGGACATCACAGTGACATCATCAAGAACAGGACATCCCTCTAAAATTGATGAAAGCACAAGACAAAATCTTATCAGGGATGCTGCCAAGAGACCTAGGCAACATTAAAGGAGGTGCAGGAATATCTAGCAAATACCTCTCTCTCTCTACATGTGACAACAATCAAAACAAAAGATATTCTTCACATATCTAGGCTATGGGGTAGGGTGGCTAGACGGAAACAAAAAATGAAAACACGCAAGCCTGCCTAAATCACTCAAAACCATGTAGCAAAATGTGCTATGGTTAGATGAGACCAAGGTACAACTTTGTGGGCATAATTCTGATATGTTCAGAACAAAAACAAGACAGCTTATCACCCATAGAACACCATACCCACAGTGAAGCATGGTGGTGGCAGCATCATGCTATGGGGCTGCTTCATTTCAGCTAAGATTGGGGCTTTAGTCAAGATAGGGGAATCATGGATAGCTCCAAATACCAATCTCTTTTGCCCAAAAAAAAAAAAAAAAAAAAAGAACTGCAGGCCTCTGTTAGACAGCTTAAGACAAAGACCAAGTTCACCTTCCAGCATGATAACAAACCCAAAGCACAAATCCAAGTCAGCAAAGGAATGGCTTCAGAAGAAGAAGATCAATGTTTTGGAATGGCCCAGTCAGAGCCCAGATCTAAATCCTAATGCAATCCTGTGGATTAACTTGAAGAGGGCAGTACACAACAGATCCTCTCACAATATTGAAAATATTGAAATAAAATTCCCAAATCAAGATGTTAGTAGACTCTTAACCAAAAAGACTGAGTGCTGGATTACAAGCAGAAGGTGCTTTAACAAAGTATTAGTTAAGGGGTGTGCAGACTTATGCAAACAGGGTAATTTTTTTCTTTTTCTGTTTTTCCCCTTAAATGTTTATATTTGTTTTTCATTTGAATTTTGTTGGAAAAAGATCTGATATAATTTATCTTGGCTTCAATTTTTACATAACAAAAAGCTGCAATTTTAACAGAGGTGTGTAGACTTTTTATATTCGCCGTGGCTCAGGGACGTGGAGAGATTGTGTGTGTGTGTGTGTGTGTGTGTGTGTGTGTGCGTGTTTTTCCTATGAGTGATAATAT
Organism: Pangasius djambal; assembly: GCA_022985145.1. Classification (NCBI taxonomy): domain Eukaryota; kingdom Metazoa; phylum Chordata; class Actinopteri; order Siluriformes; family Pangasiidae; genus Pangasius; species Pangasius djambal. Next base: position 8,132,111 of record CM040984.1, on the reverse strand, counting down.
CCTGTCATGGCTTCCAGACACTTTGAAACCACCAAAAAAATAAAAATAAAAATCTCCTGAGACTAACATCAGTGCATGTAATCTTCCAGATGTGACGCTGCGTGATCTAGCACAGGGTCCCACCCCACTGCTAAGTAACAGCCTGCTACAGCACTGAGACCTAGTTACTACAAGTGCTACTGAATGTTGTGTTAATTAACATGATGCATTTGCATTTTACTCTTTTTATTCTGGCAGTGCACTGGTTTTCAAATATATGTAAGCTAATAATGTGATTAATTCAGATTATTAATTTATTGAGAACTTTTACAACAGCAACATTGAACTAATTACAATTGTTTATCACAGGCATGCAGGTAATACAGGTCCAACAGAAACCAAGGGAACTGGTTCTTTCCACAGGATCATCACTGAAGATCTCCTGCTCTGTGACGGGTACTGCTAACCCATATCTTTACTGGTACAACTGGAACGAGACAGCAGGGTTCACACTGGTCTTCACCTCTCTAATTACTGGTTCAGTGAATCCAGCCCAGGATGGTCAGTTTAAATCCCACAGACCTGAACAGCTTCAGATCATTCTGGAGTCTGATGGAGTGAGTGAGATCGGCTCTGCAGTGTGGTACTGTGCAGCCAGTCCCCACAGCATCACAGTGTCATCACAGAGCTGTACAAATAGTCATTAAGTTTGAAATTCTCAAATAGACAGTTTTGCATGCGTTTCACATTATCAAAATCACAAGACCTCAACTGAGTGAAGCATGTCTGTAATCAGTGTAGTCCAGAGTTTGCTTAAACAGTGAAGAAACTGTGAAGATTGTAGTCTGAAGTTTGAGAGTGAGAGAGTCAACAGGAAGCAAGCAAACAATAAAAGTGAAATTCTCATTTTATAACAGAGATGGTGTTGTTGGTTTACTCACAGCTCATTTATGTTCCAGTGATGCTTTTTTTCCAAGCTATCTGATTTTTCCCCTAATATAATAATATTCATTAGTCACAATCACATGATGTTTCTATGTGTATTGATACAAAATTATAGTCTTGTAATAACATTACCAAAAATGCAAACTTAAATGCAAAATCTGTTCCTGGAAAAAAGAAAGAAGAAAAATTTTATTCCCCTGTTTTAGTACTTTATTAACAAATTGTGGAATGAATATTCTACTTGACAATAGTTGAGGTGAGAAAAAATGTCAAGTAAGAGGAATTTGAGAACATTTTGCTGTGAAGAACATGTCCAGATTCCATAAAACCACTATGCATGTTTTAATGACTATCATTCAAGAAACCTGGCCTCTGCAAAAGGTTTATTCTTTGGTTAGCTAGCCATGTTTATGTGAATCTGGTAAAGTGCTTTGGATTATCATCCAACAATGCTCCAACAATGGCCTAGTTTTATTCTTGTGGCATATAGTTTGCTCTAAAATATCCTGATTTTCATGTTTACTGTCCTAAAATGTTTTCCAGGGACTCTGAAACATAAAACAGTCTGAGAAGTAATTTACATATTCAATCCTCCACATGTGACACACATTGTGCAAGCACAGGGTCCCACCCCATTGCCAGTAAGAACCCATTTTTACCACTTAACCAGTGCTAATGTATGTTGCACTACTCAATATGAGGTGTTTGATTCTCTGCATTCTGACAGTACAATGGCTATTGACTTCATGTAAGCTTATAATGTTGTCAATACTGTATTGTTTCAAAAGTTTCAAAAGCAACTTTCAAATAATAATTTTTCACCATTGCAGGTGTGCAGGCCATTCATGTCCATCAGGAACCAGAAACCCTGATTCTTTCCCCTGGATCATCGCTGAAGATTTCCTGCTCTATAACTGGTACTGATACCCCGAATCTTTACTGGTACCACTGGAACGAGACAACAGGGTTCACACTGGTCTTCACATCTGTAACTACTGGTTCAGTGAATCCAGCAACTGAGGGTCAGTTTAAATCTCACAGACCTGACTGGCTTAATATTATTCTGGAGTCTGATGGAGTGAGTGAGATCGGCTCTGCAGTGTGGTACTGTGCAGCCAGTCCCCACAGCATCCCAGTGTCATCACAGAGCTGTACAAAAACCACAACAGTCATTAAGCTTGGGTTTATATTCAAATATACAGTTTTAAAAAATTACATTGTTGAATATCACATAACTTTAACTGATGGAAACATGACTGTGACCTGTGAAGTCACGTGCTTGCCTTATTGGCAGAATCCAGCAGTTTTTACACTCTGCATTTGTTCCAATTAAGATTTTTCTCTGAAGCTCCTTAATGTTCCTTCATGTTAATATTAAAGCCTTTAATGGCTAAGTTCTATATTTTTCCAACATATATGTTGAGTACAGTGTCCATAGGAATTACTTGGTCACCCAATAAAATGCAAAAGAAAATAATAAATAAAAGTCATGCTTTAAGCATCATAGACTTTTTGCAAGTACTATTTTAGATTATTTTTGAGCAAAATTTGTCACTGCATTCTAGGAGCCTAAAGTTGAACCATTATTGGCTTTTTAACCAAGAAAGCAATCCAAAGCAGTCCTTCAGATTCATTGATCACAGAATCACACCTTTAAATAAAATCAGATTGCATCCTTGTGGAGAAAATGAAATATGTAGTTCAGGGACCTGGAGAGTTTATTTATTTATTTTTTGCTCTAAGTAATGATATCCTGGAATGACTTCAAGACACTTTGAAACAAAACAAAAAAATGCACCTGGTAACAACGTCAGTTTATGTAATTCTCCAGATGTGATGCAGGGTGAAGTAGCACAGGGTCCCACCCCATTGCTGAGTAACAGCCTTTTTCAGTATTGAGCCCTAGTTATTACATAGTTACTTTATGCTGCAGGTTGTGCTAATTAACACGATGCATTTGCATTTTACTCTTTTTATTCTGACAGTACACTGGTTTTCAAATATATGTAAGCCAATAATGTGATTAATTCAGCATTATTGAGAATTTTTACAACAGCAATATCAAGCTAATTAAATTTTTTTTTATATTCACAGGCATGCAACTCATACAGGTCCAACAGGACCCAAGCGAACTGATTCTTTCCAAAGGATCATCGCTGAAGGTCTCCTGCTCTGTAACTGGCATGAGTAGTCAGGTCCTATACTGGTATCACTGGAACGAGACAGCAGGGTTCACACTGGTCTTCACCTCTGTTGCTATTGGTTCAGTGAATCCACCCAGTGAGGGTCAGTTTAAATCTCACAGACCTGAACAGCTTCAGATTGTTCTGGAGTCTGATGGAGTGAGTGAGATCGGCTCTGCAGTGTGGTACTGTGCAGCCAGTCCCCACAGCATCCCAGTGTCATCACAGAGCTGTACAAAAACCACAGGGTTTTATCATATAAAAAACAATTTTGCATGCATTGCACATTATCACAGTCAAAGGACCTTAAATGACTGAAGCATGACTGTAATTGTGTCGTCAATAGTGAAGAATCTAGGAGTGTAGGCTGAAGTTTCAGGGTAAGAGAATCAACAAGAGGCAGACTAAAACACTAAAACTGAAATTCTTATTTTGTAACAGAGATGGTGATAGATACAGAAATACTCACAGCTGACGTTTGTTCCAGTGATGTTTTTTCAAAGTCCCTTGATTTTTTCCCCCCATTATAATAATTTATACCAATCACATGATATTGTTTCTCTGTAAAACATTTAATACAAAATTATATTGTCTTGCAATAACATTAACAAAAAAGCAAACAAACTTTATCAGAAAATTTGTTTTTCTGAAAAATAGAAAGAAAACAGACACACATTGAGCAAGCATAGGGTCCAACCTTATAGATAATAACACTACAAAAACCACAGGATTAAGCTTGAATTTATGCTCAAATATACAGTTTTGATGCTATTTTACACTGTTCATCAGCACACAACCTTAACTGATAGAAGCCTGAAAGATCTGTAAAGTTTGCTTTACTGAAATAATCTAGTAGTTATAGCAGGTTGCATTTTTTTCCTCAATTAATCTTTTATTTCTTTTATGTTTCTTAAAGTTTCTTAATGTTAGGTTTAACCAAGTTTGTCCTTTGGTTATTAATGACTAGGAATATATTCTTCTAACAAACATATTAAGTACAATAAAGAATTACTTGCTTGTCAATAAAACAATAAAGAAAATTATAAATAACTTTTGCGTTACTGTTTATTGTATCATAGACTTTGTCAAGTACTAGATTATTATAAAGCAAAATTTGTCACTGTATTCTAGGAGCCTAAAGCTGAATCATTATTGAAATTTTTAGCAAGAACAAATGAAAACCAAAAATGAAGCGGTCCTTCAGATTGATCAATCTTTACATTAGATTAAATCCTTGTGGGGAAAGCTAAATATGAAGTTTAGTGGCCTGGAGAGGTTTTTTTTTTTTTCTGTGAGTGATATCCTGGTTTTCAGATACTTTGAAAAAAATCACCTGAGATAAACATCAGCATATGTAATCTTCCAGCTGTGACGCTGGGTGATCTAGTACAGGGTCCCACCCCATTGCTAAGTAACAGGTTTTTCAGCACTGAGACCTAGTTATTACAACTGCTACTGTATGTTGTGTTAATTATCATGATGCATTTGCATTTAACTCTTTTTATTCTGACAGTACACTGGTTTTCAAATATATGTAAGCTAATAATGTGATTAATTCAGCATTATTGAGAACATTTACAACAGCAATATCAAGCTAATTATTTTTTTTAAATATTCACAGACATGCAGCTCATACAGGTCCAACAGGACCCAAGCGACCTGGTTCTTGCCAAAGGATCATCACTGAAGGTCTCCTGCTCTGTAACCGGCATGAGTAGTCCAAACCTGTACTGGTACCACTGGAATGAAACAGCAGGGTTCACACTGATCTTCACCTCTATTTCTACTGGTTCAGTGAATCCACCCAGTGAGGGTCAGTTTAAATCTCACAGACCTGAACAGCTTCAGATTATTCTGGAGTCTGATGGAGTGAGTGAGATCGGCTCTGCAGCGTGGTACTGTGCAGCCAGTCCCCATAGCATCCCAATGTCATCACAGAGCTGTACAAAAACCACAGCATGTAATTAAGATTTGGTTTAGGTTATCAGACTCAAAGACTCAACAGAAGGCAGGAAAAACACAAAACAAAATTCCCATTTTGAACAAACATGTTGCCTTTATCACAGTTCATATTTGTTCCAGATATTTTTTCCAAGTAACCCTACATTTAATGTTGCAGTTAGGTCAATTACATTAATGAGTCACAATTCCATAAAATAATTTCACTAAGAGTAAATTGCATTATTCTGTAATCCTATGTTTCCTTGATGTGAGTGATGTGAGTAACATTTATTGGGATACCTCAATTTGTTGTACTTTTGCAAATGTCAGTGAATTGGATATCATTCTACAGTTAAGATAATCTCTTTAAAACCTGTCCTTTTTAGCTTTAATGGGGTTTTAATGGGGTTTCAATAAAGAAACCTGACCTTTGTGAAAATTATATTATTTGTTGAGGAAACCAGGTTTATGTAAATCTGGAAGAGTGCTTTGGATTATCATCTAACAATGGTCCAGTTTTAGTCTCCTGGCATATGGTGCAAGGCTTTGCTCTAAAATATCCTGATTTCTATGATACTGTGTCCTAAAGAGGTTTCCAGGAACTCTGAAAGACCAAATGCTCTGATGTATAATCTCATTTGCAATTCTCCTCCTCTGGTGTAGGTTGAGCTAGTACAGGGTTCCACCCCAAAACCAGTAACAGACTATTTCAGCACTAAACCAGTGCTACTGTATGTTCCACTGTTTAATATGAGGCATTTGTGTTTGATTCTGTGCATTCTGACAGTACAATGGCTTTTCACTGCATGTACGATTATAATGTCATCATACGAGGTCATTCTGAACTGTTTAAATAGCAAACCTCTAATAATTAATTTTCATCATTTCAGGTCTGCAGATCATACAAGTCCATCAGGAACCAGAGGACCTGGTTCTTTCCCCTGGATCATCGCTGAAGATATCCTGTTCTATAACTGGCATAAGTAATCCAGACCTGTTCTGGTACCACTGGAATGAAACAGCAGAGTTCACACTGGTCTTCACCTCAGTGGGTACTGGGATGATGGACCCAGCCAGTGAGGGCGAGTTTAAATCTCACAGACCTGACTGGCTTAATATTGTTCTGGAGTCTGATGGAGTGAGTGAGATCGGCTCTGCAGTGTGGTACTGTGCAGCCAGTCCCACAGCATCCCAGTGTCATCACAGAGCTGTACAAAAACCACAACTGTTCATTTTTGCATGCATTTCACATTGTTAAGATCACAGGACAGTGAGAAGCTCTTAAGGTCTGTGAGATTTAAACTGACCCTCACTGGCTGGGTCCATCAGCCCAGTAATCCAGTGAGGTGAAGACCAGTGTGAACTCTGTTGTTTCATTCTAGTGGTACCAGTACAGGTTTGGATTACTCATGCCAGTTATAGTTATAATTAATGTAATCTTATGTTTCCATCACCAACAGTGAAGAATAAATGAGTGTAGTCTGACATTTTAGGGTGAGAGAGTCAACAGGAGGCGAGCAAACAATAAAAAAGGAAATTCTCTTTTTGTAACAGTGATGGTGGTGTTGGATTACTCACAGCTCATGTTTCTTCCTGTGATGCTTTTTCCAAGTTATTGATTTCCCCCCCAATCATATTAATCAATCACAATCACATGAAATAGTTTTTATGCAAAACAGTGAATATAAAATATGATATTGTCTTGAAATAACATTGCAGAAAAGCAAATTTGAACACAAAATAAGTCTTTCTGAAAAATAAAATAGAAAGAAAAAGAGGTTATTAGCACACTGTTTTAGTACTTTATGAACAAATAATGAAAAAATTCTTTCTTACTTTTTTACATTTTTTTGCAGTAAGAACAAATTTAAAGCAAAGGTAATCCAGAAATGAATAACCCATTTTCAACCACAACATCTCATTAACAATGGGCTTGTCAACTATATAGTTTTGTATGCATTTCATGTTATCAGGATTATAGGACCTTAACAGAGTGAAGCACAGCTGTAAATGATGTAGTCCCATGTTTGCTTAAACTGTGAGGAATCTATGTGGCTGAAGTTTTAGGGTGAGAAATTCAACAGGAAGCAAACGAACAATAAAACTGAAATTTTGTAACAGACATGGAGATGGTTTACTCACAACTCACATTTTTCCAGTGTTACTGATGTATCCTTTGCAAAATAATTTGAATTAAAAGAGTTACATTCATCAATCACAATTACATAAAATTGTTTTTATACAAAACGCTGAATAAAACATGGTATTTTTTATTCTCCAAAAAATACCAAGATGTAAGTAACAATCATTGGAACCACTGTGTTTAATAAAACACTCTTCCCTTTCCACAATAAAAAACTTGGACTAAATCTGGCATATACATTTTGCTCTAAAATATCCTGATTTTCATGATTACTGTCCTAGTATGGTTTCCAGAAACTCTGAAACAGAAAATAGTCTGAGAAGTAATTCACATATGCAATTCTCAATATGTGAAACACATTGTGCAAGCACATGGTCCCACCCCATTGCCAGTAAGAACCCATTTCTCCACTTAACCAGTGCTAATGTATGTTGCACTACTCAATATGAGGTGTTTGAGTTTGATTCTCTGCATTCTGACAGTACAATGGCTATTGACTTCATGTAAGCTTATAATGTTGTCAATACTGTATTGTTTCAAAAGTTTCAAAAGCAACTTTCAAATCATAATTTTTCACCATTGCAGGTCTTCAGGTCATTCATTTCCATCAGAAACCAGAGAACCTGATTCTTTCCAAAGGATCATCGCTGCAGATTTCCTGCTCTATAACCGGTGTTGATACCTCATATCTTTACTGGTACCACTGGAACGAGACAGCAGGGTTCACACTGGTCTTCACCTCTTTAAGTACTGGTTCAGTGAATCCAGCCAGCGAGGGCGAGTTTAAATCTCACAGACCTGACTGGCTTAATATTGTTCTGGAGTCTGATGGAGTGAATGAGATCGGCTCTGCAGTGTGGTACTGTGCAGCCAGTCCCCACAGCATCCCAGTGTCATCACAGAGCTGTACAAAAACCACGACAAGTTATTAGGGTGAGCTTCTGCTAAAATAGCTAGCTATGAATACATTTTATATTGTCCAACACTATGACTTTAACTAAAAACCATAAAATATCCATGATCTAGGAAAACCGAAAGATTCAACAGGAAACAAGCAAACACTAAAAAAAATGCATTTCTTATTTTTGTACTAATTTTAAGCTATTTATGCTAAGTTAATTGACAATTGATGTAATAGTATGCATATCTTGAGACTTAACGTCTGTAAAATCTGTAAAATTTTAAACATATGATTTTCCCTCTAAATAACATTTTTAAATCGGTTATTTTCCAAGTTAATTTATGCTGGCCTTGATTACACCAATCTTAGTAATTAAGAATGTTTCTGCTAACAAACATATTATGTACAGGGTCATCCCTAATTACTCACTCATATAATCAATACAAACAAGAAAATAGTAGATAACATCAACCTTAGTGTTCATAGCATTATGGAGTACTTAAAGAAAAACCTGACAATATATTCCAGGAAGCTAAAATTCATTTAATTTCTAAACAAGAAATAATCAGCTTCAATGATCCAATAACTAAAATTTTGTAAATACCAGGTCCTTTAAATGAAAGTCCATTTGCACATACTAATATTTAGTGTTCTGTACAGAAATAAAGCATCTGCTAGGTTCTTTGCTCTCAGAGCTTAAAAGCAAAGTAATGTGATGTTGGATAACAAAGAAAATACAGAAAAAGCATCATGACTAATTTAAATCTTTAGAAATGATCCGAGGAGTCATTCTGCTTGCAGATGCACTAATGGCCCAGTTTAAGCCAACTGGAACCTGGGCTAAGTTTATATGCAACATTTCCAGGAACCATAAAAGCAGAAAAGTCTGAGATCAACAACAGCATATGTAATTCTCTAGCTGTGATAGTAGGGGTGAAGTAGCACAGGGTGCCACCCCATTACTAAGTACCAGTCTGTTTCAGCACTGAGTTCTAGTTATTACAACTGATACTGTATGTTGTGCTACTTAACAGGATGCATTTGCGTTTAACTCTTTTGATTCTGACAATACATTGGCTTTTGACTACATGTAAGCTAATAACATGATTAATTCAGAATTACTGAGAACTTTTACAACAGAATTCAATCTATTTCATTTTCATCACCACAGGTTTGGAACTCATACAGGTCCATCAGGACTCAGAGGACCTGGTTCTTTCAAAAGGATCATCACTAAAGGTCTCCTGCTTCATAAGTGGTACTAATGACCCATATCTTTACTGGTACCGCTGGACTCCTGCAGAAGGGTTCATACTGGTATTCTACTCTATAAATGCTGGTTCAGTGAATCCATCCAGTGAGGGCGAGTTTAAATCTCACAGACCTGATAGGCTTCAGATTGTTCTGGAGTCTGATGGAGTGAGTGAGATTGGCTCTGCAGTGTGGTACTGTGCAGCCAGTCCCCACAGCATCCCATTGTCATCACAGAGCTGTACAAAAACCACAAGAAGTCATTAGGATTAGGACTACTTTCTAAGGCCACATGACCTTGACTGGTAGGACCAAAGCTATGTTTGTTCATGTGCTCCCTTTCTCACAGTAAAGAATCAGTCATATTTCAATTTGCATTTGTTTTTATTTCATCAGGCTATATCTGGCATGTTTTGACTGAGGAGAATATATGTCCTTCTTTTGACTCAGAAATCAAAGAGCATTTTTAAAAACAACAATGTAGATGTAACATGCAAACCTCATTTAAATTTCAAAACGATAATCATTTGATTATTGCAGAACAAAAATGTATTGTCTTGTGTTTCAAACTAGGTAGACTAAACATGTCATGTTGACACGTGTGACACAAACAATGAGCAAACTCGAAATGTTGTACACACATTTCACAAATGAAAATGCTCTGCACCAGTTTCCTCACTGCAGGCTTTCTACATTGCAGGGCCCTGCAGTTCGCAACAGCAGGTGTTAGCATAAAGCAGCTCTGTGGTGAAGAACTGGGTGGAACAAAAGCTTCATTCTGAGACTGCTCTTACCACATCCTCTCCTCTGTCTGCCCCTACACCTTCACTCTGCTCTCAGCAAGCAGCTACCACATCCTGCCCTCAGCCCTCACTGACATACTTTAACACATAGGCCTTGCATTGGGGTTGATCTGAAATTTTCGATAAGTGAATAAAAATAACAGTGCATGTACACACATGCTGTTTTTTTCTTTAGGGGTGCTTTTTGGTAAGGAAAGAAAAAACATTTTATATTATCATTATATTATCACAAGGCAATTTCAAAACTGTAAAACTGAAAAAAGTAAGTTTCCACATACACATATGTGTTTTGATGTGTTTTGCTGGCATTATAACGTCTGATTTACATATGAACTACATTTCCATTAGTCATTCACCATACCGTGCATGGGATTGGTAAATCATACAGCATTAATAATCTTCATGTTAAGCTGGAAAATTCAGATATGACCCATGGAACACACCTACACAGTTTCAAATCTGCAGACTTTCCACTGTAGAAATACAGAGTTTAGTAGAAATGCTGTTTCTGAGAAGCCATTATGCTGTGCAACAAAATATTTTTTTTCATTAAAACATTCATTTACAGTAATGGGAGCAGTACAATGTAATAGAAAGGAAATGTGGGCAGATTGCAGTTTTAATCAGTATTGCTTTATTGTTCTCTTCAAACTGAGGAACATTTTTTTAGTAACAATTTACATTAAGGTTCCTTTAACTAACAATACCTACTGCATGTATTGGTTATAAAAGTAACAAAGTAAATTAACACATTTATTAGTCAATGTTTCTTAAACGTTAACTAAATACACTGGCACTGACTACTGTTTATTCAATCAGCGACTAAAAATAAGTCCATACAAATAAGCAAAATGATATTACAGTTCCTAAATGGTGATTATCTATGACAAACTATGTAAATACTGAAATATTGGGGCCTCAGTTCTGAACGTTTACCTTTTAAGCCAATTATCAACTGCAAACATGTGAACTAAGGTGTTCATGTTCAACATTATGGACTTATTTTACTTCGAATGTATGATGTATGAATGTATATATAAACATTAGTTAATTCAGGTGTTGATTATTTGGCTTATATGGTTAATTATTAAAAGAATGGATACAACTGTTAATTACTTTGTTAATGTTACTTATGGCATATTAATGCTGAAGGTCATGATTTGTTGTATACTAACTAATCTACTAAATTATGTCAGTAAAGGGAAAATGATATTGTATGGTAAGTAATGTATAGCAAATAATGAAAGGTTACATAGTACAGTTATACACTATGCAGAACATATTAGCGTGCACTATAAGTTTTATCCTCAGCTATAACAATGGCACTAATGCACTAAAATCACATCTATTAAAGACGCGGAATGCAAATATAATCATATACATTAGCTAAAACTTCTGTAATTTGTGACAGTGCTTGACAATTTTATTTATAGGCATATTAGCTGAATATTATCTAGCTGATCATAATGTCTCCGTTTTCTGTCATCAGTGTCTTCTCTTTTGTAGCCTGCAGGGAAAATATGCATCCTTAATTAAATACCAAAGTCTAAACAAAGAAAACTAAACTATTTGCTACAATTGTTTTACTTAGTTACTTAATATAACTCCTAAGGGTTATATTATGCTACTTAATTAATTCATTTGTGTCTAAAAACATTAATTTTACATTAATATACATATTAATTAAGTGTATTAGTTATTAATTACATGTTTGGTCTAAACATCCTACAGTCAACATAAATACATCCATTAAAAAGCAGCTGTATGGTAGGTTATGTGTGCAGCCAACATAGTTATATAATATATATATGTATAAGTACACTATGTAAACAAGATTTAATATACAGACTACATTGTGTTTGTGACTTTATGTGGCGTTGTACCTTGAATTTCCAGATCAAAAGGCTGACAAACATAGCATACAGCAGACTCTTGCTGAGAAACATCAAATAGCCAACTTGCATTGTGGCATACACCCCCACTAAAATCACAAATAGCTAAATATCAGTTTTATTAGCAAAAAAAATAAATAAATTATATATATATATATATATATATATATATATATATATATATATATAAAATATAAAATCAATGCTACTTTTCATTTTAATGTACATTCATAATATAAACCCCTATGGAAATATCCTGGATATCCATTTCAACTTACCTGGTATTTTGCCTGAAAAACAAACAAAGCAAAACAACTTAAATTAATGCATCTCACACTGGACCAAGTATTTTTAAAGAATCAGAAATATGGGTTCTCAACACCGTGGCTGAGGTGCTACAGGCCTTCATTTTCCCCCGGACATGTTATTACTGCCCTAACACAACTGAATCAACATCAGAAAAGCGGATGAGTGTACTATGTTCAGGGAAACAGAACATGGCCTGACTCATTGGGGTGCCATTTATTTACACACTGATATTACATTCAGAAATATGTATGTAAAGTAAAGGTAAAAGACATTTTAAATGTAGGTAGTGTCCTACTTTTAGATAAAAATAATCAGATTTTAATTTAAAGCATAAGAAGCCTTTATTTCTTTCTTTGATAGTATATACTTAATGTCATTATGTGATTAGCATGGGTGCTAGTTAGCCACATTTTGTATATTTGTTAATTTTTAACACTGTTTCTCATTTAAGATAAAAATACAGCCAATTGTCAGAAAAAGCCTAGTAAAAAAAGAGGTATTGTTGCATGAGATGCATTGAATGGTAAAACGCATGTTTTCTTAGATTCAGTATTGAAACATGATTAAAGTACCTGGTGAATATGTGATGTTGTGTGAAAGCTTCACATAGTCACTTCCATTGTAGAAAGTAACGATGCAAGTGAATTTGTTTTTGACGTTGGTCCACTCAGTTTGATTGACCCTCAGTCTGCTGGACATGCTGTAAAGCCTAGTGTTTGGATCTTGTTGGGCCGCATGGTCTGTCGCAATACTATTGTTTCTCTCTTTCCCATTCACTTGCCAAATAATGCTAACATGATCGGGATAAAAATCTGTGGCTAAACACACCAAAGTAACATTGTCCCAATATTTCTGGTTGTTGCAGAGCTCTTTTGGAGAAGGTGGCAGCATGTTTATTGTTGGACTGGTGATGGTCATGTTGGGATCTTAGAGGAAAAGGAAAAGAGTTTTAGGGGAATATATTATCATGAATTTCATCAGTGACGTTTAAAAAAAAAAGACACCATTATTAAAAAGAAAAAAATGTGATGATTCATGTCTCAATCACTGTAATTCTGCGATCATTTATAAAGAATCACATAAATGATGTCTAATAAATATTGATTCACATAAAAATGCATGGAGTAGTGATTGGCTTTAAACTGATTTTCACTGGTATCTTGCTATTTTCTCTTGATTGTTTTATCCTCACAATTGTTTTGTAAACTATAGTAGAACTGCAAGAAGTGATCAGGAAGGACATTTAAGTCTTTATCCCTTTTTTAGTCCTCATCATATTTGTATATTTTTCTGAAATACTATTTTTGCTCAGTGGTGATATTTCTTTTTTTTTTTCTTTTTTGGAACCTTGGTAACAACTTACTGTGAAGTCTAAAACTAAGCGATGTATAAACACTTAACTTATTTGTTCATAATGATTAGTGAATACATGCATTAATCCTTAGAACATCAGGAAATAATGATGTGTTTACATTAACAGGCATCTGAGTCATACAGTCCCCTCCAAAAGTATTGGAATGGCAAGGCCAATTCTTTTCTTTCTGCTATACACTGAAGACATTTGGGTTTGAGATCAACATATGAATATAAGATGATAGATCAAAATTTCAGCTTTTCTTTCCTGTTATTTACTTATATTACATCTAGATGTGTTAAACAACTTATTGTTATTATTGGACCATGTGACTGACAGGTGTTTCTTGTTGCCCAGGTGTGCCCTGTTAGATAGATTGTTTAAACAATTAATAGCTCTGAATGTCTACTCTTGGTTTGAGCCCTTGGTTTCACCTCTAATGACTGCATTTGTTGTTAAAAAATATAAACCAACATGAAGACCAGAGAGCTGTCTATGGGAGAAAAGCAAGGCATTTTGAAGCTCAGAAAGGAGGAAAAATCGATCAGAGCCATTGCCCAACACTGGGCAAAGGTATTAAACAATTTGGAATGTCTGGAAAAAGAAACCACTGGTGTACTAACAACCAGACATTTAACAGGTCGGCCAAGGAAAACAACAGCTGTTGATGACTGAAACATTGTGAAACAATGGTCAAGCATGGTGGAGGTAATGTCATGGCTTGGGCTTGCTTGGCTGCTTCTGGAACAGACTCACTAATCTTTATTGATGATTAACTCATGGTGGCAGCAGCAGAATGAATTCGGGAGTCTACAGAAACGTTCTGTCTGCCAATTTACAAAGAAATGCTTGTAATGTAATTGGGAGGAACTTGCAGCAAGACGATGACCTAAAACACACTGCCAACACAACAAAGGACTTCATCAAGGGGAAAAAAAATGGAAGGTTTTAGACTGAACAAGTCAATCAGCAGACCTTAACCCAATTGAGCATGCTTTTCACCTCCTGAAGAGGAGACTGAAGGGAGAAACCCCCCCCAAAAAAATAAAAAATGAAAGAAGGTGCAGTACAAGACTGGAAATGCATTACAAAAGAAGAATGCAACAGTGTAACAGTGATGTCAGTGGGTTGATGCAGCTTTTGCAAGCAAGGGATATGCAACTTACTCTAAGACTATCTGTTCCAATACTTTTGCTCATCTAAAAATTGAGTGGTCTGCCACCAAAGCTGCCATGTTCTAAGTTGTTTAACACAGGTTAAACAAGGTGTAAATATCAAGAAAAGAAAATGAAATTCTGATCTATCATCTCATGTTCATTGTTTGATCTCAAACCCAAATGTCTTCAGTGTTTTTCATAGCAAAAACAAAAGAATTGGCCTTGCCGTTCCAATAATTTCGGAGGGGACTGTATATGAATAGCAGTGAATCAAAATAATAGTTAAATATTAACATCTTATAACTTATTCTATTAATTAGTATCATGACTTCTGACAGTATTAATAAAGATAATTTGCATTATGGGAAGTATATTAGGAAACAATCTCGGATAACTAAAATTATACGCTATAAGTCAAAACATATAATCCAAGTTTGAGACCCTTGACTTCAAAGCAATTTGTTAGTGGTGGTGGCTTGAAATTATGAATTTTTCAAGTTACTTAAACAACCTAAGGTTTTGATTAACCTACATTATGCACAAAAAGACAATGTAAATAATCTTTATTAATGCTGTCTAAGTATTTTTAATTAGCGGGATGAGTTACCAATATGTTACTATTACTAACGGCTATTCATATATGACCAAGCTGTTAATGTAAACGCATTCATTTTTTTCTTGATGGGCCAAGGATTAGTGCATGTATTAGTTTATCATATTTGTAAGTCATATACATACTTAACTCACTAAGCATTACTGAATGCTTTTATACTGTATATTTCATATTTTATATTTATATTATATATTTTATGCTTGCATATTTGGGTAGAGTACTATATGAAAATAAAAAAGAAAAAGGTGATTTAAAACTAGACACTGACAATTAGAAAATTCAGTGATACATTATAGATTTATTCTTAATTCTTAACTAGCTAAATTCTTAATGATAATTGCCTAAGATAAAAAAAATTAAATCTATTAAATCTATTTGTTCTCTATGTAGAGCTACTAAACTTTAAGTATAAGATTGAACAGATTATTTTGTAGGTTAAAAATGAGAGTTGTAATGAATTGTAGCCTCTAGTCAATTAGTAAAAGTGCATTGTGTATATAGTACTTGTAAAATGATCACTGAATGTTATAATAATAATGCAGTAGTTAACTTACCCAGGACTGTTAGTTTGGTCCCTGGTCCAAATTCCACTTTTGCATAACTAGTACACGTTGATTTAACTCATGACAGAAACCAAACTTGCAGCAATAATCTTTATTTTTCTATCTCAGTAATTAAATTACCATTAAATCAATAAAGAACTCTGTAACTGCAAACTTGTAAACAGCTTGATTGTAAATAACATAAAGTGGATTTTGTAAAACATATATTAACTGACTTTTAGCAGTGGATTGTAATTGCATAGCTGATCTCTAGTTTTCCAACAGAGATACAAAAACTGTATGGCATGTTGCCCAAGTTGTACATGCTAAATATATCATTTAGATTTATGTGAGAGAATGTTATTGAGGCAGTCATGAAAATTCAATTTTAATCCATGAAGCTATAAATCACAGCTGAAGTTATTGAATAGCTGATCAAACTGACTTTATACACTATTACTATGACTAGGTGAATGCTTTTAGTACAAGGGAATAGAAGAGGACAGTGAAGAACACAATGATAATCCTTTGAGGTTTTTAAGCAACTTACTCACCTAGAACTGTTAGTCTCGTCCCAGGGCCAAATTTCAAGTCGGCAAAGCTGACACACTGACACAAGGCCTGACATAAACTGCAACAGCTTAAAGGCACTGATGGCTATCAGTGTTTGAGGCCCCTCGTCTATTGGAGACTGGAAAAGATAACGCTTTCCTCTGTACAACCTAAGAGGGGCCTCTCATAACCTTCAGAATTGTGCAGTATCTGCTAGGTTTGATTTGTGCCAAATGTTTGTTGGGATCATTTTCATTTTTTAATAAGCCCTCTATAGGGATTGTAGCATTATTTATAGTATGATCAGTGTGGGCTTAGTCAATCAAATAAAATATATACATGTGGATTTCAGACATATAATATGTTTCACACATTTTATGTGGTCCTTTCACATGTAGTGCACGTGCTTTTTATTTTTCCAGATATTTTTTTGTACATGATGTACACAGGCCATCATGTTGCTGCCTCAGGGTTTCTAGTGGAATTCTGCATGTTGTCCATGTGCACATGTGGGTTTCCTCTGTTTTCTCAGATTTTGTCCTACTATCCAAAAACATGCAGGTAAGTGGATTGGCTATGCTAAATTATCCCAGGGTGTGAATGTGTGTGTGTGAATGGTGCCCTGCGATGTACTGGCATCTCATCTGGGCTGAATTCTGCCTCTTTGCTCCCAGTGTTACAGGGCCTGGCTCAGAATCCACCATTGCCCTGACCAGGACAAAGCACTTACTGAAGATAAAGGATGAAGATGATGTAAGACACATGGTTTTATTTATCACATGTGTTTACTTGAATTCACATGTGCAGTCTCAGGCCATAACATGCACTTTCACGTTTTTCAAATGTGATCACACATTACTCACATAATCATATGTGAAAATCATATGATCACGTGAAATGTATGTGAAATATATGTGTATAATGTTGCAAAAATCCTTCAACGATATCCCATGCCATGAACCTACATATGCTTTATTTTAATACCAAAATCATTGCTATAATGAAGCATTACAAGCAAGCTTGAATAATGTGTACAGTCATAAAAAATGCAAAAGATTCTTATTTTATACATCACATGAAAGAACAAGTGCTGAGTACAAATATTTATAATAAAATGTAGAAAACAAAAGTAAAAACAACAAAATAGAGCAAAATTAGCTAAGCGCTTGAAAATAATCATGCTTTTATATACAGAGCTCATATCTGAACTAGCTGTTAGCATATAGATAATGTATAAACTGTGCATCCTCCTCTGTCACATGACCACATGGCAGCTCTCCATCATGCCCACACCAGACTCATCGCCTTTACTTTGAAATAAAACCCTGTGCAACAAAAAATTAGACTTTATATAAAATGATTTCGCTCAATTCAAGCAGTTAATAGTGACTGTACATATCTTTAGTGTAATGTGTGGACAGTAACATTACAAAGGTAAATAGCAGAGAAGGAGGATCTTTACCTGTCTCTTAATGATGAGAAGGATGACTAAGCCATACACAAAACCTTTGAGAACGAACATGCCATAGGCCAACATAGTTGTTTTCGCTGTTCGAACATATTGTTCTAAAATCAGACAAAAGAGAAAATTGTAAATTCAGTTGTTTCAAAAGCATTAAAAATAGTGCATGGATTTAAATAAAGAGGGGTGTTTTATCTAAGATTTGATAAAAAAGATAACCCTATTATACAGTATGCCATGAATTGCAATGAAGGGTCTTACCAGATCCCATCGCATCCTTGCCTTAAAAAAAAATTACACACATTACTATTAAGATATAATAATAATAATAATAATAATAATAATAATAATAATAATAATATTAATGCCTACTTTCAGGTCCCACTATATGGTGCTCATGGTGGGTGTAACCTGTCCCATTATAGAATGAGACAGTACAGGTGAACGTTTTGCCTTTAGTCCACTCTTCTTTGTAATCGACATTCAGTCTGCTGGTGATGCTGTAGAACTTGTCACTACCTTGGGTGGCAGCTTCATCTGTACTAACACCAGTGGTATGGACACTTCCATCAATTTGCCAGCTCACATTCACATGGTCAGGGTAAAAATGTTCAGCCACACATACTATTGTGACATATTCCTTGCTACACTCTTCCTCCTCTGAAACACTCAGCACCCTGACAGTAGGTGGTCTGATGCCTATAGTTTGATCTGAAAACACAAGAAATGGAACATTTGCTATTTGTCAGTGTTACAGCTTAATAATTAAGACAAAGTCACAAAAGATTCATGAAATTATTATACACATACTCTTTAAATGAGCTCTTTATTTTAAGCAACTGAATGGTATAGTATAACAAAGAGAGAAATTTGTAAAATGTCCCCTTTTATTGATGTGGTTTTCCAAATGTTTTATTTTATTTTATTTTTTAGAAATATAATTTTCTCCCAGGTTATCAATTTAAAGTTAAGCTAACTTTCCGTGGTTTTAGCCTACATGCCCCAGTACATTAAATTATTAGTTATAATTATTAGATATAAAAATCACTCCTTTTTATACTAATTTATTGAGTATTCATGATTAATCTATGCAATATTTATGCCCAAACTATGCCCAAAAGGTGATTCAGTTTTTTTTTTTTTTAACTAAATCTACAACAAGGCTACATCGTCCACACTGTCAGGTAGAAATATTCCAACGTCCTTTAGTATAGCCATTTCACCCTTAAGCTTAAAGCTTGACAATTCTTTCAAAATAATATAACTACACATCAGTGCTTTGGCATATAATCATTTTCATATATTTTTTTTGTTGAATTCAGAATCAATCATCCTCCTAAAGAGCTGTTTAAGAGGCCAGTAGGCAAGTGTAACACTTTATCTTTAATATGATTAATTATAAATACAGTCCCCTCTGAAAATAAGTAAACAAGGCCAATTCCTTTGTTTTTGAAGACATTTGGGTTTGAGATTAAAATAATATAGACAATAGATCAGAATTTCTCCTTACTTTTCCTGATATTTATATCTAGATGTTTTAAACAACTTAGAACATGGCACATTTTGTTTAAACCCATGCATTTTTCAAGTAATCAAAATTATTGGAACATGTGACTGACAGGTGTTTCTTGTTGCCCTGGTGTGCCCTGTTAGATGGATTGATTGTTGTTAGATAGATAGATCAATTGTTGAATTAATAGCTCTGAACGTCTACTCTTGGTTTTAGCCCTGGGTTTCACCTGGGAAGACTGGATTTGTTGTTAAAAAGGATAAACCAACATGAAGACCAGAGAACTGTCTATGGAAGAAAAGTAAGCCATTTTGAAGCTCAGAAATGAGGGAAATAGATCAAAGCCATTTTGGAATGTCCTGAAAAAGAAAGAAACCATTGGTGTACTAACAACCAAACATCGAACAGTTTGGCCAAGGAAAACAACAGTAGTTGATGACAGAAACATTAAATGTAGTGTCGTGGCTTGGGCTTGCGTGGCTGCTTCTGGAATGGGCTCACTAATTTTTATTGATGATGTAAGTCATGATGGTAGGAGCAGAATGAATTCAGAAGTTTACGGAAACATTCTGTCTGGAACTTCATCATGTAGCAAGACAATGACCCAAAACACACTGCCAAAACAACAAAGGACTTCATCAGGGGGAAAAAAGGTGGAAGGTTTTAGACTGGCCAAGTCAATTACCAGGCCTTAACCCAACTGAGCATGCATTTCACCTCCTGAAGAGGAGACTGAAGGGAGAAACCCCTCAAAACAGTTTACTGATGTCAGTGGGTCACCAGCTAGATTGAAGCAAGGGATATACAGCCAAATATTAAGTGTTATTTACTTTAAGATTATATGTCCCAATAATTTTGCTCACCAAAAAAATGGGGTGGTCTGCCATCAAAGGTGCCATGTTCTAAGTTGTCTAACATATCTAGATGTAAATATCAGTAAAAAACTGAAATTCTGAAAAAAATCTATTGTCTCAAAAAAAAAAAAAAAAAAAGTATTGGCCATGCCATTCCAGTACTTTCGGAGGGGACTGTATGTGCTTATTAAGTATAAACAATTACATGGTTAAAGTCAATTATTTTAACCATCAATTATCAACTACGTTCACCTCCTTTAAGAAATCGCTTGTTCTTAGACCTTGATACTCTAGTTACTTTTAGGAACCAGCCTGTTTGTATTACATGAGCTGTCTGTAAAGAAGCCTTTGATTTAAAGGAATACAACATGCTGTTCATACAGACACAACTCAAATAAAAATAGAATTTTTTTGATTGGTTGTACTTCATGGCAAGATAATGTTGTTTTAAACATGTATTAAAAAGTCACGCATGCAGTATTATGTACATGCACATGGAATGTAACATGATGAAGATAATCACATAATAACCATTATATTTGATAAAATACATAACTCATATTTATATTTATCGATTATTTATAATCAAATAAAAAAGGATCTGAAAATACGTTATTGCCCTAGACGATGACCTGAGAGTGTCTGTTTAACTCAGTTGCAAAACAAGACTTTTTTTAAGACCATGACTTAAAAATAGCAACTTTTCAGATTCATAATAAGGAATTAGATTGATTATTGCCACTCTGCTAACTACAGCCAGTAGGATAAAAATAGGAATAAAAATTCTTCTCCTAAAGAATAATACATAACTGAATAATGCTTACATTTATATATTATTGCATGAATGGTACAAACACTGGCAAATCAGTGTTAAATTATCGAACACAAAAAGTAAATTTTGACAAACACACACTGCCATTTCTCGAATTGTACTTTCTTGGATTATTCATCTGATGTTACAGTTGTATGTTGAACACAACTGACTCCTTGGCAGGAAAACCACAAGCAATTTTCTAAGAAACTACAATGATCTTGAAAGTTTGCATTCCAACGTACAAACCATTTCAAGCATACTTGCCTTCAAGTCTCTAAATTTTTATACATTTATCATAGATACTGATGAATAAAGCTTAATTCTCAGTGTTTTCGCTTGCATTATATACAAGAAAAGCACAGCATTTTACAGTGATCTGTAGTCATTGGAATAATATGTATTACTTTAAAGATTTCAGCTATTTGCTAACTTTTCTGACATGACATAACACTATCTAAAAGCCATTACAATGCTTGAATAAAACACATAAGCTTAATCTTACCGAGAACAGTGAGTTTTGTCCCCTGGCCAAAGTATGCAGGCTGGTTGTTCACACTGAACTTCAGTATAAGTAAAACAACCTGCAGCTCCTAAGCTTGAAAGAAGTCTATTTGTCTATCCATCTACTATACACTTTAAATCCCTGGGTTCTTAAAAATACTGTACTAAAAATAAATTTATCTACCATGTTCTTTTATCTGCTATAAACTAAAGATAGAAGTAGAAGAAAAGTATGTACTGATAGATAATAACTTGACAGAGCATCTCAAAGGCCTAAAGTGCCTCATTTAATTTAATTCATCATTCTATTATCAGGAATGACACCAAAAGGTTTATAAATTTTCTAATAAAGAACTAAGAATATTGAGCTGAGCTTTAAGGAACTGCCTTCAAGGGTCAACACAAAAATGCAATAAAACTAAGGTAAACAAAACTTCCACTTCTGAGTCTGAACATAAGTAAACACAATGAATCTAGAAACTCTTACCTAAAACGGTGAGCCTAGTACCAGGACCAAACACAGCTTTTTCACCATAGCACAGAGTTCAATCCCTCCACATCAATGCTTTTACATGCTATATTGTACTTTTACTCACAAAATGCCTAGTTCCAACATATTCATTACTCAAAGAAGACTGTAAATGTTAGTGTGAAGGTAATAACAAAAACCCTAATGCTTAAATGTACTTTAAAAAAAAAAAAAAAAGAATACTGAATTTCTCACCTATCACTGTGAGTTTGGTGCCACTGCCAAAGTATGCTGGGTTGTTGTAGTTCACACTGATATCATGCTATAGAGAAAACCTGCACTACTCTCATGATCTGATACACACCAACAATCAAGATTTTGAAGGCAATTAATGTGATGGATAATTTAATATACAACTACTCTACTTCCAGCAATAGGCAAAATTGCAAGGCAAAAATATTTGCACTGGAGCTGTAACAGACTGTATTGCATTGCAACATGTCAGTTAAAGTAAACATTTATAGATTTACCACTTGGAAACACAAACAAATATCAAATAGTTATACAACTGGTCATCCATTACAGATGACCAGAGCTGAATGATTAGTATAGTAAACAGTGATTGCTATTAATAACATGATATTTCTTACCAAGGACTGTTAACTTGGTCCCTTCACCAAAGTAAGCTTGAAGGCTCCCAGAGGCACAGCATACACTAATAGCTCACTAATGAAATCAGCCAGGTATCATGTGCCAAATAGTCCATGCAATCTACTATTTGCCTATTGTTTAATTAGTTTAGTGCATTATCATGCAACTGACATGTCTATAATGTCTATTTTATCATTCCACATCTACCCAAAAGGAGACCAGAATGTCTTTATTATTATGTTTCAGCTAAATAGACATCTATACATATTGCATTAAAATCTAAGTCAAGTAAATAATCCCTTTCAAGAAACCTCAGAAATGTTTAAAACACTGAATCAAACTTTCTCACCTCTGACTGTAAGTTTAGTTCCACGGCCAAAGAATGCTTGATTGTAGCCTGTCACATTGACACTTAGCAACTGAAAAACCCTCACTCTTTGTGCAAAACGAATATAGCTGTGCTATTACACACTGGCACAATTCTTAGGGGCTTGTAAGAAAATATTCTGTAGATTTGTTTTTCCTTACCTAAAACGGTGAGTTTGGTGCCTGCTCCAAAATATGCTTGCAAACCGGAGCACAGAGTTTCAAGGCTGTATCTTTAACATCTACACTTAGCTTAGTCTATTATAGCATTGTGTTCTTTTTAAAAAACAGACATTTACATCAAACAATTCATGTACTTCTTGCACTCTTAAAGCTGTATTAGCTGTATTAGCTCTGGACATTTATAGAGAGATTTGATACCAAGAATGGTATGTTGACATTAAACTGCCTAAGAGCAATCACAATGCCTGAATAAAATAGATAAGCTTACCGAGAACTGTGAGTTTGGTCCCCTGGCCAAAGTGTGCAGGCTGAGTGTTCACACTGAACAACAGTAAGATTAAAACAGCCTGCAGCACTTAAGCTTGAATGGATGCTAACATTGAACTATTTACACTGTACTTTTAATTGTACATTTTCTACAGAACCCCTGCTATAATGTTTCTCGTGTATATGGCATGCCAATTGAATCTGTCAAGAAGAGCAAAACCCCTTTATGATTATGACTGTAGTTCATCTAATAAGAACTGTTCACTTTGCTTTAAATGTAGGCCTTTTAATACACGTCACAAATAAAATTAAACAGTAATCAAGCAAAAATCATATTTTCTCACCTCTAACTGTGAGTTTAGTTCCACTGCCAAAGTACGCAGGATCTGTATATGTCACACTGACACTGAGCTACTGAAAAACCTCCGCTCTTTTTGCGCAGAACGATTGTGAACCTTAATATAGCTCTGCTATATAATAGCAACATCTCTATGCTCTTAAGAAGATACATAGTATAGATATGGATTTTTTTCTTACCTAAAACAGTGAGTTTGGTGCCTGCTCCAAAATATGCTTGCGAAGCAGAGCACAGAGTTTCAAAGCTGTATCTTTAATGTCTATGCTTCAGCTTAGAGGATTACTCTCTATATTGCAGTGTTATTTACAATATCAGACATTTACATTAAAATAAGCAGAGTGTAAGCTGATTTAGTTTGGTAAAAAATATAGAGCAAGTTCATATTGCTTACCAAGAACAGTTAGTTTTGTTCCTTCACCAAAGTAAGCTGGATAGTTTCCATTGGCACAACATGAACACTTATGAAAGAAACGGCTTGAATTGCATGCTCTTTACTGTAGCCTGCTGTTTTTTTTTAAACATAAGCCTTCAGGATTTGCCTGCTTTTCACACAATGCATTAAAGTTCTCCAAAACTCAATCTTTATAATATTAAACAGTTAATTGCTGTTGATTAGTAACATGATATTTCTTACCAAGAATTGTTAACTTGGTCCCTCCACCAAAGTAAGCTTCGCGGTTCCCAGAGGCACAGTGTACAAACTCACTAATGAAATCGTCTATCCATCATGTCCTATATAGTCTGTACAATCTATCATTTGGCTAATACATGATTATTTTATGTACATCACATGTATATCATGTACATAATATCTATGCCCTGCATATCATGTCTATGGCAGGTCTATCTAATCTTAAAGGAGGCCTGAAGTTCTTTATTACTTCTTTGTTTTTCAGCAAATCAGACAAGATCTGTTCAAATTGTTTTAAAGCTTTTTTAAGAAATAAAATTAAACATTGACCATGCTTTTTAAAATAGTTAATGAAACTTTCTCACCTCTTACTGTAAGCTTAGTTCCACTTCCA
The DNA here is from genome assembly GCA_022985145.1 of Pangasius djambal. Lineage (NCBI taxonomy): Eukaryota > Metazoa > Chordata > Actinopteri > Siluriformes > Pangasiidae > Pangasius > Pangasius djambal. The sequence goes on along the minus strand of CM040984.1, from coordinate 8,107,086 downwards.
AAGAGAGCAGGATAACTGCCTGTCACATTGATACTGAGCTACTGAATAACTCCTGAAGGACTGAATATTTTTCTATGCCCTAAAAGGATTACCAACTGTATATTCTTCCTTCTCTTCCCAGATCACAAAAACTAAATGCTAATGATATTAAAGAGTGATTGCAATTGACTAGTAATATGATATTTCTTACCAAGAACTGTTAACTTGGTTCCTCCACCGAAGTAAGCTGGATTGACCCCAGAGGCACAGCAAACAAACTCACTAATGAAATCACCCAACCATCATGTGCCATATAGTCTATACAATCTATTGTTTCCCTATTGCTTACTTATTTTTATGCAATTAAGATTTCTTACCTCTGACTGTCAGTTAGCTACTGAAAAACTCCCTAAGGACTGAATATTTTTCTATGCCCTAAAAAAGGATTACCAACTGTATATCTTTCTTTCTTTTTCACGATCAGCAAAGCTATATAGTGATAAAATTAAAGAGTAATTGCAATTGATTAGTAACATGATATTTCTTACCAAGAACTGTTAACTTGGTTCCTCCACCAAAGTAAGCTTGACTGGTCCCAGAGGCACAGCATACAAACTCACTAATGAAATCACCCAACCATCATGTGCCAAACAGTCCATACCATCCATCATCTGCCTATTGCTTAATTATTTTTGTGCAGCACATGTACATCCTGTGTATATATTTATAGCAAGTTTATCAAATCTATAAAGAAGCTAACTCCTCTGAACAGCGTTTCAATTATAGAGCTCTAAAAATGCAGCTCAAATGAACAACCTTTTTCAAGAAACATAATAAATAGTCTCAGTTAAATCTAATCCTTTATATAACATACTTTAAAAAAATATATATAGTTAGGTTTTCTCACCTCTGACTGTGAGTTTAGTTCCACTGCCAAAGAAAACAGGATAGCTGCCTGTCACACTGACACTCAGCTACTGAAAAACTACTTAAGGACTGAACATTTCTATGCCCTAAAAAAGGATTACCAACTGTATATTCTTCCTTCTTTTCTTAGATCAGCAAAGGTAAATGCTGATAATATTAAAGATTAATTGCAACTGATTAGTAACATGATGTTTCTTACCAAGAACTGTTAACTTGGTTCCTCCACCAAAGTAAGCTGGATTGCCAAGAGTGGCACAGCGTACAAACTCACTAATGAAATCACCCAAGATAGATTTCTAAAAATGCAGCTCAAATGAACAACCTCTTTCAAGAAACATAATAAATAGTCTCAATGAAATTTAATCCTTTATATATATCATACTTTTAAAATATATATATATATGATTAAGCTTTCTCACCTCTGACTGTCAGTTTAGTTCCACTGCCAAAGAAAGCAGGATCGTAGTTATCACACTGACACTAAGCTACTGAAAAACTTCCACTTACCTCTACAGTGCTATAAAATCTACTATAATATTAGTGTACACTGTGACAAATGGATATATGATACTGTAGCAGAAGTTTAACATAAATAATTCAAGAAAGGACATAATATTACAGCACAAAACCCCTCTATAATTTTGAATCTAAGATGATTTTTTTTCAGATCACTTCAAGTCTTCTAAGAAACCATAATCATGCTTTTTATTCAAATTTTAAAAAAGTTTAATCAAATTTTCTCACCTCTTACTGTGAGTTTAGTTCCACTGCCAAAGAATGCAGGATTGTAGTTCGTCACATTGACACTAAGCTATTGAAAAACCTCCAGTCTTTGTGCAAAATGAATGTGACCCTTAATGTAGCCCTGCTGTTATACGATAAGTACACAATATATTGGATTTTTTCTTACCTAAAACGGTGAGTTTGGTGCCTGCTCCAAAATATGCTTCTGAATATGAGCACATAGTTTCAGGGCTGTATCTTAAATGTCTACACCTTATCTTAGAGAATTACTGCCTGCTTTGCTTTTCTAATCTCTATTTAATGCACTCTGTGTTTGTACATCACACATTTTCATATAATCAACACAGTGAACCTTAACAATCCACAGCATTTATGGAGTAAGTTTATATTTTTTGACCGAGAACAGTTATTGTCCCTTCACCAAAGTAAGCTGGATTTCCACAGGCACAAGGTGAAAGCTTGTGGTGAAAATGACTTAAATACAGGGTCTTTACTGTCTAACTGGCTTACTTGGTTTTGAACATGATCAGATTTACCTGCTTTCCTTCAAGAGTTCTCACAATACCACTTGTACACTTCCTACAGTAAGAACGGCTAGAAACATTTCAAACAAAATATAAGCAATACTTACCAAGAACGGTCAATTTTGTGCCGCTGCCGAAATAGGCTTCATAATTGGCACAGCATTTGGTTGTCATATCAAAAAGTGTATCTAGATTCATGCTCTAATGACTATTTATATAATTACAGTTATGCATGCCACTAGATAAAACTTTTATACTGCTGTCTGCTTAGTAGATTTTTAGTATTTTTTTCTGACACATAATTTCAAGTCAAAGCACTTTCTTACCTAAAACTGTCAGTTTTGTTCCATCTCCAAAGTATGCTGGTTCATTGAAGGTCACAGTCTGATCGCATTAACTATTTTCCCAAATCTCTCTAATGCTAATTGTGTCAACCTGACATGACCAAATTTTTTCATATAGTAGCCTTGACTCTAAATAAAACATGACTGCTATGATTTTAAGACCAAAACTTTCTTACCTAAAACTGTGAGTTTTGTTCCATCTCCAAAGTATGCTTTATCACGGTTATCACGGTATGATTGTGTAAACAAATTTTTCAGCTCTCTCTAATGCCTAACGCCTGGGTTCTGCTAAGGCCAAGAGAAAAAGTAATCTAGATGTAGAAAATTACAAACTTAGACAGAAACCATTTTCACTTAAAGAAAGGTTCTCTAAGCATTAAGTCAAAGCAATGTTTTTTTTTGCAATGCCTAATGAATGAACGCTTCAGATTTCCAATTAAGAATACATTTTTACATTGTACATACCAATATTTTATATTGGTGATAATTACAAGATCAAAATATTCTTACCTAAAACAGTTAATTTTGTTCCATCTCCAAAGTATGCTTGATAACCGCTGTCACAGTACGATTGTGTGAACAATTTTCCCAGATCTCTCTAATGCTAATACTGTGGACCTAGCATGACAACATTTCTCATACATTCACATTGTATTTGAGAGTTTATAACTTTGGGAAGAAAAACCATCTTGCGTGCCCCAATGGCTTGATGATACAGCACTTTAGATGTAGAAAATGACCTAGATTTGAACCACTAGCACAGAGAAGGTCTGAAATCATTTAATTAAATCCTAACATCCTGAATACTTCAGAATTTTCACTACCGGTGAAATAAATTTAACATTGATCAACATTTCAAGAATAAAACTTTCTTACCTAAAACAGTCAATTTTGTTCCAGCTCCAAAGTATGCTGGATTGGCATTGGCACAGTATACTTGTGCAAACAAATTTCCTAGATCTTTCCAATGCTCATTTTTCCTCTACTCTGTAAATTATATGACTACATAATTTCTCCTGGGTGCTTCTATGGCTAAGTGAAATGGTACATTAAGTAGAGAACATTACTGACTTAGATAGGGTCATTGGCACTTAAAGAAACAATCTGCACCCATTAAATCAAAGGAAAGTTATTTTCCTCGCTACCTAATGCATGACCTCTTCATGCATTTACATTAATTAAAAATCAATGACAATTACAGAGCCAAAACGTTCTTACCTAAAACTGTGAGTTTTGTTCCAGCTCCAAAGTATGCTTGATAGGCGTTGGCACAGTACACGTGTGCGGACAAATTTCTTAGATCTATCTAATGCTAGTTTTAACAACCTGGCATAATTGCATTTATAAACCTACTTAGGGCCGATGTGGCTCAATAAAAACGCATTGTAGAGTTACAAACGCATAAACATAGATCTAGAAAAATCTAGTCACAAGCTTCATGTTAAAATTTGAATCTAGTGGACTTACCTAAAACGGTCAGTTTCGTTCCATTTCCAAAATATGCTTGAGAGCCAGTGTCACGTTGCAAAGCAGTGCTTCAAAATAGGCATCCAGTCCCCATAGTATTCCATAATAAAAAATAAAAACACGAAACAAGGCATATCCAGAATGATTTCCAATTTAAAGGCACTTTGGTGCAAAGTTTTAAGTGATGTGTCATTACAAAAATTATGAAGAGCTGAGATGCAACAGTGTGCATTTCCATGAAGGGAAAAAAAAAATCATCAGTAATGAGTAGAAAAAGAAAGTTGCATATTGAAAAGGATATGTAGAGTCTGGAGGTTTAAATCGATGTGAAATAAACCACATGTTCCTGTTCTCGGATCTACTGACACTAACGATAATAACAGGGAGGTTTTTGTACGGCGGCTCTATGGAAATGTATCATCGTGGCCCCCTGTCCCCACGGTGTTAAAGCATTAAACAAAAACAAAATTGTGTATTCTGCCTCTAACCCGTACCCCTCCCACACCTCACTTTATCTTTATTTCTCATCAGACACTTCGCACACTATTATAATTTTGTCAGGTGTTTTAGCAGGCAGTGCAATCTAAACTGAATGTTGCTATTTCTGTGAGTACCAAGAAATCGAGCAGGTGCATTGTATCAAAAAAAAAATAAAAATCTTCCTGTGTCATAACCCCCACCCACATCCTCCTGTAACTGTATCAAAGTATGACTGATCACAGGCTCTGCTGCCTTCACTGTAACTGCACCAGGAGATGGAGACACAGAAGCCTTACATTACAAATATTCATTTACCTACTGATGCTGAAAAAGCCCTGAAATACTGATTAAGTATTCACCCGCTTGGACTTTTCCACATTTTGTAGCATAAAAAAATCTAACGGAAATGGACATAATTGGGATTTTGTCATGAACATGTTTGCCATGCATATTTCCCAGGCCCGGGTCTAACTACTCTAGTGCAATATTCAATACTGCTTTAAGAATTATACCACACACTCCCTATTAAAATAGGGGTAATATTATACCTGATGAATTGCAAAAGATGAGTATGCCTACATTTTTGAGCATTATAGATTGATCAAACAGATTTTTGTTCACACAGCCTTATTCTGCATATCAATAGACAATTAAACCCTCCTGGGCCACTCTGCCCCCTCCACCAAAATTTCAACTAATAAGAATAACAAAGAACAAACATGAAAGTTGTGATTGCAAAAGTACTCAGTTATCATCAGAAGTCACATAATTAGTTGGAGTTCACAGGTGCGCAATCAAATTTGAATATGGTCTCAATATTAATAAACCTGTTCCCAGTGGCATATAGAGGATGCAAGACATGCACTATGGGTTGGAAACGTGTGTTGGGAGGGGCAGAGGGTTTAGTGTAGGACACAAAAAATGCAACTGAAATGTAATCATCATGCAGCTGGACTTCAAACATTAGCAAACAATTATAATTGTACAAAAAACACACGTGTGTATCAATAATTTTTTTTAGGTGATACAGTTTTGCTTTGTTAATCCCCTCCTTCCTATCCCATAGAGCCCCCTGCTTCACCCTGCCATTAGAGCCTCCAAATTTTTTATTCTATCACGGCCTGTTCCTGGAAAGACCCAAAATTTGTTAGAGAAAATAGCTAAGCAAACAGAAGCATGAAGACCAAGGAGCTATCAAAACAAGTCCAGGACAAAGTTCTAGAAGAGTATCAGTTAGAGTTTTTCAAAAACAGATTTGTGTCTTAAGCACAATCATCTTAAGGTTTACGCAGGGAATGTTCCTCATATTCTGAGTAGGTTTGTGCAAGTTGATTTTCTTGGCAATCCCTTATTAAATCACTTTTGCTGAGATTACAACTCCAAAGTTTCCAGATTTTTCGTGAGTAGAGATGTCTGAGATGGGGATTTTCTGTAGTGTCAGAAACAGCCTTGCTTCCCACACCAGGTAACACAGAGAAGCTTACAAACATGGCCACCAACTACAGCTCCCAGACCAAAGAGCAGCCTACAAACATGGCCACTGAGGACTACAGCACCCAACAGCCATCACAGACTCTCTCACTTTCACGTTCACCTTCATTCACACCTGGAGTCATTTGCACTATCACTGCCACAGTATATAAGGACTCACTTTACAATGGTTTAATCTGAAGTATATGAATATCAGTGTTACGTCCCTCTTGATAGCAAGCCTTATGTTCTACAGTTATTGTGTTTATGGTTATGACTACGTTTCTGGTTCCTGGTTTATGTCTTTGTCTTTTGCCCAAGTATCTCTGTTTGTATATCGCCTGACTTCTGCCTGTTTTCTGACACTGATTCTGCACTATGCTTTGGATTTGTTTGCCTGTGCACAATTAAAGAATCTTAACCTTAACCTGCAACTGTTTCTGCTGCCCGACTTAATGGATTTTAAAAATAAATAATAAATAAATTAAATAAGTCAAATAATCAATGTCTTCATTAACCAATGTTCAGATCTTCAGTGAAAAAAAATAAATCTATAATAAGTTTAATTAATTTTAAAGTAAAATGATAAAATTAAAAACTGACGCTGAATAGCAAGTTCCAATATTTACACCTGGAGACCAGATATCAATAAATTCTCAACATTTCGGAATATTTAGGTTGTAATAAAATCCTTGCTAATTTTGTGGACTTATTTTTAGTCATAGATAAGTCATAGTATTGTTATAATTATTATAATTATATGGTATTATAATTAACAGAACAAGTTAATAAGATGTTAATATATATCCAATATAAAAACATTTATTTTTGGATTATAAAGTGTTAGGTCTGAAAGATCTAAAGAAAAATACAGCAAAGTTCTCTGTTATAACTTTGCATTATTTCTCAACCCCATGTATACTTTATAGAACAGTGTAACCACAAATAACAGAAATATTGTAATTTCAAAAGATCTAAATATATCACAAATAAAAATATTTTTATGTTTAGACTAATACTATAGTAAGTTTAGAACATGTGATTCAGTTGGCTCAAGTATTTCTCTGCTGTAGTTTACTGTAGATGTTGCTTATTTCCTTTATTTCATCCTGCAGAGGTCAGCATATGATCTATAATCCACTTTACAGCACTGTAATTACATCACTGTCTATTAGTAACCACATAGACATCTTAGAGTAACCTCAGTTAGGAACACTATAGAATTTCAGTAATTATGTGGATTATATTTCTGGTAATTACAAGATATTTATTTCTTCTAGGCTGTGCTGTAATGGTAAGAAGGAAAATGAATTTAGAAAATAAACAGCTTTAATTACATCCCCCTGCTACATGCTTTGACTCTTCAGTGACGTGAACGCTGAGGTTATTGCTCATGTGTGTAGCTCAGCTGAAACACTGTGTTACTTGATGTGCAGAAGTACACAGCTGAATCATTCACTTCTAGTCCCTTTAGCTGCAGGGTCGTGTGTTGTACCTCGGGACGGATCATAGAGTATTTACTCTTGTTAAATGGTTCAACTGTTTGCGCTATATCTTTCCCAACAGACATAGTGATCATGTCCATTTCACCCAGACTTCTCTGCCTGTACCAGTACATGTAGTAATGAGTGTTGTCATCATACTGACATCCAATTTCCACTGAATCACCACCTTTCTTGATAAGTAAAGTTGGATTTTGAATAATGCTTACTCCATGTACAGATTCTGTAAGAGAAAGAATAACATTTCTTACTTAAAATGTCCTGTTACATCCTTAAATCCTGTTACATCACTTAAATCATGATTCATACTTCATTTAATACAGATCTAATAACCTGCTCATTAATTCATAAATATCATACTTGCAATGATGAGTAAGGCAAGCCCGACATACACCAGCCCCATGATATGCGGAGGAAAATTGATAGCCTTGCTGTTTCTTTCCTTCACTTTCTCATTTTATCAGTTCTCATCAGCAACAGGAAATGACATCACTAATCTGTTGAAAAAAACACAGCAGACTTAGATCTTCATTCTTGATCAGTCATACATTTTTCTCTACCATATATACAGAGTGTACGTACTGTATATACTATATGTAAGAGGGTTTATGCTGTTAAATGCAAAAGAGAATTACAATTTGATACAATTTTTTTTATGGTTTTAGTGTTTACTGCTCCATATAACAATTAATTTGATAATAAAAATATATATATATTCATAAAGCAATGTGAGCACCTGCACCCTCTCATTCATGCAATCTTCTGATAATGTAGCTGTAACACAACGCATAAAATCATTGTTATGGAGTTGTTTTTATATTAAATACAACAAATACTGATTTACAAATAGATAAGTTACAAATAGCAGGAAAAAGTGAACAAGGATGACAGAAATAAACTTCAATGAAGCCCAAACATACACCATGTCTACATACACTCTATAATAACTACATACAATTTGTAAAAGAAAACATAATGTGACATTAATAATGTTAAAATAATTTTAATAAGGTTAAAAAAAATGCAGTTACATATTTACTCAATAATTTCAGAATTTTACAATGGACTCAGTATTCGACTCATTATATGAGAAGTAGAATATTACATCAAACTTTAACTAATAATTTGTATGTAATTTCTTTGCAAAGAAAATCAAAAAGCCTTACAAATGTACAGACAAAGCCAATAAAATGATGATACAGTAATTCTACTTGACAAAAGCTACAGCTAAAGTAGCCTTCTCAGAATTTTGCTATTCATTTGAGGGATATATACATGTAGTATCTTTAAATGATCTTCTCTGGCTTTATTATGTGAGATATGGCCGATGCAGCACACTGAGAATTTTGGTACTTGGAAGTTGAGACAGGAGCTGATAGAGACATGACATTTAGATGATGTGACATGGAGTTCTCAATTAAAGTGTCTTTACAAATCAAAAAGTGGTTCAGAAAAAAACAATTGATCCAGTGCATCGTGCTGCGTTGTAAAAACTAAATCAGAGGAATCACAAACATCAGATTTGGGTTATTGTAAGACTGAACCCAACTTTTGCTCCACTGTGTCTGGCAGCACAGTAATAAATGGCACTGTCCTGCAGCGTCAGGTCTGAAATGTGCAAGCTGAACTTATTCTCAGCTTTGACAAGGACAACGTTCATTTTCTTTGTAGCCTGTTCATACTCCATCATAAGGAACTGTACAGGTGCGCCATAATCAGCTTGCTTGTACCATTGCATAGTGTAGCTGCTCATGCTAAACCTTGCCTCCATAGTGCAGTGAAAGGACATGGAACTCCCAGCATGAGCCATCGCTGAGGATTTTTCCTGGAGCACTTGTACAGTTGAAGTCTCACCTATGCAAAAAAGAGTGTGAACTTTATTTAACAGTAAAAAGTCCTTACATATATTTTAATCATCTGTGCACAACTTGAAATACAAATCAGATTACTAGTATATAATTGCAGATTTCAATTCTTTTCTCCAGTGAAGCACTCTTAAAATAAAAATTTTTTTTTAAAAAATCATCAAACACGCACAAGTGCCCAGAAGCAGCAACGCCAGCATGCCCAGTGACAACATTTTTCAGTTCTTCACTTCTTTTCTCTGAACATCCTTTTTAGCACAGACAGAAGCAAGAAGTAAAGTCATAGACTCAGGCACTGCATGGACGGAGAGGAGGTCCCTTACACGTGACACTGATCTGACTCTGTGTCTTGAGTCTGGCTCTTCATAACCTGATAAAGCCATTTATTAGAATGAACTAGGGTAGAGAATGTGCCAATGGCCATCTTTAGTGCACTGTTCAGTGAATGTGTTTCACATCTTTAATTATCATAGTATACCTGGTTAGATGTTTTATTAATTTGTTGCTTGTTTAAACAAATATATGAGTATACCATTAACCAAAAAAAAAATCTGTTGTCTGTTCAGAATATTTGTTCAGTCATAATGTTATCTGCACTAATATTTGTGTAATGCTTTAGTTGAAGGCTACCTACAACAGGCCTTCATAACACATTCATAAGCATTATAGAAATCCTTCATAAAGTAATGCTGGATGATTTAAGAAAGGCTTATCATGACCATTCATTTATTCTATCTGGGTGAAGTATGAATGCAGACTAATCTCATGTTATGACGAAACTCATAACATTAGTAAAATCTGAGGTTTTATGTAGTATGAGAGAAGAACTTCTTACATAAGTACAGTTGTAGAAGGTGTACAAAAGCAAATGCAAAACTGATTATCACTTTAATCTGAAGGCATGAAATGCACTCATCTGGCTGAGATATGGGCTTTATATAAGTAAAACAGCATTGATATTGTGCTTATTAATAGTTTTAATGCAAATCAATCACCAACAGTTCAGTCGATGAACATCCTATTCTACTTCTTTATGATGCATATATACAAAAAAAAATACACTAGAAGGCAAGATGTGGAAACTTTGAATTGAACATTCCTCATTCACGCTTTGTGAATGTGCAAAACTAATAACATGTAATATAAGGATAAGAAATTACATATAGACAACAGTCTACAAAAGACAACATACACTATATGACCAAACGTCAGGTGTTTGTGGACACCTGACCATCACACCCATATGTGGTCTTTCTCCAAACTGTTGCCACAAAATTGGAAGCACACAATTGTATTTGTAAGATGTCTTTGTATGATGTAACATTACAATTTCCCTTCACTGGAACTAAGAGGCCCAAACCTGTTCCAGCATGACAATGTTCCTGGGCACAAAGCGAGCACCATGAAGACATGGTTTGCCAAGGTTAGAGTGAAAGAACTGGAGTGTCCTGCTCAGAGCCCTGACCTCAACCCCACTGAACACCTTTGGGATGAACTGGAATGCTGACTGAACCCCTGTCCTCCTTGCCTGACATCAGTGCCTGACCTCACTAATGCTCTTGAGACTGAAGGGGCCAATCCCCACAGCCAAGCTCCAAAATCTATTTGAAAATCTTCCCAGAAGAGTGAAGGGACTAAATCTGGAATGGGATGTTCAAAAAGCATATATGGGTATGATTGTCAGCTGTCCACAAGTTTTTGGCCATATAGTGTATAATGATAATTGTAGTGTCTTGTTTTTCTCTTTTATATAATAGCCACATAACTCTCTCTCTCGATATAAATCCTACATAAATCTATATATATTACACAAATCCTATCATATTACTTTATAAATTTATATAGTGCTTATAAATGTATTATGAAGGCCGAATGTAGGTACTCTTCAAATAAGGCATAACCATAAATTGTAGGATTTCATTGTAGGATTTCATTGTAGGATTTCTAAAAAATGACAATACAGACACAATAATATACTGGATATTACAATTTCAAGTCTAAAACCCTCTCAGTATAGTGACATTCTCCGGTTAGGGTCAAAGTTAGCCGTGTGACTGATTATTTTTAGTATATGTTGCATTTATAGAGCGTGAAGATTCTCAGGATCAGATCTCCCCCTACTGGTAAGAAACAGACAGCACCACATTATACTGTACAAATGGTTTTTAAGTTAAATTCACTGTTAGCTGTAATATTAAGGATACATATGTATGGTAGATTACATTAAAATGCTAAAAGTCTGAATATAGCATCAGTAGAAGCAGCGGACAGATTAGGATTAAATGAAAAAAGATGATATCAGTCTCTGGTCTGACCCAGCAGACGTGGCAGCCAAGAAGTCAGGTATAAATCTGGAACTTGAGGCACTGAGAATGTCAAGGGAGAAAAATTGCAGAGGCCATAATAGTAGAAGAGGATATAGAGGGCAGCACAGAAAACGGCAGCCAGTATCAGTACCGGGATCCAACCCCAGCCCATGGTGATTTGAGGTTCCAATACTACCTACTACACAACAGCCTATTACTTTACATAGATCTTTAGAGTTTGAACAGAGACATCATAACCAAGGAAAAGATCCAAAAATAGCTATTAAAATAGCTATTAAAACTATGGGAGATGCTGTAATAATCATCACTGGAGTGCACTGTTACCATTTCCTTATGAAACACCAGACGGTAATATAAAACCTCATCAGATTAAAAACAAACTCAGGTCGAAACAGATGCTGCATTTGTGCTTCAGTGTATTGGAGGTTTTAGTAATGGGTTTGTGTGAATATACAGCACTGTGCTTACTGGCTGCACAGTAATAAACAGCAGAGTCTGACTGGAGGAGTTTAGAGATGGTCAGACTTCCTTCAGTCATGCTCTTTCTGCTCAGTCTGAATCGATCGTTAAATCCGTCCTCGTAATTTGGTTTACCTGTAGCAGTAGTTGTATATCCAATCAGTGCCATGACTGTGCGGCTGTTTTGCACATACCATAACATTACTGCTAAGTTAGTGTCATCATGGCTGCACTGGATTGTTACTTCGCCTGTTTCATTGGCTAGGAGCAAGGAGGTCTGTTGAAATTTTACACAGTTTGCCCTCCCTGTAAAAAAAAAAAAAAACCACACAAGCACAAAAAGAAAATATTTGTTACTTTAAAAAACCTGTTACTTTAATTCCAAATCATGGAAGGTCAATGAATGTATGTTCAATATGTCTTACCAAATAACAAAATAAACAACATAAAAAGCTCATAAATGCCAACCATCTTTCTGTTAACCAGCATGAGTGAGTCTGACTTGTTCCGTAGCATTCACATTGCCTTAATACTATCATGGGGGCGGGGTTAAACTCTCTAAAAACAATTAAAACAAACTTTGTGACTCTCTTATTAATGATAGGTTTTTGGCAATTATTATCTTTTAGATTATGTTTTGAGTTTTTTCTGAATGTAAGAATGTGACACCTCGGCAGCATTAAGACATTAATCAATTTTTACAGGTGAAAGCTTTGACAATATTCTGGAGTTATGCCAGTTATGTTCTTAACTAATATTAATAGTTATTGTTGGTAGTGGGTTAGTGGGTAGTGGAATTTAGCTAAGATTTTGTAGATTTGTAATTGAGTATCATTTTTCTGGTACGTTCAACATGACTTAATGACTATAATGATAGCTAAAGTAGCTTGAGGTCATGTCTGTCATTTTAGATTTAGCTTGATAAATGTTTTTAAACTCTAGATGAAACTTGTGTTTTTATGCAATTTTTGTTGAATATAGTTATTATTGATCTTTCGGTTATGTAACTTTTTTTTTTTTTTGGATTTATTACTGTGCTGTTATTAGAGTGCCTTTATGTGTAATCAGAATTTGAATTGTGATTTATTGTCCAAGTACACTTGCAGCATACAGACTGTAACCATCCAAAGATAAATACATTGATATAAGATATGATATAAAGTGAATATGATTTACATTAAATTGTAAAAAAAAAAAAAAAAGTTATATGCTATAAAAGTATTTCTAACTTATGAAACTCATGGAGGGGTTTGATAAAAATACTGGAACTAAATGGCTCAAACATGTTCCAGCATGACAAAGCCCCTGTGAACAAAGCAAAGTCCATGAAGTCATGGGTTTCGAAGGCTGGAGTGGAAGAACCCGAGTGTCCTGCACCTCCTCACCCAACATTAGTGCCCAAACTCACTAATGCTCCTGTGGCTGAATGAACACAAATCCCCACAGCCAAAACCTAGTGGAAGGCCTTCCCAGAAGAGTGGAGGTTATTATAACAGCTTTGTGCTATAACCAACTCTGTGTTAATGTCCATGGTTTTGGAATGGGCACATGCTATGGGTGTGATGGTCAGGTATCCATATACCTTTGGCCATATAGGGTAAACCTTCACACCTTTTTTGAACAAATGCAAATAACTGTTAAAACCTTTAGTAGTTTCATTTGTATAAAAACTCAAATAATCATCATTAAGTTCAGTCAACATATACATATAAAATACCAGATGTTATTTTTTTCCAAAATCTCATCAGATAACAAGCCTCTGGTGCATGTGTGTGATGTTTTAGTAAGGCTGTTGTGTAAGTGTGCAGCACTGTGCATACTGGCTGCACAGTAATAAACAGCAGAGTCTGACTGGCGGAGATTAGAGATGGTCAGACTTTCTTCAGTTATGCTCTTTCTGCTCAGATTAAACCGATCTTTATATCCATCTTCGTATTTTGGATCACTTGTCGCTCCAGCGGTATATCCGATTAGTGCCATAACTGTATGGCTGTTTTGCTGATACCAATACATACGTATTAAGCTATTATCATCATGCCTACAATGGATTGTTACATCGCTTCTTTCAGTGGCTAGGAGTGATGTAGTCTCTTGAAATTTAACACAGTTTGCCTTCCCTGTTGAAGCAAAAAAAAGAAAAGCTGTCAAAATTGAAAACAGAACAGTCTATAATTTCAATGGACAAAAGTAAATATGAGTCAATATTCATGCATTCATTCAGATATTTAGTTAACTTCAGTAACTGCTTTATCTTGTTCAGGGCCACAGTGATATGCTTTCTGAAAAATGCTTTACCAAAAAACAAAACAAAGAAAACACACAGTCCACATGTATAATACATCCTTCTGATGCACAGCCTGAGTGAGTCTGCCTCATCTTAAAGCATTTACATTTCCTTTACTCTATTAAAGGTGGGTGGGGTATGATGATCTGATGAGCTTCCACAAGTAAATCAGGAAGTTTTCTAAAAGTAACAAAAGTCAAATTTTGGAAGTCCCCAAATTACTGTAGTTTTACAGTAGTCAAGTTTCTGACAAGTTTATGTAAAATAATTTTTATTCACATCTCAATCTATTTAGAACACATTATCTCTTCATTCTGAATAATGTATTCATATTTGGTTACTTCCCCACTCTAGACAGATACAGTTAGCTCAATAAATATTTGGATGTTGAAAAAGTTATTATTATTTTAACTGTTTCCCACAGTATATTGGAGTTGAAATTAAATAATGAAGCTCAAAGTGCAGATGTTCAGCTTTAATTTGAGGGTATTTACATTCAAAACGCTGTAGCATTTTTATAGCACTTTTAATAAATGGTCCCCCAATTATTATGGGACCAAAAATAATTGGTGAATAAATAAATACATGGTCATTTTTATTCTTGGGGCACATCCTTTGTAGTCACTGACTGCCTGAAGTCTGGAACAGACATCACCAGCCACTGGGTTTCTTCCACGATGTTGCTCTGCCAGGCAGTTACTGCAGCAGTCTTCAGTTCCTGCTTGCTCTTGGTGTGTGTTCCCTTCAGTTTTGCTTTCAGCAAATGCATGCTCAATTGGATTCAAGTCAAGTGATTGATTTGGCCATTGCAGTCCACTTCCTTGCCTTAAAAAAGTCTAGGGCTGCTTTCATAGAATATACATTATACAGCGAATTTTTCAGTCATTTACCACAGTTGTTTTCTGTGGTCATTCTGGCCTTTTGTTCCTGAGCTCACCAGTGCATTCTTTCTTTTTAAGAACATACCAGATTGGGCCACACCTGCTGCTTTTGCTGTTCTCTCTGATGGATTTGTTGTTGTTTTTTTTAGCTTAATGATGGCTTGCTTCACTGGCAGCGACAGCTCTTTGGACTTCATATTGTTAACAGCAACAGATTCCAAATCCAAATGCCACACCTGAAATCAACACTATACCTTTTATCTGCTTATGTAAGTAAAATAATAAGAGAATAACACACATTTGGCCATGGAACAGTTGAGCAGCCAGCTGTCCAATTACTTTTGGCACCTTAAAAGTTAATAATAATAATAATAATAATAATAATAATAATAATAATAATAATCTTTTTAGCTAAAATATTCAATGTGTCTTTGAGAACCCTCTAATTCTACCACATCTGCAGAATGTTTTGCAACAAAACAGAATAATTCAATGAAAGGTTCAAAATGCCATGAATACAAAGAGATACATGAGATCTTTGACTGGTGGTTTAGCTGACTAGCCAGTGCAGATATTGGAACATATGAGTATAATACAAATAAAACCATTTGAAAATAGGCATAATTAACTATTTTCATTAAAGAAAAAAAAAAGATCACATAATGATCAGCCTAGAAATAAAGCCATAGACCTTTCCTGAACAAATGCAAAGAGCAACAGTTGCTTCATTTGTATAAAAACTCAAATAATCATAGTAAAGTTCAGCCATCTTATCCATATAAAACACCAGAAAGTAATTTAAAACCTCATCAGATAACACACCTCTGATGTGTGTGATGTTTTAGTAAGGCTGTTTTGTAAATGTGCAGCACTGTGCATACTGGCTGCACAGTAATAAACAGCAGAGTCTGACTGAAGCAGATTAGAGATGGTCAGACTTCCTTCAGTCATGCTCTGTCTGCTCTGTTTGAACCGATCTTTAAATCCATCCTCGTACTGTGGATCACTTGTCCGTCCAGCAGTATATCCAATTAGGTCCATAACCGTTTGAGTTTTCTGCTGATACCATAACATTGCTGGTAAGCTGCTAGCATCATGGCTGCAACTGATTGTTATGTCTCCTGTTTCATTGACTAGGATGAATGAAGTCTGTTGAACTGTCACACAGTTTGCCCTCCCTGTTAAAGCAAAAAAAAGGAAATAGTTATAATATAATTTTAATGTACTAAAGTCAATGTAAGTGGATTATTAATTCAGTTATTCAGTCAACTGCTTTATCTTGTTCAGGGTGATATGCTTTTTTAAAAAATGTCCTACCGAAAAACAAAATGAAGACAACACAGAGTTCGTAAGTACCATACATCCTTCTGATGTACAGCCTGAGTGAATCTGACATTTTAGAGCATTTACATTTCATTTGCACTATTAGAAGTGGGTGGGGTATGATGATGTGATGAGCTTCCACATTTAATAAACCAGGAAGTCCTCAAAAGACATGAAGAGACTTTCAGTGTTCTGGTTAAGAAACATCTCCCCCTATTGACCCCAAACTGCATTGATCCTTAGAGAAGTGTAACTGAACCTGAAGATATATCAAAATACATTGCTTATAGAAAACCTGATTTGGACCCCTGTCCTGCACTGTTTAGTCTTTTCTCTGCTCTAACACACTTACTTCAACTCAAGAAAGAGTGCTAATTAGTTCATTAGCTGAATCTGGTGTGTTGAGAGCAGGGAAAACACTAAAATATGAAGGGTTTGGAAACTTTTACAATAACAAACCAGAAGCCAACTCTGTCACATAGGAAAAAAAGGAAAAGAAAAGACATTAACATACAGCTTAGGTGGCTTTACCTGATCTACCCCTGCACTGCCATACCAACATTTTATCCACTGCCATCCACTAACAGGTTCAAGAAAAAAACTGTGAAACCTTACCTAAAAAACTGCATTAATTACTGCAAATTTCATAGTGCACTGCATACAAAACTCCCTTTAAACAAGATTTTAGAAAATTATACACAGTATATTGTGTTGGGTCCCTGGAGGACTAGTGGTTAGTCCACAGAGCTCCCAGGACTGCAGCCCGGGTTTGTTTCCTGGCCAGGGAACCAACCCCAGCCACTGGGGCGGTGTGCAACAATGCGCTCTAGTAACGGTCCCAAGCCAGGATGAAATTGGGGAGGGTTGCATCAGGAAGGGAATCTGGGATAAAAACTGTGCCAAATCAAATATGTGGACCAATGATCTGCAGCAGTGACCCCTAACGGGAGCAGCTGAAAGAGGAAGAACAACAACATGCAGAGTATATTTTGTGTGTGTGATTGCTAGGGTGCTTGGTTGTTGCTATGTTGTTCCAGGCATAAGGAATGGGGTATTTGTAGGTGTAAGGGCAATTGGCTGTTGGGATAATTGGTGGCTATGGGAATTTTCACCTGTGAGGGTTATTTCTGGGTGTCAGGGACATTAGCTGTGTGAGTTATTCATGAGAGTTGTGGCAATTAGTTGTAGGGGGATGTGGGTGTGCCAATTAGATGAAGATGATATCTAATATTAATCAGATGCCCTGTGAACCTTTCTGGTAAGTTTACACTAAAACATTTGCATTCATATCTGTATTTAAATCTGGTTAGAACACATTGCATCTAATATCCTAACATCTAGTAGTAGAACACTAGAGTAGGTTATTCTACTCTCTAAACTTTAGAGTTTGAGCAGAGACATCATATCCAAGGAGGAGTTACAGAAAAAGCTGTTCATAGTATTTTAGTGCTGTAATATTTGCTTGAGCTTGATGTCATTTGTTTCCATATGAAACAGCAGATGGGAATATAAATCTTCATCAGATACAAAGGCTTTTGAAAGGGTTTGAAAAACACAACTCTTCAAAATAAATACAAAAAAAAAGCATGAAATAGTGTAATTATTACACTGATAGGAGATTATTTCTAATATAAGGTAGGTCCCTCTCATATAACTTTTTCAGGAGAATTAAAAAAAGACAAGATCTGCTGTTTTCTGTTTCATAAGTTCTCCAGAGCATGCCACAGTCTGGTTATCTCTACCTAAATTTTAAACTGTCTTAAGTGAACAATACACAGTTTGAAGCAGGGTTTGAGGTTTTAGTAAGGTGGTTGCGTAAGTGTGCAGCACTGTGCTTACTGGCTGCACAGTAATAAACAGCAGAGTCTGACTGGAGGAGTTTAGAGATGGTCAGGCTTCCTTCAGTCATGCTCTTTCTGCTCATTTTGAACCGATCTTTAAATCCATCCTCATAGTTTGGATCCCCGGTCTCCCCATAGATGTAACCTATTAGACCCATGGCAGTGATGCTTTTTTGCTGATACCATAACATATTATATAAGTTAGTGTCATCATGACTACACTGGATAATTACTTCTTCTGTTCCATTGACTAGCAGTGATGGGATCTGCTGAAAATTTACACAGTTAACCCTCCCTGTTGAAAAAAGGAAATAGTTGTCAATCTTCAATAAGAATCCAAATCAAAGACAAAAATCAATGTGATGCAGCATTTTTAAAATGTCCTACCAACAATCAAAATGAAGAACACACAGAGTTCACAAGAACCATACATCCTTATGAGGCACAGCTCGAGTGAGCACATTGATATGAGACTTTATACCATTACAGAGGGGTGGGGTGTGTACAGCTTCCATATACAAAGCAGGAAATCCCCTAAAAGCATTAAAGGCAAAACATTTTGAGGTCTCTACAAAGTCATAGTATTTAAATTATAATTTTGTTAAAATTAGCATGCAGTTCTTGCAATTTCTCTGTATTCTTAAGATTTCTAAGTATTAACTTTTGAAGCAGAGGAACGTAAAGTCTGATATCTATCTAAAAATGTAATACATTGCAAGGATACACATTGGGATGTTAGGAACTATTTCCATTGTAATTGATGGTCATGTTTTTGTTTAGGAGGTGTGCTTGCAGACCTACATTTTTGAGAAGGATTAAAGTCAGAGAATAAAAAATGTTCTACTGTTATCTACAACATAACATCATTAGCTTCATAGGTGTAAAAATAATATTCATAATGGTGTTCAGGTACCAGGTACCATATGTGTACAAAACACCAGATGGTAATAGAAAAACCACTGCAGATAACAAACTTCTGATGTGTGTGATGTTTTAGTAAGGCTGTTTTGTAAGTGTGCAGCACTGTGCTTACTGGCTGCACAGTAATAAACAGCAGAATCTGACTGATGAAGATTGGAGATGGTCAGACTTCCTTTAGTCCTGCCCTGTCTGCTCAGTTTGAACCGATCGTTAAATTTGTCCTCATACTTTGGATCACTCGTAGCTGTAAAGGTATATCCTATCAGTGCCATTTCTGTACGGCTGTTTTGCTGATACCATAACATGCAATCTAAGTTAGTGTCATCATGGCTACAACTGATTGTAGTGTTTTCTGTTTCAGTGACTAGGGTCGATGGAGTCTGTTGAAATGTCACACAGTTAGTCTTCCCTGTTGAAGCAAAAAAGAAGCAGTTGTCAAAATTTTTAAAAAAGATAAACACACTATAATTTCAATGGATTAGAGTCAGTATTATCAATATTCATTCATTCATTCATTCAATTTCAACTGCTTTAACTTCTTCTGAGATGTGGTTATATGCCTTTTTAAAAATGTCCTACCGAAAAACAAAATGAAGAACACGCAGAGTCCACAAGTACAATACATCCTTCTGATGTACAGCCTGAGTGAGTCTGTCTCATTTTAGAGCATTTACATTTCCTTTACACTACTACAGGTGGGTGGGGTGTGCCGATTTGATAAGCTTCCACATTTAAACCAGGAAGTCCTCAAAAAGCAACAAAAATAAATTTTTTAAGACTCTGAATATATATTATATTATAGTTTTAAAAGAGTTATTAAAAATAGTGAACTATTTACATGAGGCAGGAGGAGGCAGTTCATTTAAGAACAAGAACTTTGTTCACTGTTGAAATTATATGAAAAACAGAGAGAGAGAGAGAGAGAGAGAGGAAGAGAGGAAGAGCGAGAGCAGATCCCAGTATTCTGAGAAACATCTCCCCCTATTGACCTAAAACTACATTTATACTAGAGATGTGCAAGTGAACCTTTTCAAAATTCATTACCTACAGAATAACTGATTAAGACTCAAATGACAAGGACTCTCTAAATAACTTGACTAATTACTTAAAACAACATTTTAAAATGGTGCTGAGTTTTATTGAATAAAAACACTAAATGGTAATAAAACTGTTAACACTATGTTTTCTGACTATGGACTTGGAGACCCTCCTGTCCTGCACTTTTTAGTATTTTCTCTGCTTTAACACACCTACTTCAACTCACACAGGGCTGTCAATCAGCTGATTAGGTGTGTTGAGACCAGAGAAAACATGAGGTGCAGGAGTGGGTACTCTAAGATGAGAGTTGGGAACCTATGTATTAACAATTCTGAAACCAACTTTGTCACATCGATAAAACATTTACATACAGCTTATTTCCATATGTAATGTGTTTTAAGAGCATTTTCATATGGTCAGTTATGTAACACTCATGGTTCAGCTAGGCTATATAGGCTTAGTAGTCCTAAATATATTCATATGTTGACATTCCAATGACTGTCAAATGATATATATTTTATATATGTGGATATATGTGGATCTTAAATAAACGGTATATGTGGATCTTCATCTGCCACATATACCATTTTGTAAGCCAGCATGGAATATGATGTTCATTAATTAATGTGACCTTTATACTGCACTGGATGGTAAATACAGTGGAATATGAATGAACAAGATTCCCTTTACACATCATATTTGGAAAGCATGTACACTGTATGCCCAAAAGTATGTGGACATCTGACCATCCCACTCATGTGCTTATTGAAAATTTTATAATCATGGGCATTAATTATATGTTGTTGCCCCTGTGCTGTTATAACAGCCTCCACTATTCTGGGAAGGCTTTCCACTAGATTTTGGAGCGTGGCTGTTGGGATTTGCTCATTCAGGATTAAAGAACTAAACAAGTAAAGTCAGAGAATAAAAAAAACAAGATCTACAATTGTTTACAAGATAACATCATTAGCTTCTTTTGTATTAAAATTAAAATAATTATAGTGGAGCTCAGTCACCATATGCATATAAAACACCAGATGGTAATAGGAAAAACACTTCAGATAACAAACCTCTGATGTGTGTGATGTTTTAGTAAGGCTGTTGTGTAAGTGTGCAGCACTGTGCTTACTGGCTGCACAGTAATAAACAGCAGAGTCTGACTGATGGAGATTATAGATGGTCAGACTTCCTGAAAGTGTGCCCTCTCTGCTCAGTTTAAACCGATCTTTAAATTTGTCCTCGTACTTTGGATCACTCGTAGCTGTTAAGGTATATCCTATCAGTGCCATTTCTGTACGGCTGTTTTGCTGATACCATAACATACGATCTAAGTTATTGTCATCATGGCTACAACTGATTGTAGTGTTTTCTGTTTCAGTGACTAGGGTCGATGGCGTCTGTAGAAATGTTACACAGTTAGCCTTCCCTGTTGAAGGAAAAAAGAAACAGTTGTCAAAATTTTAAAAAGATAAACACACTATAATTTCTTTAATTTCTTCTGAGTTGTGATTATATGCCTTTTTAAAAATGTCCTACCGAAAAACAAAATGAAGAACACACAGAGTCCACAAGTACAATACATCCTTCTGATGTACAGCCTGAGTGAGTCTGTCTCATTTTAGAGCATTTACATTTCCTTTACACTACTACAGGTGGGTGGGGTGTGCCGATGTGATGAGCTTCCACATTTAATCCAAGTCCTCAAAAAGCAACACAAATCAATTTTTTAAGAGTCTGAATAACTACACTGATACTTAGAGATGTGCAAGTGAACATGACCAAAGTTTTCTTTTCAAAATTCGTTACTTACAGAACTGATTAAGACTCAAATAAATAACTCGAATACATTTATATTTATATTTATATCATTTGGCAGACGCCCTTATCCAGAGTGACTTACAATAGTGCTTTGAAGTCTATCAAAAATACATTCTGATATTGGCTCACTAGGTCAACTTACCTCTATTATCAGAAACTATCAGTAAATGAGGTGGAAGTCGGCTACTTGTGAACAGAATCAGCAGATGCTGACATGCATGTTTGTAACATGGTTTTAATAGCATATTTTTATGGTCAACTATGTAAGACTCAGGGTTCAGTTGGCCTATATAGGCTTACAGAGTCTGACTGGAGAAGTTTAGAGATGGCCAGACAGTCATGCTGTGTCTCTGTCTGCTCATTTTGAAACAATCTTTAAATCCATCCTTATGGATTGGATCACCAGTCAGCCCATTCATATAACTGATTAGAGCCATGTCAAATTTGTTGAAATTTGACATAGTTTGCCCTCCCTGTTGAAAAAGGAAATACTTACCAAACTTTGGTAACAAAATCAACTTGATGATAAATATGATGCATCAATACATATTTTTTCATTTCCTACCAATAACCAAAACGAAGAACACATTGAGTTCAAAAGAACCATCCATCCTAATGAGGCACAGCTTGAGTGAGACTTCATACCTTTATAGAGGGGTGGGGTGTGGCTAGCTTTCACATATAAATCAGGAAATCAACTAAAAGCATTAAAAGCAAAACATGTGAGGTCTCTAACTAAACTCATAATATTAAAATTGTAATTATGTTCAAAATAGTATGTGCAATTTCTCTGTATTCTTAAGAATGAACCTTTGAAACGGGCCCATATTTTTGGAGAACAGTTAAAGAGAATAAAAAAAAAACAAGGTCTACTGTTGTTTACAACATACCATCATTAGCTTCATTTGTATTAAAACTCAAATAATCATAGTGGAGCTCAGTCACCATATGCATATAAAACACCAGATGGTATCAGGTTCGGAAGCCCGCTCTGCGGATTCTTCCCCCCGGGGAGTGGCTAGCTATCTGTCCCCTGGCGAGGCATCGTCCCTGAAGGCTCCGGCGCTGCCCTCCAAGCCGCTGCGGACCACCTCAGCGCTGGTGGGCAAGGCATATGCGGCAGCAGTCTCTTATATCAACCACCAGGGAGGTCTGCGTTCGCACTCCCTTGTGTGGTCCCAGGGGAAACTCCTCTCGTTGAGAGCAGTTTATATTCCTGACCATCTCAATATGGGAGCAGACGCCCTGTCGAGGCAGGGGCCGATGCCCAGGGAATGGACGCTCCACCCCAAGGTCGTGGAGCAGATATGGCATATCGTTGGCCGAGCTCAGGTGGATCTGTTTTCGACTCAGGAGACATCGCACTGTCCCCTCTGGTTCTCTCTGACTCATCCCGCTCCTCTGGGACTGGATGCTATGGTACAGACGTGGCCGATGCCGCGTCTGTACTCCTTTCCGGAGAGTTCTGGAGAGAGTGCGCCGGGACGGGGTCCGTCTGTTGCTAGTAGCCCCGTTCTGGCGGGGCCGAGTATGGTTCTCGGACCTGATTTCCCTTCTTGACGGTTCTCCATGGGATTTTTCACCCCTGCCCCGAGCTGTGGAAGCTGTGGGTGTGGCCTCTGAGGGGGCACAACTCAGAGCTTCTGGTCTCTCAGCCGAGGTTGTTGAGACCATTCTCCAGTCCAGAGCTCCCTCAACGGGGAAATTGTACGCCTTCAAGTGGAAACTTTTCACTTCCTAGTGTGGAGACCGCCGGCTCGACCCTGATCACTGCCCAGTTGGTACAGTGCTGGAGTTCCTGCAGGCCCGTTTCTCCACAGGGTTGACCCACTCCACCCTGAAGGTCTACGTGGCGGCTACTGCGGCCTGCCACGCCCCTCTCGGTGGTCAGTCGGTGGGCAGACCCCCTAGTTACACGTTTCCTCCGCGGTGCGCTGAGGCTCAGACCTCCGGTGCGATCTCGGGTCCCTCCGTGGGACCTGGCCGTGGTACTAGAGGTTCTTTGTAAACCCCCCTTCGAGCCTATAGAGGAGATTTCGGACCGTCTCTTTACGTTGAAAACTGCCTTTCTTTTGGCTATTTCCTCTCTTAAGAGAGTTGGGGATCTTCAGGCCCTCTCTGTGGCCCCCTCTTGTCTAGACTTTGCGCCCAGTCTGGCCAAAGCGCTTTTATACCCTCGAGTGGGGTATGTACCGAAAGTTCCCTTCTCGGCACCATGGCCGGTCGTACTGCAGGCCTTCTGTACTCCTCCTTTTTGGGAGTCCGACCATCGGAAGCTTAACTGTACGTGTCCAGTGCGAGCACTGGATGCGTACTTCCACAGAGCTGCCCTGTGGAGGAGGGCGGACCAGCTGTTTGTGTGCTTTGGTCCCCCTAAGAGGGGTCTTCCTGCTACCAAGCAGACCCTCAGCCGGTGGATTGTGGATGCCATTTCCTTGGCTTATGAGTCCTCTGGTCTCCCCTCACCCTTGGGGGTCAAGGCTCACTCTACTAGAGGTGTGACGGCCTCTAAGGCCTTTTTAGCGGGTGTGTCCTTACAGGACATCTGCAACGCGGCAGGTTGGTCCACACCCCTGACGTTTGCCAGGTTCTTCTGTCCTTTTGCCCTAGCTGTGCCCTTTCCACACTAGGCAGGGATTTGTAAATCTGGTGGCGTGGGCATACTCGTTCCCATAGCGTTTCGACGCAGCTCGAGTTCCTGAAGGGGAACGTCTCCAGGTTACGCATGTAACCATGGTTCCCCGAGGGAACGAGACGCTGCGTCTCAGTGCCACACTTCCGGCATCCCTGCCGCGCTTGCCTCATTCCTCAGAAGCTAGCGCGGCGCCCATCCGCTTGTGCTTTTAATCTTCCAGGTCGTTACGTCACCCCGCCCGTGACGTCTCGCCCATCCATTGGACTGATTACACACGTGATTCAGAGCGCGGTCACGGTGAAGGCCTTCCCATAGCGTTTCGACGCACCGTCTCGTTCCCTCGGGGAACCATGGTTACATGCATAACCTGGAGACGTTTTACAATAGTTATTAAAAAATAGTGAAGTATTTACATGTGGCAGGAGGAAGCAGTTCATTTAAGAACAAGAACTTTGTTCACTGTTGAAATTATGAGAGAGAGCGAGAGGGGGAGAGAGTAGATCCCAGTATTCTGAGAAACATCTCCCCCTGTTGACCCAAAACTACACTGATACGTAGAAACGTGCAAGTGAACCTGAACAAAGTTTTCTTTTCAAAATTCATTACTTACAGAATAACTGATTAAGACTCTAATGGCAAGGCCTCTCTAAATAACTCGAATAACTACTTTAATACAACAATTTGTAAAATATTGGGATTTGCCCATTCAGCCACAGGAACATTAGTGAGGTCTGTCACTGATGCTGGGTGAGGAGGTCTGGGGTGCAGTTGGGGTTCCAGTTCATCCCAAAGGTGTTCAGTGGGGTTGAGGTCAGGACTCTGTGCAGGACACCTGAGGTGTTCCACTCCACCTTTGGCAAACCATGTCTTCATGGAGCTCGCTTTGTGCACAGGGACATTGTCATGCTGGAACAGGTTTGGGTCTCTTAGTTCCAGTGAAGGAAACTTGCAATGCTACAGAATATAAAGACATTCTATAAAATTGTGTGTTTACAACTTTGTGGCAACAGATTGGGGAAGAACCAGATATGGGTGTGATGGAAAGGTGTCCATATACTTTTTGCCATATAGTGTAATGTTTGTGTGTGGTTGCTATGGTATTCCAGGCATTAGAGATGGGGTTATTTGTAGGAGTGAGGGCAATTGGGTGTGAGGGGTATTTTTTGGGTGGAGGGTTATTCCTGATGGCATTAAAAGCAAAACTTAAAAATTTGAGGTGTCTAACTAACTCATAATATTAAAATTGTAATTATGTTCAAAATAGTATGCAGTTCTTGCAATTTCTCTGTATTCATAAGAATGAACCTTTGAAACAGACCTACATTTTGTGTAGAACATTTAAGGTCAGAGAATTAAAAAAAAAAAAAAAAAAAAAAAAAAAAAAAAAAAAAAAAAAAAAAAAAAAAAAAAAAAAAAAAAGAGCTTCTGCTGTTTACAAAATAATATCATTAGCTTCTTTTGTATTAAAACTCAAATAATCATAGTGGAGCTCAGTCACCATATGCATATAAAACACCAGATGGTAATAGAAAAAAACACTTCAGATAACAAACTTCTGATGTGTGTGATGTTTTAGTAAGGCTGTTGTGTAAGTGTGCAGCACTGTGCTTACTGGCTGCACAGTAATAAACAGCAGAGTCTGACTGATGAAGATTAGAGATGGTCAGATTTCCTGCAAGTGTGCCCTGTCTGCTCAGTTTGAACCGAACGTTAAATTTGTCCTCGTATTTTGGATCACTGATAGCTGAATAGGTATATCCTATCAGTGCCATTTCTGTACGGCTGTTTTGCTGATACCAGTACATACTTTCTAAGTTACTGTCATCATGGCTACAACTGATTGTAATGTTTTCAGTTTCACTGACTAAAATTGATGGTTTCTGTAGAAATGTTACACAGTTTGTCCTCCCTGTTGAAGCAAAAAAGAAACAGTCATCAAAATTGAAAACAAACGCACTAGAATTTCAATGGATTATAGACAATATTATCTGATATTCATTCATTCATTCAGTTAACTTGAGTAACTGCTTTATATTGTTTAGGGTGATATGCTTTTTAAAAAATGTCCTACCGAAAAACAAAATGAAGACAACACAAGTACCATACATCCTTCTGCCCAG
>CM040984.1:7974153-8028016 GCA_022985145.1 Pangasius djambal | reverse complement strand
AATGTTGCTGCTGCTTTCTGCGCAAGACATCACTGCAGGAGCAGCTGGAGATGTGCAGATAGCGTACATAACTATAATACAGTGAGTTTTTGAAGTAGGTAGCAGATAACCGTGACACTGTGCTTTCTCTCACAGCACAGAAATACACTGCACTATCATGTGAATTAAGGTTGGAGATCTGCAGGATCCCTTCACTTTTCGCATCTCCGTAAATATGAAAACGCTTCTCATAGTCCGTCTCACTTTTGAAGGTTGTTGTGTAGAGATATCCAGTAAGCTTGAGTGATTTGTCTTCTCTTGTTTGTTGGTACCAGAAAAGATAAAAAAAAGTCCTTGTAAGTATGTGTGCAACTGAGGTTCACATTATTTCCTGGCTTCTCGATCACATCAGTAGTCTGAATGATTTTGCTGCTTAATGAAGGATCTGAAGAGAAGAACAAAATGAATGTTATGTTAAAACGAATATACATTACAAATAGTCTTCATATCTATTACTGTATCGTGGTGTACTCTGGAAAATTTGTAAATAATTACCTGTTAACCAGAGCAACAGAATATGAAAAATCAGCACATGAAGCACCATCCTTTTTCATAAACTAATATTAGATATAGAATCTGGAGATATAAATTCAGGTTAAAAAAATGACAGGGTATATAGTAAAAAAGAAAACCTAATTAAATTTCTGTTGCAATCAGTAACAGGAGTAGGTGCAATGACCCACCCAAATCCTTTTTTTCTCCTTCTTGTTCAAGAAATGCCTTCTCTTTTGAGGTGGAGTGTGAGGAGGGGTTTTTGCACTGTGGTCACAGCAGAGGAGAAGCACTGTGTATATATGCTGCACAGAAATAAACCGCGCTATCTTGTAGAGAGAGGCTGGGAATACTCGGCGATCCTTTAGACCTTCCATCCCCACTCAGGTTAAACCTCGGCTCCTCAGGGTTTGGAGTTTCCAGGAAAAGATTCCCAAGATATTTCATCTCACCCCCAGAGCTGTTCATCTCTTACCAAAGTATAGTGTTATAGCTGATACGCTATGAGAGCAGTAGAGCACAGCAGTATCCTCTAGATTTTTCAGCAGATCTGGTGGAGTCTGAACAACATCTTTACTCAGAACTGATGCTACTGAGAGATGGTAAAAAAAGAGCAGAGTAGTGTAAAGGTACACGATCTTTGAAGTGAACGTATGTTTCCTTGTTCTATAACAGCACAAAATCTCACCTGTTAATAACATTAGTAAGATTGTTTTAAGGATCAGGAATCTGATTATGAGCATAATTACATGCATCATTTTGAAAAGGTGTTTCAGTGCTCAGTGTGATCTTCTAGTCTGTAAAGAGTGTGCATAAGACTGACAATCAACACTGTTTATACCGTTTCATTTCTCTTTACTGCCCTCTATTGGAATAACTAGAATGTTTCTTAAATGTTAGCTAACAGAACTAGTCAAGTCAAATCAAGTCCAGTCCCAAAAGGCTTTATTGTTAGGAACGAAACATAGTTCTTCCAGAATCATGCTGCTACACTTCATATGAAAGAGTGACTAACAAGAGGCGTAGAAACACAGTGACAGAAAGTGCAAAGTCAATAAATACAATAAAAAATAAATGAATAAATATATAACAATAGGGTAATCAAACTGTTCAGTAAACACTATAAAAATTCAGTAGTATTGATGACATACAGTGCCTTGCAAAAGTATTCATACCCACTGAAGTTTTCCACATTTTGTCACGTTACAACCACAAACAAAAATGTATTTTATTGGGATTTGATGTGATAGATCAACACAAAGTGGCACGTAATTGTGAAGTGGAAGGAAAATGATAAATGATGTCCAAAATTTTTTACAAATAAATATCTGAAAAGTGTGGCGTGCATTTGTATTCAGGCCCCTTTACTCTGATACCCCTAACTAAAATCCAGCGGAACCAATTGCCTTCAGAAGTTACCTGATTAGTAAATAGAGTCCACTTGTGTGTAATTTAATCTCAGTATAAATACAGCTGTTCTGTGAAGCCCTCAGAGGTTTGTTAGAGAACATTAGTGAACAAACAGCATCATGAAGACCAAGGAACACACCAGACAGGTCAGGGATAAAGTTGTCGAGAAGTTTAAATCAGGGTTAGGTTATAAAACAATATCCCAAGCCTTGAACATCTCACGGAGCACTGTACAATCCATCATCCGAAAATGGAAAGAGTATGGCACAACTGCAAACCTACCAAGACATGGCCGTCAGCCTAAACTGACAGGCAAGGAGAGTATTGTTGAAAGAAAGCCATAAGAAGTCCCGTTTGCAGTTTGCGACAAGCCATGTGGGGGACACAGGAAACATGTGGAAGAAGGTGCTTTGGTCAGATGAGACCAAAATTGAACTTTTTGGCCTAAATGCAAAATGCTATGTGTAGAGGAAAACTTATACTGCACATCACCCTGAACACACCATCCCCACCGTGAAACATGGTGGTGGCAGCATCATGTTGTGGGGGTGCTTTTCTTCAGCAGGGACAGGGAA
Organism: Pangasius djambal; assembly: GCA_022985145.1. Taxonomy (NCBI): domain Eukaryota; kingdom Metazoa; phylum Chordata; class Actinopteri; order Siluriformes; family Pangasiidae; genus Pangasius; species Pangasius djambal. The sequence continues at coordinate 8,025,500 of CM040984.1, read as the reverse complement.
GCTGGACAGAGTTGATGGGAAGATGGATGGAGCCATATACAGGACAATCTTAGATGAAAACCTGTTAGAGTCTACAAAAGACCTGAGACTGGGACGGCGGTTCACCTTCCAGCAGGACAACGACCCTAAATATACAGCCAGAGCTACAATGGAATGGTTTAGATCAAAGCATATTCATGTGTTAGAATGGCCTAGTCATTGCTCCTAAGTCCAGACCTAAATCCAATTGAGAATCTGTGGCGAGACTTGAAAATTGCTGTTCACAGACACACTCCATCCAATCTGACTGAGCTTGAGCTATTTTGCAAAGAAGAATGGGCAAAAATTTCACTCTCTAGATGTGCAAATCTGGTAGAGACATACCCCAAAAGACTTGCAGCTGTAATTGCAGTGAATGGTGGTTCTACAAAGTATTGACTCAGGGGGGCTGAATACAAATGCATGCCACACTTTTCAGATATTTATTTGTAAAAAGTTTTGGACACCATTTATCATTTTCCTTCCACTTCACAATTATATGCCACTTTGTATTGATCTATCACATAAAGTCCCAATAAAATACATTTTTGTTTGTGGTTGTAACGTGACAAAATGTGGAAAAGTTCAGTCGGTATGAATACTTTTGCAAGGCACTGTATTAACTCTAATAATAGTCCTAAACACACTAGGAAATGTAATGTGACTTGTTAGTGAAAATAATTTAATTAAATTTCATATAAATTCTCACAAGTGAAGATCATGTGGGTGTTACACCTGAAATGAGCTTCACATCTTCAACATGCTACCAGTTTTATCAGTGACCTCTACTGTACACTTCCTATATTGCATTCTATTACAGATTGTACTAATCAGTGAACAGATCTTATTTGCAGGTGTTTGGTGTGAAGCTTTTTGTTAAACAGAGAGGGAAGGTGTGTGGCTGTGCTTACTAGCAGCACAGAAATATACTGCACTGTCCTCAGGAGTTACACTGGATATGAGCAGAAACGCAGCCCCTGTGGAGTGTCCTGAAATGTTGAATCGTGCTTTAAACTTCTCCTCAGGAGTGAATTTTTCATACACAAGCATTCCAATGAGCTCAATTGAGGCACTGACTGTCTTTTGTTGATACCAGTACATGTAGGGATAGCTAGCATCACCATGCTGGCAGTTGAGCTTCGCTTCACTCTGCTCAGGTGTCATTATTAGTCGTTGTGGTGATTGCTGGAAGTTGAGAGAAGATATCGCTGTTGCAATAAAGAAAAGTAATGTGTGAATTCATTATAAGAAGTCAGAACTGAGCTATTATATGAGTAATTTTTGTAATTGTGCTTACCTTTGAGACTGATAAGAATTATACATGAGATAATACTTTGTCATTTTGTCAAGTATTCTCTAGTCTTTCCAGGCTGTACTCATACTTTTAACTTATTGTATGTTATCTTAAATGATAGATATCAGTGACTCCGCCTGCATTTTGATTGTATATCCTCTGGCTCTCAGTACATATGCAAATGCATCATGATGTGACGCAGGAAGGTGTCACGTGACACAGGAAGGGATTTCATTGAACTCCTTTTTTTGTCTCTTCGGGGCCTCTTGTATTTTTGGTCATGGTTGCTGCATGTGATATGTAACGATTCACCAGGTTGCAGAAATAGGACAGCAGGAAACTGTGAAACAGATAAACACATGCAGTTTCCTAGACGGATTACAAACAGTCAGTAATTAAAAAAAAACAGATTTCAAAGAAGCATGTGATACTAAACTTCTCTCTCCTATAAACCGGTGTAAAAGAAAATATGTTGCTGTATCTCTGGTGCATGATGCATAATGGCATATTGAGACTATTAAATTGATCTGATTACTGTGCCACTTTGTTATATGCATCACTGCTGCCTCCTTATATATGATATATGATTTCTGTAGTGAATATATCCCTGTTTCTTTGGTAAATATACACTCACCATCAACTTTATAAGTAACACCTGTACACCTGCATATTCATGCAGTTATCTATTCAGCCAGTCATATGGTAGGAATGCAGTGCAAAAAAAAAAATCTGTGACTTTGATTGTGGCATGGATGTTGGTATCAGAAAAGATGGTTTGACTATTTCATAAACTGCTGATCTCCTGGGAATTTCGCACACAAAAGTCTCTAGAGTTTACACAGTATGATGTGAAAAACAAAAAAACATTGAGTGAGAGACAGTTCTGTGGGTGGAAATGCCTTGTTGATAAGAGAGGTCAGGGGAAAATGGTCAAATTGTTTCAAGCTACCAGGAAGGCTACAGTAATTCAAACATTATTAGAAAAAAAAAAAAAATCAACTGGTCTTCAACTGTCCAGTTTCGGTGAGTCTATGCACTTGATAGCCTCAGATTCTTGTTCTTAGCTGACAAGAGTGGGACCTGATGTGGCCTTCTGCTGTTGTAGCCCATCCACCTTAAGGTTTGATGTGTTGTGCATTCTGGTATTCTTTTTTTCTGCTCACCGTGGTTGTAAAGCATGATTATTTGAATTATTATAGACTTTGTCAGCTCAGATCAGTCTGGGCATTCTCCTATGATCTCTCTCTCTTAAGTGCTAGCCAAGTCAAATCAAATCCCCTTCTAAATGGCAGAGGAGGAGGTGTCGCACTCATTTATAATGATAATCTAGGCATCACACAAAAACCTAGTCATAAATTCAATATGTTTGAAGTTCTTCATACTAAACTAACAAATGTAGCCACAAAAAAATATGTCTACCCAGTCTATTCCGCTAATTATAATTTACAGACCCCCAGGGCCATATTCTGAATTCCTTTGAGAATTTGCAGATTTCTTTTCTTTAGACAGCGTATTAATTGTTGGGGACTTTAATATTCATTTTGATAACCTGGAAAACCCTCTGAGAACAGCAGTTGTGTCCATTCTAGATTCAGTAGGGGTCAATCAGAGTGTAATAGGTCCCACTCAAAATAGTGGTCACATTCTTGAACTAATACTAACATTTGAATTAAATATAGAAAATTTAGTCACATTTCCATAGTCTGAAGCTATCTCAGATCGTTATTTCATCTCATGTAAAATGTGTCTTACTCATAATATATGCATGTTGCCACGCTACTGCATCAAATGTACATTCATGTCAGTTACTGCAGTTTTATCAGTAATCTTATCAAGAGCACCAAGTTTCTTGGTGTTCACCTGGCAGAGAACCTCACCTGGTTGCTCAACACCAGCTCCATAACAAAGAAAGCCCAGCAGCGCCTGTACTTTCTGCAAAGGCTGAGGAAAGCACATCTGTGTATCGTATTTGTGTATCGTATTTTATTTTATTTTAGTATATATTTTTATTGTATTTTATCTTACTTTTTCTTCCTTTAATTACTTGTCTTATGTTGGTTTCTCACACCATGGGTCTGAGGGAAACGAAATTTCAATCCTCTGTGTGTCCTGTACATATAGCAGAATTGACAATAAAGTTGACTTTGACTTTGATCGCCCACCCTCCATCCTCACCATGTTCTACAGAGGGACTATCGAGAGCATCCTGTGCAGCTGCATCACTGCCTGGTTTGGGAATTGCACTGTCTCAGATCGCAAGACCCTGCAGCGGATAGCGAGGACAGCTGAGAAGATCACCAGGGTCTCTATTCCCTCCATCACAGACATTTGCACCTCACGCTGCATCCGCAAAGCCACCAGCATTGTCGATGGACCCCACACACCCCTCTCACACACTCTTCTCCCTCCTGCCGTCTAGTAAATGGTACCGGAGCATTCGGGCCCTCACAACCAGACTGTGCAATAGTTTCTTCCCTCATGCCATCAGACTCCTCAATACCTAGAACTGGACTGAAGGAACACACACACACACACCTGAGCATCCTCCATCCTCTATGCACATGTTTTGCACGTTTTATGCTGCTGCTACTATTATGTTTACACGGTTTACACTACTTCAGCTATTTATATCAAACTCTGTAATATTTGCAGTATTGTCACTAGGTCACTTTTAAACAGAACTGCGTACTGGTTGGCGTTGTAGTGATTGTACTGTCTTGTGCTGTCTGCACGTTTGCACTTATGCACTTTACGTATAATTTATGTAGTCCCTGTAGTTCTATGTTGTTCTGTGTTTGTCTTATGTAGCACCTTGGTCCTGGAGAAACGTTGTTTTGTTTCACTATGTACTTGTATATGGCTGAAATGATAATAAACTCCTTGAACTTGAACTTGAACTTCCAGAGTTATCAACCGTGATTGGATCACTATCTGATCCCAAAGAACTTGATCAGGCAACTGAATGCTGAGAGTCAACATTCTGCTACATGCTAGATAAGGTAGCTCCACATAAAAGAAAAATAATTAGAGAGGAAAAAGCTAGCACCTGGTTAAAGTGGTAAATGACCCATCACTTGCCTCTGAGCAGGGCTGTGTCTCCTTGCTTGTGTTGCTATTCTCTTTGATAGAATAGAAAATGTTGGCGTTAAGGGAACAGCCTTCTCCTGGCTTAGGTCTTATTTGACTGATTGTTATCACTTTGTAGAAGTAAATGTTGACTTATCTATACATACTAAGGTAAAGTTTGGTGTTCTGCAAGGTTCTGTTTTAGGCCCACTGCGCTTTTCTTTATATATGCGTCTTCTGGGCAAAATTATTCATGAACATGGTATTAGCTTCCACTGTCATGCTGATGACATACAGTTGTAAGTTTCAGCAAAGTCAGATGACGGACACCAACTCAACAAAGTTGAGGAATGTGTCAGAGGACATTAGACACTGTATGTTTATTAACTTCCTTTTACTAAATTCTGACAAGACAGAAGCACTTGTACTAGCACCACATGCAGCTAGAAGTAAGCTTTCTGATTACATAGTAACTCTGGATGGCCTTTCTGGTTCATCGTGTGCAGCAGTAAAGGACTTTGGTGTGATTATTGACTCCAGTCTTTCATTTGAAACTCATGTAGATAATATTACTAGGATAGCCTTCTTTCATTTCAGAAATATTGCTAAGATAAAAAATATAATGTCACTACACAATGCACAAAAATTAGTTCATGCTTTTGTTACCTCTAGGTTGAATTATTGTAATGCCTTACTGTCTGGCTGTGCCAGTAGATTCATAAACAAGCTCCAGTTAGTCCAGAATGCAGCAGTGAGAGTCCTTACTAGAATCAGAAGCTATGACCACATCACCCCTATCTTATCCACACTACAATGGCTCCCAATCAAATTTCACACCTATTATAAAATACTCCTTTTGAACTATAAAGCACTGAATGGTACCTGAGTGACATTTTGGTCTTTTATGATCTGCCACACCTACTTTGATCAAAAGGTGCAGGCTATTTGTTGGTACCTCGAATATTGAAGGCTACAGCATGGGGTAGAACTTTCTAATTGTAATGAATTTCCTGGTTACACAATTGCACTATTTTGCCACGTAGTACACAGTTATAGAAGGGATTTGCAATTGCACTATTCATTGTAACCCAGATGAGGACAGGATCCCTTTCAAGTCTGGAGTCTGGTTCCTCTCAAGTTTTCTTCCTCATATCGTCTCAGAGTTTTTCCTTGCCACTGTCGGCTTGCTTATTAGGGAAAAATTCATATGTTTAAAATTTGTATCCTGAATGTATTTATTTCTGTAAAGATGCTTTGTGACAATGTCCACTGTTAAAAGCACTATACAAATAAAATTGAACTGAATTGAATTGAAGTCCAGTTGGCCATATTGTTAGGAACAAAATATAGTTCTTCCAGAACCATGCTGCTACACTTCATATGAAAGAGTGACTAACAAGAGGCGTAGTAACAGTGACAGACAGTGCAGAGTAAGCAAACTATACAGTAAGCACTAAACACTATAAAACCTCAGTAGTATTAATGGCATATTAACTCTATTAATAGTCCTATGCACACTAGAAAATGTAAAGTGACTTGTGAGTGAAAATTATTTAATTGAATTTCATGTGAATTCTCACAAGTGAAGATCATGTGGGTGTTGCACCTGAAATAAGCTTCACATCTTCAACATGCTACCAGTTTTATCAGTGACCTCTACTGTACACTTCCTACACTGCATCCTATTACAGATTGTACTAATCAGAGAACAGATCTTATTTGCAGGTGTTTGGTGTGAAGCTTTTTGTTAAACAGAGAGGGAAGGTGTGTGGCTGTGCTTACTTGCAGCACAGAAATATACTGCAGTGTCCTCAGGAGTTATACTGGATATGAGCAGAAACGCATCCTCTTTAGCGTGTCCTGAAATGTTGAATCGTGCATAAACTTCTCCTCAGGAGTGTGTTTTTCATAATAGAGCATTCCAATGAGCTCAATAGAGTCACTGACTGTCTTTTGTTGATACCAGTACATGTAGGGATAGTTGGTATCACCATGTCGGCAGTTGAGCTTTGCTTCACTCTGCTCAGGTGTCATTATTAGATGTGGTGGTGATTGCTGGATGTTGAGGGAAGAGATCACTGCAGCTGTAAAGAAAAGTAAAGTGGAAATTCATTATAAGAAGTTAGAACAAAGCTGTTATATTATTAATTTTTGTAATCTTGCTTACCTTTAAGACTGATAAAGATTATACTTGAAACAATAATTTTAGTCATCTTGTCAAGTATCCTCTAGTCCTTCCAGGCTGTACTCATACTTTTAACTTATTGTAGGTTATCTTAAATGATAGATATCAGTGACTCCGCCTGCCTTTTGATTTTGTATCCTCTGTCTCTCAGTACATATGCAAATGCATCATGATGTGAAGCATGAAGGTGTCACGTGACACAGGAGGGGATTTCAGTGCCTGGTTTAGAGTGTATATAGTGCCGTGGCACTCAGTGCACAGAAATACAAAGTCTACAAAATAAGTACAAATAAGTCATTTTATTGTTATACATAAAAGGAAATTCTTTGTAATACCAGTAGACAAATACTTTAACCAGGATTGCTTTTATAGCAGCACATCTTACTTAACAGAATCAGCTAGTGTTTTTGTTCTTTCTAAAGATAAATCTATTAAACCGCCATCTTTTATTAGTTAGTTATTTATTTTATACTCAGCCATTTATTATAAAGGACAATATTAATCCTATGACTTTTTCATTATTAGCAGGAAAGTTGCCAAAATAAGCTAATCAATTATACACTAAAAAAAACCTTCAAACAAACTCGAAGAACTAATTAAGAAAAGGCAAAATAACCTGAAACAGTTGCATAAATTTGACAGAGGGGGCATGGTCAAGTGCTGGTTATGATGGGAGGAGTGGCGGCGAAGGACAAACAGGTAACGAGTGAGTGTTTACACCTGTATGTGCTTAAAGAGAAGATTATTTATATGCTCTTGTTTTGCAGCAAGATTTCTTAAACCAGGCAATGTGGAGCAGTGTGACCCTGTGTTTGAATATTTATCTGTGATTTCAGTTGAGTGAAGTATTTTTATTTTAGCATTAACCAGGTGGAAAACATCTAGAACCTAGAAGCAACTAATAGTTTTTCATAGGAATTAGCAGAACAAAGCGCTAACAAGTTAAACAACAGAAATATCAAAGGTAAAGACTGGACAAATTGTTCCATGTTTGGGATGCCATTTACGAATTAAGATAGATTAAGCAAATACACTATATGTGGATAATTAGCATCCATGCTAATGGATTGAGGACATTAAGGACATTCTAATGATTTACTTTTTTTATTTAGTAATTTACTTTCAATTTATAATATGTGTAACACACTTGTGTACTCTCAAAGTGGCCTCATAAGTCAATGTTACAGTAATTGGAAATAAAGAATGTTTTTTTCTTCCCAGGATCTTTCAGAAAATTCACCTGATGTAACTTCTTGGTGAACATTAGCTTTTGGAATTTTCCAAATATTGAACATGGGAACATGCTCAGGTACCAGGATTGTATAATTGTTATTGTACACAAAAATGTAAATGTTTAATTCCATATGATGGATGACTCATGGAAAAGGATGATTCAGGTGTGAGACATTAAATGGATTCACACATTAACTAAAGATAATCTGATTTAGCACTTTAATGATTTTACTCCAAGATAAGATGTAGTTATAGTGGAATGGGACAGGCAAAAAGGCTTTGGATATGGTAGATATATTAATATATATTAATATAGATATATTTCAGATTTTGTACTTGAAACATGGACATCAGTTGTTGTGAAAGACACTTTACCTTTGTATATGCATTTTACCTTTCTTTTACATACGTACTTATAAACATATTAACAGCGGGACACAAGTGGCACCCCACTTGTGGAATCACAAGCCACCAGCCTAGACTAGGCAAGGCAAGAGATACTAGCATATCATAATCTAGTATGACAAGACTTTATTGTAACAGGCAAACAAACAGTCAAACAAATAAATAAATATGGCTAGAACACAGGAATAAACACTGGAGACAGGAGCAGCTGGAGATGTGCAGATAGCATACATAACTATAATACAGTGAGTTTTTGAAGTAGGTAGCAGATAACCGTGACACTGTGCTTTCTCTCACAGCACAGAAATACACTGCACTATCATGTGAATTAAGGTTGGAGATCTGCAGGATCCCTTCACTTCTTGCATCTCCGTAAATATGAAAGCGCTTCTCATAGTCCGTCTCCTTATAGAAGGTTGTTGTGTAGAGATATCCAGTAAGCTTGAGTGATTTATCTTCTCTTGTTTGTTGGTACCAGTAAAGGTAAAAAAAGTCCTTGTAAGTATGTGTGCAACTGAGGTTCACATTATTTCCTGGCTTCTCAATCACATCGGTAGTCTGAATGATTTTGCTGCTTAATGAAGGATCTGAAGAGAAGAACAAAATGAATATCATGTTATGCTGAAGAGGAATATACATTACAAATAGTCTTCATATCTGTTACTGTATCTTGGTGTACTCTGGAAAATTTGTAAATAATTACCTGTGAACCAGAGCAACAGAATATGAAAAATCAGCACATGAAGCACCATCATTTTTCATAAACTAATATTAGATGTAGAATCTAGAAATATAAAATCAGGTTTAAAAAAATGATAGAGTATATAGTAAAAAGAAAACGTAATTAATTTTCTGTTGCAATCAGTAATAGGAGTAGGTGCAATGACCCACCCAAATACTTTTTTTCCCCCTTCTTGTTCATGAAATACCTTCTCTTTTGAGGTGGAGTGTGAGGAGGGGTTTTTGCACTGTGGTCACAGCAGAGGAGAAGCACTGTGTATATATGCTGCACAGAAATAAACTGCGCTATCTTGTAGAGAGAGGCTGGGAATACTCAGCGATCCTTTAGACCTTCCATCCCCACTCAGGTTAAACCTCGGCTCCTCAGGGTTTGGAGTTTCCAGGAAAAGATTCCCAAGATATTTCATCTCACTCCCAGAGCTGTTCATCTTGTACCAAAGTATACGGTTATAGCTTGATACGCTATGAGAGCAGTAGAGCACAGCAGTATCCTCTAGATTTTTCAGCAGATCTGGTGGAGTCTGGACAACATCTTTACTCAGAACTGATGCTATTGAGAGATGGTAAAAAAAAAAAAAGAGCAGAGTAGTGTAAAGGTACACGATCTTTGAAGTGAACATATGTTTCCTTGTTATATAACAGCACAAAATCTCACCTGTTAATAACATCAGTAAGATTGTTTTAAGGATCAGGAATCTAATTATGAGCTTAATTACATGCATCATTTTGAAAAGGTGTTTCAGTGCTCAGTGTGATCTTCCAGTCTGTAAAGAGTGTGCATAAGACTGACAATCAACACTGTTTATACCGTTTCATTTCTCTTTACTGCCCTCTATTGGAATAACTAGAATGTTGCTTAAATGTTAGCTAACAGAACTAGTCAAGTCAAATCAAGTCCAGTCCCAAAAGGCTTTATTGTTAGGAACGAAACATAGTTCTTCCAGAATCATGCTGCTACACTTCATATGAAAGAGTGACTAACAAGAGGCGTAGAAACACAGTGAGAAACAGTGAAAAGTCAATAAATACCAAAAGACAATAAATGTATAGTTTGCTTACTCTAATATTATATACTAAAAAATATATAATATAGTATATAATACTAGAGTACGCAAACTACACAGTAAGCACTAAACAGAATTAATGGCCTATTAACTCTATTAATAGTCCTAAGCACACTAGAAAATGTAAAGTGACTTCTGAGTGAAAATGATTTAATTGAATTTCATGTGAATTCTCACAAGTGAAGATCATGTGGGTGTTACACCTTAAATGAGCTTCACATCTTCAACATGCTACCAGTTTTATCAGTGACCTCTACTGTACACTTCCTATATTGCATTCTATTACAGATTGTACTAATCAGAGAACAGATCTTATTTGCAGGTGTTTGGTGTGAAGCTTTTTGTTAAACAGAGAGGGAAGGTGTGTGGCTGTGCTTACTAGCAGCACAGAAATATACTGCACTGTCCTCAGGAGTTACACTGGATATGAGCAGAAACGCATCCTCTTTAGCGTGTCCTGAAATGTTGAATCGTGCTTTAAACTTCTCCTCAGGAGTGGGTTTTTCATAATAGAGCATTCCAATGAGCTCAATAGAGGCACTGACTGTCTTTTGTTGATACCAGTACATGTAGTTATAGCTGGTATCACCCTGCCGGCAGTTGAGCTTTGCTTCTCTCTGCTCAGGTGTCATTATTAGATGTGGTGGTGATTGCTGGATGTTGAGGGAAGAGATCACTGCAGCTGTAAAGAAAAGTGATGTGGAAATTCATTATAAGAAGTTACAACAAAGCTATTATATCAGTTATTTTTTTAATCGTGCTTACCTTTAAGAATGATAATTATACATAAGATGATAATTTTATTCATCTTGTAAAGTATTCTCTAGTCTTTCCTGGCTGTACTCATATTTTTAACTTATTGTATGTTACCTTAAAATGTCAGTGACTCCGCCTGCCTATTGACTGTATATCCTATGGATCTCAGTACATATGCAAATGCATCATAATGTGACGCAGGAAGGTGTCACGTGACACAGGAGGGGATTTCACTGCACGGTTTAGTGTGTATATAGCACTGTGGCACTCACTGCACAGAAATAGGAAGTGTACAAAATAAGTATAAATAAGTAATTTTGTTGTTATACATAAAACGAAATTCTTTGTACGATTATTTTCATCATTAGCAGGAAAATCTCAAAAATAAGCTAAACAATTATACACTAAAAAAACCTTACAAACAAACTCGATGAACTAATTAAGGAAACAAAGGCAAAATAACCTGAAACAACTGCATACATTTGACAGAGGGCTAGAACACAGGAATAAACACTGGAGATAGGAGCAGCTGGAGATGTGCAGATAGCATACATAACTATAATACAGTGAGTTTTTGAAGTAGGTAGCAGATAACCGTGACACTGTGCTTTCTCTCACAGCACAGAAATACACTGCACTATCATGTGAATTAAGGTTGGAGATCTGCAGGATCCCTTCACTTCTGGCATCTCCGTAAATATGAAAGCGCTTCTCATAGTCCGTCTCCTTATAGAAGGTGGTTGTAGAAAGATATCCAGTAAGCTTGAGTGATTTATCTTCTCTTGTTTGTTGGTACCAGTAAAGGTAATAAAAGTTCTTGTATGTATGTGTGCAGCTGAGGTTCACATTATTTCCTGGATTCTCGATCACATCAGTAGTCTGAATGATTTTGCTGCTTAATGAAGGATCTGAAGAGAAGAACAAAATGAATAGCATGTTATGTTAAAAAGAATATACATTACAAATAGTCTTCATATCTGTTACTGTATCTTGGTGTACTCTGGAAAATTTGTAAATAATTACCTGTGAACCAGAGCAACAGAATATGAAAAATCAGCACATGAAGCACCATCCTTTTTCATAAACTAATATTAGATGTAGAATCTAGAAATATAAAATCAGGTTAAAAAAAATGATAGAGTATATAGTAAAAAGAAAACGTAATTAATTTTCTGTTGCAATCAGTAAAAGGAGTAGGTGCAATGACCCACCCAAATCCTTTTTTTCCCCTTCTTGTTCATGAAATACCTTCTCTTTTGAGGTGGAGTGTGAGGAGGGGTTTTTGCACTGTGGTCACAGCAGAGGAGAAGCACTGTGTATATATGCTGCACAGAAATAAACTGCGCTATCTTGTAGAGAGAGGCTGGGAATACTCAGCGATCCTTTAGACCTTCCATCCCCACTCAGGTTAAACCTCGGCTCCTCAGGGTTTGGAGTTTCCAGGAAAAGATTCCCAAGATATTTCATCTCACTCCCATAGCTGTTCATCTTGTACCAAAGTATACGGTTATAGCTTGATACGCTATGAGAGCAGTAGAGCACAGCAGTATCCTCTAGATTTTTCAGCAGATCTGGTGGAGTCTGGACAACATCTTTACTCAGAACTGATGCTATTGAGAGATGGTAAAAAAAAAAGAGTAGAGTAGTGTAAAGATACACGATCTTTGAAGTGAACATATGTTTCCTTGTTCTATAACAGCACAAAATCTCACCTGTTAATAACATCAGTAAGATTGTTTTAAGGATCAGGAATCTAATTATGAGCTTAATTACATGCATCATTTTGAAAAGGCGTTTCAGTGCTCAGTGTGATTTTCCAGTCTGTAAAGAGTGTGCATAAGACTGACAATCAACACTGTTTATACCGTTTCATTTCTCTTTACTGCCCTCTATTGGAATAACTAGAATATTGCTTAAATGTTAGCTAACAGAACTAGTCAAGTTAAATCAAGTCCAGTAGGCTTTATTGTTAAGAAAGAAATCTAGTTCTCCTTGAATCATCCTGCTACACCGAATATGAAACAATGACTAACAAGAGGCGTAGAAACACAGTGAGAAACTGTGAAAAGTCAATAAATACCAAAAGACAATCAATGTATAGTTTGCTTACTCTATTATTATATACTATAAAATATATAATATAGTATATAATAGTAGAGTAAGCAAACTATACAGTAAGCACTAAATAGTATTAATGGCATATCAAATCTATTAATAGTCCTAAGCACAGTAGAAAATATAAAGTGAGTGAAAATGATTGAATTTCATATGAATTCTCACAAGTGAAGATCATGTGGGTGTTACACTTGAAATGAGCTTCACATCTTCAACATGCTACCAGTTTTATCAGTGACCTCTACTGTACACTTCCTACATTGCATCCTATTACAGATTGTACTAATCAGAGAACAGATCTTATTTGCAGGTGTTTGGTGTGAAGCTTTTTGTTAAACAGAGAGGGAAGGTGTGTGGCTGTGCTTACTAGCAGCACAGAAATATACTGCACTGTCCTCAGGAGTTATACTGGATATGAGCAGAAACGCATTCCCTGTGGAGTGACCTGAAATGTTGAATCGTGCTTTAAACTTCTCCTCAGGGGTGAATCTTTTATTCTGGAGCATTCCAATGAGCTCAATTGAGCCACCGACTGTCTTTTGTTGATACCAGTACATGTAGGGATAGTTGGCATCACCATGCCGGCAGTTGAGCTTTGCTTCACTCTGCTCAGGTGTCATTATTAGATGTGGTGGTGATTGCTGGATGTTGAGGGAAGAGATCACTGCAGCTGTAAAGAAAAGGGATGTGGAAATTCATTATAAGTAGTTAAAATCAACTATGATATTAGAAACCTTTGTAATCATGCTTACCTTTAAGACTGATAAGAATTATACATGAGATAATACCTTTAGTCATCTTGTCAAGTATCCTCTAGTCTTTCCAGGCTGTACTCATATTTTTAACTTATTATATGTCATCTTCAATTATTAAAATATCAGTGACTCCGCCTGCCTTTTGATTTTATATCCTCTGGCTCTCAGTACATATGCAAATGCATCATGATGTGAGGCAGGAAGGTATCACGTGACACAGGAGGGGATTTCAGTGCATGGTTTAGTGTGTGTATATAGCACTGTGGCACTCACTGCGCCGAAATAGGAAGTGTACAAAATAAGTAATCTAATCTTAATGTTATACATAAAAGGAAATTCTTTGTAATACCAGTAGACAAATACTTTAACCAGGAATGCTTTGATAGCAGCAAACCTTACTTAACAGAAACAGCTAGTGTTTTTGTTATTTCTAAAGATAAATCTATTAAATCTTCATCTTTTATTAGTCATTTATGTATTTTATACTCAGTCGGAGCTTGACCCATCATGGCCAACAGCAGGTCCTGTGATTTATGGCCGCCTGCCCAGAGCCTCATTCCAAGATGGCTCCCTGCCCAGATCCTCTTCCCAAGATGGCCACCTGCCCAGATCCTCTTCCCAAGATGGCCGCCTGCCCAGAGCCTCTTCCCAAGATGCCTGTCACACCAGAGCCTCCAGCCGTTATGCATGTTAAGTCTCAGTCTTCAGCCATCACGGATGCCACACCAGTATTCCCGAGCATTGTGCATGTTGCGTTTGAAGACACCAAGGCATTCCAAGGGCGTTTGAGGCTGGTGTCCAGTATGGCGGACCCACCGTTGATGTCGGTGCGTGCAGCAGGCATTCCAAGAGATTCAGCACTGTTTGTCACAGAGACACTTCCCCAATCCTCAGTGCTCCCTGTAATAGCGGTCGCCATCCTGTGTGTATTGCTCTGTTCTTCCTCCAGTCCGTGAATCTGTTCCTGAGCTTGCTCCAGATCCCGCTCCAGTCCTCGAATCCGCTCCAGAGCCTGTTGCGGCTCCTGTTCCAGCTCCTCAGGAGACCATCTATGAACACTCTACCTGTCCTGTCATGGCCAAGGAGGCCGTCTCCAAGCTTTTTGCCTGCCCTGTCCCGGTCAAGAAGGCCATCTATGAACTATCTGCCTGTTCTGTCACAGCCATGGAGGCCGTCTGTGATCTCTCTGCCTGTTCTGTCTCAGCTGCAGAGGCCGTTATTAACCTCTCTGTTCCAGTCCCGCCTGATCCGCCTTGCTGGGCACCTCCCTCGTTAGCTCCACATTGGTGGACATCTGCTCTGCTGTGGGGATCTTTGCTCTCCTCTGCTCAGCTGAGGTGGTCTTCAGCTCCGCCCTGGTGCCCCTTTGCTCCTCCCGCTCTGCCCTGGTGCCCTTTGGCTCCGCCCGCTCTGCCCTGGTGTCCTTTGGCTCCGCCTGCTCCTCCCTGGTGCTTTTCAGCTCCGCCTGCCCCGCCTTGGTACCCTGCTCAGCCCGCTCTGCCTCAGTCCCCTATTCCTCCACTTCCACATGAACCTGGCCCTCCATCCCTCCCCCTGTTCTGCCTCCGCTCCACCCCCCTCCTGGACTCATGTCTATTCCTGTTGAGGAGCATCTAGAAGCCGTTCCTTAGGGGGGGACTATTTTACGATCGCCAGCTGGAGTGCCCATGAACGCCACTAGAGGGCACTCCAACCCGGACTCTTGCCCTTGTCTTCTGGACTCCATTTCCCATGTGTTCCTTGCCCCTCATGTGATCTTGTCATGTGCTACCCTTGTCTGTGTTATGTTCGGATTGGTTCCTTGGTTACATGTCTTGTTCCCATTGGTTGGTTTTGTCATGCGTTCTCCTTGTCCTGTATAAAGGTTGGTCACACACACTCCAAGGGGCTGATCATTGTATAGCTATCCCGTGTTTCGTGTTTCCTAGTTTACCTGTGTTTCTGATCCTTGGACTGTTTTCCTTGTTTTTGATTGTTTGCTGCCTGCCCTGACCATTGCCTGTGTTGTGGATTACTCTTTTGCCTCTGCCTTGGATTATACTGTTTGCTGGTGCTCGACCCTGCCTGTTTTGACCATGTTTGTAAATAAAGCCTTACATTAGGAACAGCGGCAAGCTCTGGCAGCAGCGGAGCTTGACCCATCTTGGCCACCAGCAGGTCCTGTGATTATGGCCGCCAGCCCAGAGCCTCTTCCCATGATGGCCGCCAGCCCAGAGCCTCTTCCCAAGATGGCCACCTGCCTAGAGCCTCTTCCCAAGATGCCTATTACACCAGAGCCTCCAGCCGTTATGGATGTTAAGTCTCAGTTTTCAGCCATCACAGATGCTACTCCAGTATTCCCGAGCATTGTGGATGTTGCATTTGAAGACACCAAGGCGTTCCAAGGGCGTCTGAGGCTGGTGTTCAGTCTGGCGGACCCACCGTTGATGTCGGTGCGTGCTGCACGCATTCCAAGAGCTTCAGCACTGGTCGTTACAGAGACATTTCCCCAATCCTCAGTGCTCCCTGTAATGGCAGTCACGGTCCTGTGTGTTTGGGCTACATATTGCTCTTGCTCCAGTCCTTGAATCCACTCCAGAGCCCGCTCCAGTCCTCGAATCCGCTCGAGAGCCCGATCCAGTCCTTGAATCCGCTCCAGAGCCCGATCCAGTCCTCAAATCTGCTCCAGAGCCCGCTCCAGAGCATGTTCCAGGTCCGTAGGTGGCAGCTTCTACTGCAGAACCTCCCGAGTCGGCGGCATCCGCTTCTGAACCCCATGACTGTCCTGTTTTGGTCAAGGAGACAGTCTATGAACACTCTGCCTGTCCTGTCACAGCCAAGGAGGCCATCTCCGAGCTCTTTGCCTGCCTTGTCCCGGCCAAGAAGACTGTCTATGAAGTCTCTGCCTGTTCTGTTATGGCCCTGGGGGCCGTCTGTGAACTCTCGGCCTGTTCTGTCTCGGCTGCAGAGGCTGTTATTAACCTCTCTGTGCTCTCTGTTCCAGCCTTGCCTGATCCGCCTTGGTGGGAACCTCCCTCATTAGCTCTACTTTGGTGGACATCTGCTCTGCTGCGGTGGTCATCTGCTCCGCTGTGGGGATGTTTGCTCTCCTCTTCTCAGCTGTGGTGGTCGTCTGCTCCACTGTGGGGATCTTTGCTCTCCTCTGCTCAGCTGTGGTGGTCGTCTGCTCTGCTGTGGAGATCTTTGCTCTCTTCTGCTCAGCTGTGGTGGTCTTCAGCTCCGCGCTGGTGCCCTTCGGCTCCACCCGCTCCACCCTGGTGCTCTTCAGCTCCGCCTGCCCCGCCTTGGTACCCTGCTCAGCCCGCTCTGCCTCAGTCCCCTGTTCCTCTACTTCCACATGGACCTGGCCCTCCATCCCTCCCCCTGTTCTGCCTCTGCTCCACCCCCCTCCTGGACTCATGTCTATTCCTGTTGAGGAACGTCTGGAAGCTGCTCTTTGGGGGGGGGCTCTTGTTTTGCAGCAAGATTTCTTAAACCAGGCAATGTTGAGCAGTGTGACCGTGTGTTTGTATATCTATCAGTGATTTTCAGTTGAGTGAAGTATTTTTATTTTAGCATTAACCAGGCAGAAATTGTTTAGAACATAGAAGCAACTAACAGTTTATTCATAGGAATTAGCAGAACAAAGAGCTAACAAGTTAAACAACAGAAATATCAAAGGTAAAGACTGGACAAATGGTTCCATGTTTGGGATGCCATTTACGAATTAAGATAGATTAAGCAAATTCACCATATGTGGATGAATAGCATCCATGTTAATGGATTGAGGACATTAAGGACATTCTATTGACTTACTTTTTTTTATTTTAAAAAATGTACTTTCAATTTATAATATGCGTAACACAGTTGTGTACTCTCAAAGTGACCTCATAAGTCAGTGTTACCGTAATTGAAAATAAAGAAATACTTTTTCTTCCTAGGATCTTTGAGGAAATTCAGCTGATGTAACTTCTTGGTGAACATTAACTTTTGGAATTTTCCAAATATTGAACATGGGAACATGCTCAGGTACCAGGATTGTATAATTGTTATTGGACACAAAAATGTTAATGTTTAATTCCATATAATGGTTGGCTCATGAAAAAGGATGATTCAGGTGTGAGACATTAAATGGGTTAACGTATTAACTAAAGATAATCTGATTTAGTATTTTAATGATTATACTTCAAGACAAGATGTAGTTATAGTGAAATGGGACAGGCAAAAAGGCTTTTGTTAAAAAGTGCTCTAGATATGGTAGGTTTATTAATGTTTCACATTTTGTACCTGAAACATGCACATCGGTTGTTGTGAAAGACACTTTACCTTTTGTATATGCATTTTACCTTTCTTTTACATATATAACAGTGGGACACAAATGGCAACCCAATTGTGGAATCACAAGCTACTAGCCTAGACTAGGCAAGGCAAGAGATAGTAGCATATCATAAACTAGCATAACAAGACTTTATTATAATAGGCAAGGTAAAAAAAAAAAGGCTAGAACATAGGAATAACATGGCAGAAATGCAAAGTTATTGGAAGTCTGCACAATGAGAAACTGTTTACTCTTTAAATGGGATGGAGCTGTGATAAAAAGTAAATGTCTTCATGTATTGCAATCTGACACTTTTGCCATATGAAGCACCTCTAGCTCACACACGTAGTACATCAGAAAAATCTAATAGTAAACATAGTGTAATACTTTCAGGGAACACTACATTTTGAGTAAGATCAAATGTTGCTGCTGCTTTCTGCGCAAGACATCACTGCAGGAGCAGCTGGAGATGTACAGATAGCATGCATAACTATACAGTGAGTTTTTGAAGTAGGTAGCAGATAACTGTGACACTGTGCTTTCTCTCACAGCACAGAAATACACTGCACTATCATGTGAATTAAGGTTGGAGATCTGCAGGATCCCTTCACTTTTGGCATCTCCGTAAATATGAAAGCGCTTCTCATAGTCCGTCTCCTTATAGAAGGTTGTTGTATCAAGATATCCAGTAAGCTTGAGTGATTTATCTTCTCTTGTTTGTTGGTACCAGTAAAGATAATAAAAGTTCTTGTAAGTATGTGCGCAACTGAGGTTCACATTATTTCCTGGATTCTCGATCACATCAGTAGTCTGAATGATTTTGCTGCTTAATGAGGGATCTGAAGAGAAGAACAAAATGAATAGCATGTTATGTTAAAAAGAATATACATTACAAATAGTCTTCATATCTATTACTGTATCTTGGTGTACTCTGGAAATTTGTAAATAATTACCTGTGAACCAGAGCAACAGAATATGAAAAATCATCACATGAAGCACCATCCTTTTTCATAAACTAATATTAGATGTAGAATCTAGAGATATAAATTCAGGTTTAAAAAAATGATAGAGTATATAGTAAAAAGAAAACCTAATTAATTTTCTGTTGCAAGCAGTAAAAGGAGTAGGTGCAATGACCCACCCAAATCCTTTTTTTCCCCTTCTTGTTCATGAAATGCCTTCACTTTTGAGGTGGAGTGTGAGGAGGGGTTTTTGCACTGTGGTCACAGCAGAGGAGAAGCACTGTGTATATATGCTGCACAGAAATAAACTGCACTATCTTGTAGAGAGAGGCTGGGAATACTCAGCGATCCTTTAGACCTTCCATCCCCACTCAGGTTAAGTTACGGCTCCTCAGGGTTTGGAGTTTCCAGGAAAAGATTCCCAAGATATTTCATCTCACTCCCAGAGCTGTTCATCTCGTACCAAAGTATACGGTTATAGCTTGATACACTATGGGAGCAGTAGAGCACAGCAGTATCCTTTAGATTTTTCAGCAGATCTGGTGGAGTCTGGACAACATCTTTACTCAGAACTGATGCTATTGAGAGACGGTAAAAAAAGAGTAGTGTAGTGTAAAGGTACATGATCTTTGAAGTGAACATATGTTTCCTTGTTATATTTCGTTTTCATTCTTCTTTCGGCTGCTCCCGTTGGGGGTCGCCACAGCGGATCATTGGTCCGCATATTTGGTTTGGCACAGTTTTTACGCCGGATGCCCTTCCTGACGATTGTTTTAAGGATCAGGAATCTAATTATGAGCATAATTACATGCATCATTTTGAAAAGGCGTTTCATTGCTCACTGTCGTCTTCCACTCTGTAAAGAGTGTGCTTAAGACTGACAATCAACACTGTTTATACGGTTACATTTCTCTTTACTGCCCTCTATTTGAATGATTAGAATGTTGCTTAAATGTTAGCTAACAGAACTAGTCAAGTCAAATCAAGTCCAGTAGACTTTATTGTTAGGAACAAAATATAGTTCTCCCGGAATCATCCTGCTACACCGAATATGAAACAGTGACTAACAAGAGGCGTAGAAACACAGTGACAAACTGTGAAAAGTCAATAAATACAATAAATCCAGGCCATACACTATACAGTAACCTATAAACTATATAATATATAACAATAGAGTAAGCAAACTGTACAGCAAGCACTAAACACTATAAAAACTCAGTAGTATTAATGGCATATTAACTCTATTAATAGTCCTAAGCACACTAGAAAATGTAAAGTGACTTGTGAGTGAAAATGATTTAATTGAGTTTCATATGAATTTCAAGTGAAGATCATGTGGGTGTTACACCTGAAATGATATTTTATATATATAAAATATATAATATAGTATATAATAGTAGAGAAAGCAAACTATACAGTAAGCACTAAATAGTATTAATGGCATATCAAATCTATTAATAGTTCTAAGCACAATAGAAAATATAAAGTGAGTGAAAATGATTGAATTTCATATGAATTCTCACAAGTGAAGATCATGTGAGTGTTGCACCTGAAACGAGCTTCACATCTTCAACATGCTACCAGTTTTATCAGTGACCTCTACTGTACACTTCCTATATTGCACCCTATTACAGATCATACTAATCAGAGAACAGATCTTATTTGCAGGTGTTTGGTGTGAAGCTTTTTGTTAAACAGAGAGGGAAGGTGTGTGGCTGTGCTTACTAGCAGCACAGAAATATACTGCAGTGTCCTCAGGAGTTACACTGGATATGAGCAGAAACGCAGCCCCTGTGGAGTGTCCTGAAATGTTGAATCGTGCTTTAAACTTCTCCTCAGGAGTGAATCTTTCATACACGAGCATTCCAATGAGCACAAGAGAGTCACTGACTGTCTTTTGTTGATACCAGTACATGTAGGGATAGTTGGTATCACCATGCCGGCAGTTGAGCTTCGCTTCACTCTGCTCAGGTGAAATTAGTAGTCGTGGTGGTGATTGCTGGATGCTGAGGGAAGAGATCACTGCAGCTATAAAGAAAAGGCATGTGTAAATTCATTATATGAAGTTAAAACCAAGCTATTATATCAGTAATTTTTTAAATCTTGCTTACCTTTAAGGCTGATTAGAATTAAACTTGAGATAATAATTTTAGTCATCTTGTCAATTATTCTCCAGTCTTTCCAGGCTGTCCTCATGTTTTTTTTTTTTAACTTATTGTATATTATCCTAAATGATAAAATATCATTGACTCCGCCTACCTATTGATTTTATATCCTATGGCTTTCAGTGCAAGTGCAAATGCATCATGATGTGACGCAGGAAGGTGTCACATGACACAGGAGGGGATTTCAGTACATGGTTTAGTGTGAACATAGCACTGTGGCACTCACTGCACAGAAATACAAAGCGCTGTAGTCTGCTGTCACAGACTGTGCCATGAGATAACCTTCCTTCATAACATATTTCTGAAATACTCAAAGAAGCCCATCTGGCACTAACAACTATACCACAGTTAATGTCACTGAGATCACTTTTTTTTCCCCCCATTCTGATGTTTGATGTGAACATTTAATGAAGCTCTTGACCTGTGTCTGCATGATTTTTGCATTGTGCTGCTGCCATAATGATTAGCTGATTAGACAACTTCATGAACATGCAGGTGTACAGGTTTTCCTAATAAAGTGGATTATTAGTGTATCTTAGAATGAAATTAACACAATATCTCACCTGTAAATAGCATCAGTAAGATTGTTTTACGGATCAGGAATCGAATTATGAGCATAATCATGTATCCACTGCATCATATTGCATGCATCATGCTGCTTACCACTATCTGTATCTTGTTTCTCTCAACTAACTGCACCATAATTCTTATTTATTTCATTTAACTTAATTGTTATTTGTATTACTGGTATGCATCATATTGTTTACCTTTACCTATACACTGTCAACTTATTGCACCATAACCTTGTTGCCTCATTTGAACTTATTTGGTATTTGCCCTACTGGTTGGATGCTAACTGCATTTCGTTGTCTCTGTACTCGTACTCTGACAATGACAATAAAGTTTGGCCTAACCTGACTTAACCTAACCTAATTGCATGCATCATTTTGAAAAGCGATTCAGTACTCTGTATGATCTTCCACTCCATAAATAGCATGCATAAGACTGACAGTCAACACTGTTTATACAGTTTCATTTCTCTTTACTGCCCTCTATTGGAATAACTAGAATGTTGCTTAAGTATTAACTAACAGAGCTAGCCAAGTCAAATCAAGTCCAGTAGGCTTTATTGTAAAGAACGAAATATAGTTATTCCAGAATCGTGCTGCTACACTTCATTTGAAAGAGTGACTAACAAGAGTTGTAGTAACACAGTGACGGAAAGTGAAAAGTCAATAAATACAATAAATAAATAAATGAATAAATATATAATAGGGTAAGCAAACTATACAGTAAACACTATAAAACCTCAGTAGTATTAATGACATATGAACTCTAATAATAGTCCTATGCACACTAGAAAATGTAAGGTGACTTGTTAGTGAAAATAATTTAATTAAATTTCATATAAATTCTCACAAGTGAAGATCATGTGGGTGTTGCACCTGAAATGAGCTTCATATTTTCAACATGCTACCAGTTTTATCAGTGACCTCTACTGTACACTTCCTATATTGCGTTCTATTACAGATCGTACTAATCAGAGAACAGATCTTATTTGCAGGTGTTTGGTGTGAAGCTTTTTGTTAAACAGAGAGGGAAGGTGTGTGGCTGTGCTTACTAGCAGCACAGAAATATACTGCAGTGTCCTCAGGAGTTATACTGGATATGAGCAGTAACGCATCCCCTGTGGAGTGTCCTGAAATGTTGAATCTTGCTTTAAACTTCTCCTCAGGAGTGAATTTTACATACACAAGCATTCCAATGAGCTCAACTGAGGCACTGACTGTCTTTTGTTGATACCAGTACATGTAGGGATAGCTAGCATCACCATGCTGGCAGTTGAGCTTTGCTTCACTCTGCTCAGGTGTCATTATTAGTCGTTGTGGTGACTGCTGGATGTTGAGAGAGGATATCACTGTTGCTATAAAGAAAAGTGTGTATTCATTATAAGAAGTCAAAATTGAGCTATTATATCAGTAATGTTTGTAATCGTGCTTACCTTTAAGACTGATAAGAATTATACTTGAGATAATAATCTTAGTCATCTTGTCAAGTATTCTGTAATCTTTCCAGGCTGTACTCATACTTTTAACTTATTGTATGTTATCTTAAATGATAAAAATATCAGTGACTCCGCCTGCCTATTGATTTTATATCCTATGGCTCTCAGTGCAGGTGCAAATGCATCATGATATGATGCAGGAAGGTGTCACATGACACAGGAGGGGATTTCAGTGCACGGTTTCCTATGTATATAGCACTGTGGCACTCACTGCACAGAAATACAAAGAGCTGTAGTCAGACTGTGCTGTGAGAACCTTCATTCTCTGCATCCCCTGAAATGTTGAACCCCTTCTTGTCTATTTGGGGCTTTCTGAAGAAGAAAAATCCGATAAGCTCGAGACTTTGCTGATTAACCTGCTGATACCAGTATATTTTGTCTTATTTTTGGTCATGGTGGCTGCATGTGATATGTAACGATTCACCAGGTTGCAGAAATAGGACAGCAGGGAACTATGATTCCCATTCAGGAACTTGAGCTGCGTCGAAACACTATGGGAACACCTTCAGCGTGACCACACTCTGAATCACGTGTAATCAGTCCAATAGATGGACGAGACGTCACAGGCGGGGTGACGTAGCGACCAGGAAGCTTAAAAGCATGCGTGGTGGATACAGCGGCAGCTTTTTTTCATTCAGAGCATGCTCTGTATGTTGGTCCTTTTATGTGGTTTTGCTTTCGTTGCGGCATGCCTAAAGCTCGCGAAAAGACGAAACATGAGGCGAGAGCAGGTAACATTTTAGGCGGTGTGTTTCTCCCTGCCCGCGCTATATTACAGGTGGGGATACACACGGTCTGTGCGTTGTCTGCTTGGGAGTGGAGCCCGCATTGCATGCATTTGCTGCTGCGTGTGCTTCGCTCCCGGAAGGCTCTCTTTGAGGAGCCGCCATCTCCACCCCGGAGCCTACCTTTCTTTCCCGACTTCCACACCGTCGTGCGGGAGGCCTTTCTCGCCCCGTATCTTCAGTCCCACCTGCAGTCATTATGCTAATGTGGCGGGGCTGAGTGAGCATTGTTACAGGGCGATGCCCCGAGTTGAACAGACGCTGGCTAGCTATCTGTCCCCTGGCACGGCATCGTCCCTAAAGGCTCTGGCATTGCCCTCCAAGCCGCTGCGGACCACCTCAGCGCTGGTGGGCAAGGGGTACAAGGAAGCAGGTCAGGCTGGTGCTTGCCTGCACGCCATGGCGGTGTTGCAGGCCTACCAAGCCGATCCGCTGAAAGAGCTAGTCTCGGGAGATCAATCTGCCAACCCTGCCACCCATGGTGCTACAGGGCGCAGCGGTCTCCGGTGAGTGCTTCTCTCAGTTTTTGCCCGGGATCGTAGCGGTACTGGGAGGCTCGCTACCTCTTCGGAGGTCTCCAAAGCAGTTAGTTGGGCCATCCCCTGCTGGTCCGCCGCTTCAGGGCACCAAGCTAGCTGCTCTCATTACAACAGGGGTCAGTCTTGAGAGACTTCCCTTAGTAGACTATTTGGCAGTGTGGAAACTTCTACCGAATCCAATTCGGTTCTCCAGTGCCTCGTTTTTGCTAGGTTCTTCCCACTCTGTGGGCCCCGAGCAGGCTCTGGTAATGGAGCAAGAAGTAAACACTCTCCTGAGGAAGGAGGCCATCGAGGTGGTCCTTCCTCATGACAGAGATTCCGGGTTCTACAGCCGGTACTTTATCGTTCCAATGAAGGATGGAGGGTTGCATCCCATGTTAGATTTGCGTCAAATGAACCGCTCAGTCATGCGACTGAAGTTCAGGGTGCTCACAATCAAACAAGTCATGTCTCATATCAGCTCTGAGGACTGGTTTGTCACGATCGATCAAAAAGACGCATACTTTCATATCTCCATCCTTCCCCAACACAGGAAGTTCCTGAGGTTTGCTTTCGGGGCAAAGCTTACCAATATCGGGTTCTTCCGTTCATCCTGGTACTCTCACCCTGCACTTTCACGAAGGGTGTGGATGCTGCTCTGGCTCCTCTGCGACTCCAGGGCATCCGCATACTGAATTATATTGACGATTGGTTATTAGCTCAATCGGAGCAGGCGGCGGTTCGGCATCAAGATGTCGTTCTCGCCCACATGAAAGAGCTGGGGTTAAGACTAAACTCCAAGAAAAGTATGTTTTCTCCAGTACAGAGAACCACTTATCTGGGCGTGATGTGGGATTCGACAATGATGCAGGCACGTCTGTCTCCTGCTCGGATCGAGTCGATCCTCACAGCAGTCGTGAGAGTGAGGGACGGCCGGTCACTCACTGTAAAGCAGTTCCAGAAACTGCTGGGTCTGATGGCAGCTGCGTCCAACGTAATACTTTTTGGCCTGCTGTACATGAGACCCCTACAGTGGTGGCTCAAGACCAAGGGGTTCTCCCCGAGGGGAAACCCGCTTTGCATGATCAAGGTCATGCGGCGATGCCTACGTGCCTTAGACATTTGGAGGAAACCTTGGTTCTTGACCACATTAACTGCCTGGGTACGATGGCCATGTTTCTAGCTTTGAAACACTTTCTCCTGGACCTAAGAGATCGCCATGTATTGGTGCGCACCGACAACACAGAGGTGGTCTCTTACGTCAACCCCTTTACAGGCTGGTGCACCAGATCCTTGTGTGGTCCCAGGGGAAACTCCTTCCGTTGGGAGCAGTTTACATCCCTGGGCATCTCAATATGGGAGCAGACATCCTGTCGAGGCAGGGGCCGAGGCCTGGGGACCAGAGACTTTACCCCGAGATGGTGAAGCAGATATGGAGAGTGTTTGGCCGGGCTCAGGTGGATCTGTTTGCGATTCAGGAGATATTGCACTGTCTCCTCTGGTTTTCTCTGACTCATCCAGCTCCTCTCGGACTGGATACCATGTACAGACCTGGCAGAGGCTTCATCTGTACGCCTTTCCCCCGATTGCTTTGCTCCCGGTAGCTCTGGAGAGAGTGCGCCAGGACAGGGTCCTTCTGTTGTTAGTAGCCCAGTTCTGGCCAGGCCAAGTATGGTTCTCGGACCTGATTTCCCTCCTCGACGGCCCTCCATGGAGATCCCCGTCAAAAGGGACCTCCTCTCACAGGTGGGCTTCCACCCCTGACCAGAGTTGTGGAGGCTGTGGGTGTGGCCTCTGGGGGGCACAACTCGTAGCTTCCAGTCTCTCAACCGAGGTTGTTGAGACCATTCTCCAATCCAGAGCTCCCTCAACGAGGAAACTTTACGCCCTGAGTGGAAATTTTTCACTTCTTGGTGCAGAGACTGCCAGCTCGACCCAGTTAACTGCCCAGTTGGTACAGTGCTGGGGTTCCTGCAGGTCCGATTATCTGCAGGGTTGACCCTCTCCACCTTGAAGGTCTACGTGGCGGCCTTTACGCCCCTCATGGTGGTCAGTCTATGGGCAGACCCCCAGAACCAGACCCCGTCAGGTTCTATGGCCTCGATATGCGAGCCACTCCAGGCTCTTCTGTTCTCTCGCCCTAACTGTGCTCTTCCACACTGGGCAGGGATTTGTAAGTCTGGTGGCGTGGGCATACTCTTTCCCATAGCATTTCGACGCAGCTCGAGTTCCTGAAGGGGAACGTCTCTAGGTTACGCATGTAACCATGGTTCCCCGAGGGAACGAGACGCTGCATCTCAGTGCCATACTTCCGGCATCCCCGTGAGCGCTTGCTTCATTTCTCAGAAGCTGCCGCTGTATCCACCGCATGTACTCTTAAGCTTCCTGGTCGCTATGTCACCCCGCCCGTGACGTCTCACCCATCCATTGGATTACACGTGATTCAGAGCAGTCATGCTGAGGGCGTTCCCATAGGGTTTCGATGCAGCGTCTCGTTCCCTCGGGGAACCATGGTTACATGCGTAACCTAGAGACGTTTTTCCTTGCCACTGTCACCTCTGGCTTGCACATTAGGGATAAATTCATATGTTTAAAATTTATATCCTGAATGTATTTATTTCTGTAAAGATGCTTTGTGACAATGTCCACTGTTAAAAGCACTATACAAATAAATTGAACTGAATTGAAGTTCAGTTGGCCGTATTGTTAGGAACAAAATATAGTTCTTCCAGAACCATGCTGCAACACTTCATATGAAAGAGTGACTAACAAGAGACGTAGTAACACAATGACAGACAGTGCAGCGTAAGCAAACTATACAGTAAGCACTAAACACTATAAAAACTCAGCAGTATTAATGGCATATTAACTCCATTAATAGTCCTAGGCACACTAGAAAATGTAAAGTGACTTGTGAGTGAAAATGATTTAATTGAATTTCATGTGAATTCTCCCAAGTGAAGATCATGTGGGTGTTACACCTGAAATAAGCTTCACATCTTCAACATGCTGCCAGTTTTATTAGTGACCTCTACTGTACACTTCCTATATTGTATTCTATTACAGATTGTACTAATCAGAGAACAGATCTTATTTGCAGGTGTTTGGTGTGAAGCTTTTTGTTAAACAGAGAGGGAAGGTGTGTGGCTGTGCTTACTAGCAGCACAGAAATATACTGCAGTGTCCTCAGGAGTTATACTGGATATGAGCAGAAATGCATCCCCTGTGGAGTGTCCTGAAATGTTGAATCGTGATTTGAACTTCTCCTCAGGAGTGGATCGTTCATACTGGAGCATTCCAATGAGCTCAATTGAGTCACTGACTGTCTTTTGTTGATACCAGTACATGTAAAAATAGTTGGTATCACCATGCCGGCAGTTGAGCTTCGCTTCTTTCTGCTCAGGTGTCATTAGTAGATGTGGTGGTGTTTGCTGGATGTTGAGGGAAGAGATAACTGCAGCTATATAGAAAAGTAATGTGTATATTTGTTAGAGGAAGTTAAAACAAAGCTATTATATTGAGTAATTTTTGTAATCATGCTTACCTTTAAAACTGATAAAAATTATACTTGAGACAATAATTTTAGCCATCTTATCAAGTATTCTCCAGGCTTCCACTCTGTAAAGAGTGTGCATAAGACTGACAGTCAACACTGTTTATACAGGTTCATTTCTCTTTACTGCCCTCTATTGGAGTAACTGTTGCTGAAGTGTTAGTTAATGTAATTAGTCAAGTAGTCAAGTCGATTCACATCCAGTAGGCTTTAAAATAGACGAGCGTGAGTCAAATGAAATCCTTAAAATGCAACATAAACTAGAATTGAATCAATTTTTTTTCCTAGAGGAATTCTTGACACTCATTAGGTGCTGGAAGGTTTCATTTGGCTTGCCCTTGTAGATCCCCAAGAATCATGCTGCTACATGTACCGGAGTGGCAGACAATGCAATAAATAAATACAATAAATACAGGCCATAGACTATACAATAACCTATAAACTATATGAAAAACAATACAGTGAACAAACTATATGATAAACACTAAACACTATAAAACTTGATTACACAGTAGCATTGGCAGCATAAACATAATATTCCTGAGCAGCAGTAAACTAACTTGTGAGTGAGGATGATTTAATTGAATTTCACATGACTGACATCCGAAATGTGAATTCTCACAAGTGAAGATCATGTGGGTGTTGCACCTGAAATGAGCTTGGAAACTTCAGCATGCTACCAGTTTTATCAGTGACCTCTACTGTACACTTCCTATGATGCGTTCTATTACAGATTGTACTAATCAGAGAACAGATCTTATTTGCAGGTGTTTGGTGTGAAGCTTTTTGTTAAACAGAGAGGGAAGGTGTGTGGCTGTGCTTACTAGCAGCACAGAAATATACTGCAGTGTCCTCAGGAGTTATACTGGATATGAGCAGAAACGCATCCCCTGTGGAGTGTCCTGAAATGTTGAATCGTGCTTTGAACTTCTCCTCAGGGGTGAATCGTTTAATCTGGAGCATTCCAATGAGCTCAATCGAGTCACTGACTGTCTTTTGTTGATACCAGTACATGTAGGGATAGTTGGTATCACCATGCCGGCAGTTGAGCTTTGCTTCACTCTGTTCAGGTGTCATTATTAGATGTGGTGGTGATTGCTGGATGTTGAGGGAAGAGATGACTGCAGCTATAAAGAAAAGGGATGTGTGTAGTCGTTAGAAAAGTTAGAACAAAGCTATTATACTGAGTAATTTTTGTAATCATGCTTACCTTTAAGACTGATAAAAATTATACTTGAGACAATAATTTTAGCCATCTTATCAAGTATTCTCCAGGCTTCCACTCTGTAAAGAGTGTGTGTAAGACTGACAGTCAACATTGTTTATACAAGTTAATTTCTCTTTACTGCCCTCTATTGGAATAAATAGAATGTTGCTTAAGTGTTCGATAATGTAATTAGTCAAGTAGTCAAGTTGATTCGCATCCAGTAGGCTTTAAAATATACGAGCATGAGTCAAATGAAATCCTTAAAAATGCAACGTAAACTCTAAATGAATCTTTTTCTTTTTCTTTTTTTAAAGGAATTCTTGACACTCATTATTTGCTGGAGCACCTGCATTGAAAGAAATGGAGATTATGAGGAAAAATTATACACTTTTTGACACCTGTTTGCAATAAACAATACAAAATAAAATAAAAGTAATTCATTCATTTGGCTTGCCCTTGTAGATCCCCCAGAATCATGCTGCTACATGTACCGGAGTGGCAGACAATGCAATAAATAAATACAATAAATACAAGCCATAGACTATACAATAACCTCTAAACTATATGAAAAACAATACAGTAAACAAACTATATGATATACGCTAAACACTATAAAACTCTATTACACAGCAGCATTGGCAGCATAAACATAATATTCCTTAGCAGCAGTAAACTAACTTGTGAGATGATTTAGTTGACTTTCATATGACTGACGTCTGAAATGTGAATATTCACAAGTGAAGATCATGTGGGTGTTACACCTGAAATGAGCTTGGAAACTTCAACATGCTACCAGTTTTATCAGTGACCTCTACTGTACACTTCCTATATTGCATTCTATTACAGATTGTACTAATCAGAGAACAGATCTTATTTGCAGGTGTTTGGTGTGAAGCTTTTTGTTAAACAGAGAGGGAAGGTGTGTGGCTGTGCTTACTAGCAGCACAGAAATATACTGCAGTGTCCTCAGGAGTTACATTGGATATGAGCAGAAACGCATCCCCTTTAGAGTGTCCTGAAATGTTGAATCGTGCTTTAAACTTCTCCTCCGGAGTGGGTTTTTCATACTGGAGCATTCCAATGAGCTCAATTGAGCCACCGACTGCCTTTTGTTGATACCAGTACATGTAGAGATAACTGGTATCACCCTGCCGGCAGTTGAGCTTCGCTTCTCTCTGCTCAGGTGACATTATTAGATGTGGTGGTGATTGCTGGATGTTGAGGGAAGAGATCACTGCAGCTATAAAGAAAAGTGATGTGTAAATTCATTATATGAAGTTAGTACAAAGCTATTATATCAGTAATTTTTGTAATCGTGCTTACCTTTAAGACTGATAAGAATTATACTTGAGATAATGTTATTCATCTTGTCAAGTATTCTCTAGTCTTTCCAGGCTGTACTCATATTTTTTAACTTATTGTATGTTATCTTAAATGATAAAATATCAGTGACTCAGCCTGCCTATTGATTTTATATCCTCTGTCACTCGGTACATATGCAAATGCACTATGATGTGATGCAGGAAGGTGTCACGTGACACAGGAGGGGATTTCAGTGCATGGTTTAGTGTGTGTATATAGCACTGTGGCACTCACTGCACAGAAATACAAAGCGCTGTAGTCTGCTGTCACAGACTGTGCCGTGAGATAACCTTCCTTCTCTGTGTCTCCTGAAAAGCTGAACTCCTTTTTGTCTATTTAGGGTTTCTTGAAATCGAGAAACCCAGTAAGCTCTACACTTTGATGGTTAACCTGCTGATACCAGTATATTTGGTCATATATTTATCATGGTGGCTGCATGTGATATGTACACATGATATTTCTGGTTGGAGTTCTCAGTGGTTGAGTTTGCTCGCTGCTGCTGGGGGCGGCCCCACATGGACGGCCTGAAGATCAGTGGGATTGCTGGGGATGGTGCCACTTGAGGCCCATGGAGACGGCTTGGGTATCTCACGTGGGGAGTAGTCCTATGATGGCTTGGGGCTGCAGTTGCTGTGGTGGCTTTGGGGCTGTGGTTGCCACGAGCAGCTTTGTACTCAGGACTCTATCAGTGGACAGTGGATAGGTTTAACAAACCAAACTTCTTGTGAAAACTGTGATGAATTTACTGGTTGCATAATTGCTCTATTTGTCCATATAATACACAGTTATAGAAGGGATTTATTTATAATTGCACTATCTGTTAGCACCCAGATGAGGATAGGTTCCCTTTTGAGTCTGGTTCCTCTCAAGGTTTCTTCCTCATATTGTCTTAGGGAGTTTTGCAACCTTCATCTCTGGCTAACCCCTTAGGGATAAATTCACATATTTACAATTTATTTTTGGTTTAAATGAATTTGAATCAATTTATTTCTGTAAAGCTGCTTTGTGACAATGTCCATTGTTAAAAATGCTATACAAATAAAATTGAATTGAATTTACCGATTCACCAGGTTGCAGGAATACGACAGCAGGGAACTGTGAAACAGATGAACACATGCAGCTCCCTAGAGGGATGTTAGGGGGGAAAACAATTAGAAACAGTCATTAATTTAAAAAAAGATTTCACAAAGTAGCATGTGATATCACATTTTCACTCACCTATAAACCATTGTAATAGAAAATATATTGCTGTAGCTCTAAACATCATGATGCATAATGGCATATTAAGACTATTAATTTGATTTGATTACTGTGCTGTGGAGGAATCTGGATGAAGTCATGTGCTGCTTTATGTTATATGTATCACTGCTGCCTCATTATGGACTTCTTCTCCTGATACTCCACTGTTTGGATGTCACTGAGCACATAAGGAAACTTAATCTCTTGCTTTTATTGCATGTAAATATAACCTATTCATCATCTAACTTACATATACATGTAAGTAATATTTAGAAGCATATATATGCTTGTGGCATGCTGGGAAAACCTTTCACACTGTGGATTTTTAGATATTTTCTACTATACAGTGCAGTATATACAGTAGATCTGAAAATGTTTCTCTTGTGCATGTATTTCAGCACGACTAAAGTTCTAGCATTTTAAATGGGAGAAAACTGCATTTAAAGATTCCACTCCAACTGTGGTGCAGGAGGATCACGGATATTTTGATAGCTGGTGTCTGATCACAGGCCGAATTGATCAGGCTTATGTCCATTTATCATGTTGCTATCCAACAACTTGATTAAGCGCGACATCGACTGTGTGGAGAGATCACACTTAGTTAGCAAGATTTTAGGCAACTTTAGGCAGATGTTTTAACAGTTTTTACCACAACATTCTTTAAATTGGCTTGTGATAGTACAGATCGTACTAATCAGAGGACAGATCTTATTTGCAGGTGTTTGGTGTGAAGCTTTTTGTTAAACAGAGAGGGAAGGTGTGTGGCTGTGCTTACTAGCAGCACAGAAATATACTGCACTGTCCTCAGGAGTTACACTGGATATGAGCAGAAACGCAGCCCCTGTGGAGTGTCCTGAAATGTTGAATCGTGCTTTGAACTTCTCCTCAGGAGTGAATTTTTCAAAATAGAGCATTCCAATGAGCTCAATTGAGCCACCAACTGTCTTTTGTTGATACCAGTACATGTAGGGATAGTTGGCATCACCATGCCGGCAGTTGAGCTTTGCTTCTCTCTGCTCAGGTGTCATTATTAGATGTGGCGGTGATTGCTGGATGTTGAGGGAAGAGATCACTGCAGCTGTAAAGAAAAGTGATGTGTTAATTCATTATAATAAGTCAAAACCAAGCTATTATATTATTAATTTTTGTAATCATGCTTACCTTTAAGACTGATAAGAAATATGCTTGAGATAATAATTTTAATCATCTTGTCAAGTATTCTCTAGTCTTTCCAGGCTGTACTCATATTTTTAACTTATTGCATGTTATCTTAAATGATAAAATATCAGTGACTCAGCCTGCCTATTGATTTTATATCCTATGGCTCTCAGTACAGGTGCAAATGCACCATGATGTGATGCAGGAAGGTGTCACGTGACATAGGAGGGGATTTCAGTACATGGTTTAGTGTGTATATAGCACTGTGGCACTCACTGCACAGAAATACAAAGCGCTGTAGTCTGCTGTCACAGACTGTGCCGTGAGATAACCTTCCTTCTCTGCATCCCCTGAAATGTTGAACCCCTTCTTTTCTATTTGGGGCTTTTTGAAGTTGAGAAACCCAATGAACTCAAGACTTTGCTGGTTAACCTGCTGATACCAGTATATTTTGTCATATTTTTGGTCATGGTGGCTGCATGTGATTTTTACTGAGTCACCAGGTTGCAGGAATAGGACAGTAGGGAACTGTGAAACAGATAAACACATGCAGCTCCCTAGAGGGATTTTAGGGGAAAAAACAATTAGAAACAGTCACGAATATAAAAAAGTTAGATTTCAAAGAAGCATGGGATATTACATTCTCACTCACCTATAAACCAGTGTAATATAAAATATGTAGCTGTAGCTCTAAACATCATCACGCGTAGTGGCATATTAAGAATATTATGTTGGTCTGAATACTGTGCTGTGAAAGTATCTGGATGAAGCCTTGTGCTGCTTTATGTTTTATGCATCACTACTGCCCTCTTATGGGCCTCTTCATCTGATGTTTTGGATGTCACTGAGCACATAATGTAACTTAACAGTATGTAGATCTGTACAGTATATAGATGTGAAAATGTTTCTCTTTGGCATCTATCCCACCGCAACTACATTTCTAGCATTTTAAGGTTCTTCGAAAGTGAAAAGGGAGAAGATTGGATTTAAATGTTCCAGTTCAACTGTAGTGCAGGAGGATCATGGATCTTTTAACAGGCAGCATCTGATCACAAACTCAACTGATCAAGCTTATGTCCATTGCATTATGGCATGTAGCTATCCAAAAAGCATGATCAAAGTGTGACATTCAGTGTGTGAGATCACACATAGCTAGCAAGAATTTAGACATCTTTAGCGGATTTTTTTTTACCACCATATCTGTTAAATTGGCTCCTTTTTCATGAAAATAGTCTAGACAAGATAAGAAAGTAAATAAACTTTTCCATGTCATGTCAGTGAAATTTATTTAAGGTTGATTAAAGTTGAGGTGTCAAAATATGTTAAAGGCAGAAAAAAAAACAAGTTTGCCCAAAACCTGATTTATATTCTTTATTGTTATTTATGTATGCATGTAATTTTGGCCGGAATTCAGCCACATTGACATCCAACAGGTTATCCCAAACCAACACACATATATTTATACCATAACTCACCACGCCATACTGCATGCATATGATAGTGATTCAGTATGAGCTTTTTTGTAGTGCTAACCAGGGATCTTGTACACTGTGTGTGTTCGAGCTGCACAGTAATACACAGCACTGTCATTTGTTAACACATTTTCTATCATCAGAAAGGCATCACTTGCTCCATCTCCATCCAGTTTAATTTCTCTAGTCAAACCAGATTCTATATATTTATTGTTTCTGTAGAGATAGCCAAGTAGTTGTAGATCTTGGTCCCCAGACCGTTTGTACCAGAGGATGACATTGTAGCTTGGGACACGCTGAGAACACTCAAACCTCACATCATCATGCTCTTTCATCAGCAAATCAGGAGGCTTTTGAAGGACAGTGTAGCTTAATGACATTCCTGTTAAACCAACAAAATTGAAAGCTTTATTTAATTTCTTTCCACAAGTTTCAAAAATAATCACTGCTTGACTAAAATGTATGTATATATGTAATATATACATATACTACCCTTTAAAAGATATTTTCATACCTGTCAAAAAAATCACAAAGGCGATAATGGTGACAAAGATGGTTCTGATCATGGTTCTGCATCTGGAGTAAGAGAGCATATTATTCTTCTCAGTTATGGACCCATGATATGCAAGGCAGGAAATGACATCGTATGCTTGTTGCTGATGACTCTTCTGTGGCATGTGGCTGTGGTTTCAGAGTCGATTGCTATCAGCAGGTGAGAGGGGGTATTTGTTAGACAGTGGCGATGTGTGCACCAGTGTGCTCTTCTGACGGCGCAAAAATACAACCCAGTGTCCGCAGAGGAAACATTCCTTATAGTTAATGAACATTTTTTGACTGCATCTCCATCAACCTTAATTTTGCCTTCATATATAGACTCAATAGTGGGGAATGTGGCATAAAGATTTCCCATCAGTTCAAACCCCTGGTTAGAATGTTTGTACCAGAGGATGCGATCATACACTGGATCATCATGTGAGCAGTTTATTTCAGCAGAATCCTCAGTCGTCTTCGTTATGTGTGATGGAGATTGATTAACATGTATAGCCATGGACAAGCCTGTTAAAGGGAGTCACACAGACAGCACGTTGCATATTAATATTATTTCACAACAAATAAAATTTCACAACAAATGATCATGACCAGTGTGATCTAAAAATGACACACAACACACCAGTCAGCACCAGAGAGAGAATAAGGCGTTTAAAATCAATCATGTTGAAATTCCGTCTTCATGTGTCAACATCAGGCTTAGAAATGCTACAAGTACAAACACTAAACACTTTTGGGGCCTTCTGAAAAGGGAGAGGATCATTACATCAGCAGTGATGCTGTAATCATGTGATCATAAAGTTCATTACAGGGTCCATGATGAAGGGTGGAGCACATAGGCAAGACATACCTGACTCACATTGTACTTTTCAGTGGATTTATGCTTAAGCTGAAGTGAACCCTTATATTTTCTTTATTAATATGTCACCTTAGAGGAAACATCTAAGATACAGCTGCATAAATATAACTGTACAAGCGGTCAGCCTGTGTGCTTTCTAAAATAAGAATGCAAAACTTACATTCAGGAGGAGGAATCGTAGCTAATGTGAAATGTTTTATTTTATATTATCACTATAATGTTTACAATGTCTTTCAGCCATATTGTAAATAACATATGGTTAATACTGTAATGGGTTCATCATAGTTGTCACTTTTACATAACAGGCATGCTGGTAGCTACTTTCCCCCAAAAAATAGAAATATATTTTTAGCATATCATTCGTAACATTTTATATCTCACTTTATTTTATTTTTTTGATTTAGCTGAACATCTTAGCAATGTACGTCTGTGCACATTGCATTTCAGTAGTGTGCAAGCAGAAATGTGATCAGTTTTATCGTTTTTTTTACTCAGTTATAGTTTTCATCAGACTTAATTTTGCATGACATTCATTGTACATTTCTTCCCTTTTAAAAACCACGTTTCTGATTATTCATCCATTCATCTTCATTAAGCGCTTTACCCTGGATGGACACCCTCATTCACACCTAGGGGAAATTTAGTGTAGCCCATTCACCTATCAGCTAACCTGGAGGAAACCCATGCTGAGATGGGAGAACATGCAGAACATTGCACAGACAATAACCCAAGCTCAGAATTCAACAGAGGTCTCTGGAGCTGTAAGGCGGCAATGCTACCAGCTACTTCACCATGCAGCCATGTTGGCAAAAGTATTCCTGGTACTGCAATGACCAGGAAATCACAGCAGTGCCATGCCATGATGCAGCTTCTTATAATATTCTGGGCTGCTGTATGTGAGGACATTCATTTGTGATAGAGGCTGCACAGAAATACACGGCTCTGTACTCACTCTGATTTGCTTGGAGAAGTTGAAGAGACATAATGTTTTCGCCATCCCAGCAGTTGTGCCTTGTGATGTGGTTAAACAGGTGTATGAGACAGTACAGTTGATTAAAGTTTTTGTTTTAAGGAGAGGACGTGTGTGACACTGTGTGTAATAAGCTGCACAGAAGTACAGAGCGCTGCGCAGCGATTGTCTTGCTTCAGAAATCTGGAGAGAAGCTGATGATCTCCCATCTCCCGTCACAGTAAAATTACCTTCATTTTCCTCATATTTCGGATTTCCATAGTAAACATATCCGATAAGTTTCAGGTGGGTGTCTTTATGTGTTCTCTGATACCACAGTATTGTGTCATAGCTCGGGATGCTGTGTTTGCAGGTAAGAGTTACACTTTCTTCAGGCAAACACAGCACATCAGCAGGGGTCTGTTGAACATCTTTGCAAATTAAAGAACCTAGATAGTAAGAAAAGTGATTCATTAAACATTTTATCTAGGAAATGTATGTGCAGAGCACAATGTTATAAATATTCATGATGTTGTAGCAACACTTCTATTACCTGTGAGGCAGCTCAGACAGATGACGAGTTTAAACAGAAATGTAATCATATTGATTCATTTAAACTGGTGTGAGAAAGAAATGATCTAAAAAGTGATCCATATCAATAACATTTGACACATGCCAACTGAAGAGACAGGATATGACATCATTACACTATGTGACGAGCTGCAGACTATGAACATGCCCATGATATGAAATCTGATGCTGCTGAGCACTAAGTAGAGCATGTACAGATAATTACAGAGTATGTTATTTAGAACATTATTAAATGCTTGTGATTAAGAGAAATATGCTCATGCCTACATCGCAACTCTATCCCTAAAATAACCCCACTCATATAGAAAGTCAAAGCACAAAGAACTTTACAACTTCTATCATCTGCATTCACATCATAAATGAACTAAACTACAGCACCATCTAGTGACCAGGCGATGAGCCACACACTGTCCTCATCTACAGGTGGACTCCTGCTGCTGAAGTGAGATGAGTGGATACAGTGTCCTGATCTGACTTTATTTGGGGATGAGTTCATTTTACGTAAATCATTTAGCATAAATTAAACTGAGCTGACCTCTACTCTTTGTATAATGAATAAAATGACATCACATATTGCTGCTGTACTGACAGAGTGGTTTAATATGTGGTTTAATATAATCATTAGTGTAGTTGCTGTGACTTGTGATGTTATTATGGGGATTTTTTTTTAAGGAGAGGATGCATGTGACATTGCGCGCTAAAAGCTGCACCGAAGTAAAGAGCGCTGTGGGCACGTGTCTTGATTTGATTTAGGAATTTGTAAAGAAACTGAAGACTGTTCAATTCCAGTCATGGTAAAGTTTCTTTCATTATTTTCCTCAAATTCTTTGTTATGGCTATAGCCATATATGCATATCCAATGAGTGTCAGGCTTGTGTCTCCGTGTGTTCTCTGATACACATTATAGTGTTATAGAGAGTGATGTTGTGTTCGCAGATCAGAGTTACACTCTTGTCAGGCAAACACAGCACATTAGCAGGGTTTTGATGAACTTCTTTGCAAAATAGAGAACCTACATTAAAAAAAACATGAGTATTTTAATGTATATATTTCATTTTATATTTTTATATTTTATTTATTTTATTTTATTTTTTTTCATATTTTTATTTTGTATACTTTCACATTTTACTTATTTTACTTTTTTACTCATTCTATTCATATTTTTATATTCTATTCTACTTGTATTTTTACTTGGAACAGTCGAAAAAGCATTTCACTACACGTTGTACTGTGTATGATTGTGTATGTGACAAATAAAATTTGAATTTGAATTTGAATTTGATAATATTTAATATATTTAATAAATATATTGTAGTCATATCAAGTCTAATATTACTTGAGAGGCACTCACACATATGATGAGTTTAAGTAAAAATTGAATCATATTGAGGTATTAAAACTAGTCTAAGTAATAAATGATCTGTATGTGACATGTCTCATATTGTGTATGGAGAGACAGGATATGACATCAGTAAACTGGTGAACACTACAACCACACCCATTAAAACTGCTGTTTCATACATTAATAATTAATTATTTTAGTTACTGTAGCCTTCTTGTAAGCTCAACCCGGTAATTCTCCTCTGACCTCTCATTAGCAAAGCATTTCATTCCACAGAAATGCCACTCATACTTGTTGTATATGGAAAACCCCAGGAGTCAGATCAGCAGTTTCTAAAGTATTTAAACACTAACAACCGTGTCATGGTCAAAGTAATTTTTTACTTTGTATCCACGTTCTTTGGGGTTTTCCTCCTCCAGTCCAAAGACATGCGTTGTAGGCTGATTGTCATTTCCAGTTGTCCAAATTGTGAATGGGTGTGCGAATGTGTGTGCGATTGTGCCCTGCGATGGGTTGGCACCCCATCCAGGGTGTCCCCTGCCTTGTGCCCCAAGTTCCAGGCTCCACCGCGACCCTGTGTAAGATAAGTACGGTGGAAAATGGATGGATGGATGTTTGATTTGAACATTATCTGAAGCTCTTGACGTGTATCTGCAGGATTTGATACATTGTGCTGCTGCCACATGATTGGCTGATTGGATATTTGCAAGAATGAGCAGGTGTACAAGTGTTCCACAAATTATATTCCTCTTGGAGGATTAAGATGTTTAAGCCTATATATAATATAAATCACTGAAGACTGTTCACAGAGCTTGCCTGTCATAAAATAGCAAAGATGGCCTTGTCGATATACATAGATCCCCATAATCCAAATGTAACTGTTAGGATGATTTGCGGCAAAAGAAATACAAACTCATAGTCTCCATCCTATTCATATGCCAGTGTGGTAGCTCGGTGTTTGAGGTCTGTGTTCTGTGAGTTCAAAGAAAAGCATTGCCTTGAGCAAGGCTCTTTACTCAAAAGCTGCTCAGATGAATACCAGAACTGAATTCTGCTGCAAGTATAAGATGCTTCATATAAAACCTCTTTTAAATGAGTGAATCCATGAAATTACAGCACCACCTACAGACCCAATTAATATCCACTTTAGTTCTTTCAGTATTTGTTCAGTGCTGTAGTGAGTTTGCACCACAGTGTTGACTCACAGCACAGAAATACACAGCATCGTCTCCTGGATCCAAGTTCTTCACTGTTAAAGAGCCACTCTGAGCTACAGTCTTAACTGCTTCATACTTTTCTTTACTGAACTCCCCATAATCTGATTCAACACCAACCGATGTGAATACGAGGAGTGTAATTCCCTCCCCTGGAAGCCGCTTAAACCAGTACATCTGTCTGTAAGTAATATCTTTATTGTGACTGCAGTTCATTTCTACAGAGTTCCCTGGAGAACCCCAGATCATATCAGGCATCTGGAAAACACCACTTCCATCCACCTGACCTGTGAAAGAGAAATAGATCAAATTAATTCAAGCGCTGAAACAACTTAAAGGTGAAACAGTGTGTTTGTAGTTGTAAAGCCTCACCAGAAAAAAGACAAAGTGGCAGAATAAGGAGAGCTGTGATCATGTTGGACTCCTGCTGTTAGGAGTCAGTACAGTGGGAGGAGGTTAAATTAAACTGAACTGATCTCCCTCTCTATATAATGAAGGAAATGACATCACATATTTTCGCTCTGCCGATAGAATGTTTTAATATTGGAATAATGTCAGCAGTGTAGTTGCTGTGACTTGTGATGTGGTTAAACAGGTGTATGAGACTGTACCGTTAATTAAAAACAGGTTTTTGTTTTTAGGAGAGGACGTGTGTGACACTGTGTGTAATAAGCTGCGCAGAAGTACAGAGCGCTGTGTGGCACTTGTCTTGCTTGAGAAATTTGTAGAGACACTGAAGACTCTCCATTTCCAGTGAGGGTAAAATTTCCTTCATAATTTTCCTCAATTTTTTTTGGGTGTTCATATTTCACATACCCGATGAGTTTCAGGCTGGTGTCACCATGTGTTCTCTGATACCAGAGTATAGTGTCATAGTTTTTGATGCTGTGTTTGCAGGTTAGAGTTACATTTTCATCAGCCAAACACACCACATCAGTAGGACTTTGATTAACATCTTTGCAAAATAAAGAACCTAGATTGAAAACAAAG
Source organism: Pangasius djambal (assembly GCA_022985145.1). Lineage (NCBI taxonomy): Eukaryota > Metazoa > Chordata > Actinopteri > Siluriformes > Pangasiidae > Pangasius > Pangasius djambal. Next base: position 7,984,591 of record CM040984.1, on the reverse strand, counting down.
CAGAATTTAAAAAAAAAAAAAAAAGCATATAGCTAACATAACATTATAATGAATTATTCCATACTTCATACTACAGAATATATTACATCAAATATTCAGTATAATATATATTTCTAAGACCTCATATCAGTGCTAATATTACCTGAGAGGCAGCTCACACAGATGATGAGTTTAAATGGAAATCTAGTCATATCGATTCATTTAGGCTTGTAAAAGAAACAAATGATCTACAGTTGATGCAAATAAGCAAAATGTGACAAACAATCAGACCTCAAATTGTGAATGTGGGGGCAGGATATGACATCGTCACACTGGTGAACAATATGGTCACACCCAATAAAAACTGCTGTTTCAAACATAAATTATTTTTGTGAGACGTTACTCTACTGTATTTTCCTCTATAAGAGCAGCATGAAACTGCAGTTTTAAAATAAAATAAAAATTAAATAATAACAGTAACATATTCATCAGAATGCACGTTACATACATCACTTTTTCATTCCTTCCTCTGTAAATTATGTATACAAGCAAAAGAGACAACATAGCAAAATGAAGTGATTAGACGTGGTAATAATAATAATAATAATAATAATAATCAAAAAGATGTGTTAGCTTACACAGAAACCTTATTGTTGAAGAATCACCTAATAGCTTAAATAGCACAGGTGTCATTATGGAAAATAACGTGAAAATAACAAACACAGTATATCTAATTCAAATTTCAATGATTGTATAACCTTATTTAACCGTATTTCCTCCACCAACTTAAACTGAGGCAGTGGGAGATCAGTAGTTAAGGTTCTGTCTTAGATTATATTCTGCTTCAGATGAATGTTTCTGTTCATTAGTGAGTGAATAAAGCTACAGCACCACCTGCTGATGCTGAGTTGCCTTACTGAGTTGTTTGGTCAATTTTTGAATGCCAGGATAAGATACTTATACACCTTGACCAGGATCAAGCAGTTACTGAAGATGAATGGATACATTAATGATCAAATGTAAGGTACACATATGATAGTTTAACCATTATATTAAAAATAGAATTAAATAAATAATTGTAATAAAAAATGGATCTAAAGCCATCCCTTTACTGAAATTTTCAAAGTCTGGGTTATCACTAACAACTGTAAATTCAACGAGTGTAATTTTCTGATATCATATTGTGACTGCAGTTCATTTCTACAAAACTCTCTGGAGAGCCCCAAATCATATCCGACATCTGAAAAATATAATTTCCATCACTGAATAGAGTGAATATTGGAATAATGTCAGCAGTTTGGTGTTTAGTGTGACTTGTGATGTGGTTAAACAGCTGTATGAGACTTTAGAGTTGATTAGAGACAGGTTTTTGTTTTGAGGAGAGGACGTGTGTGACACTGTGTGTAATAAGCTGCACAGAAGTACAGAGCGCTGTGCAGCACTTGGTTTGCTTTGGGAATTTGTAGAGAAGCTGATGATCTCCCATCTCCACTCACTGTAAAATTACCTTCATAATTTCCCTCATATTTTGGATTAGTATTAGTAATATATGCGATGAGTTTTAGGTCTGTGTCTCCATGTGTTCTCTGATACCACAGTATTGTTCTGTAGCTCGGGATGCTGTGGCTACAGGTAAGAGTTACATTCTCTTCAGGCAAACACGACACATCAGCAGGGGTCTGAAGAACATCTTTGCCAAACAAAGAACCTAGAGTGGAAGAAAAATATTAAATGCTAATTTGTGTTATTTGGATGTTTTTCTACATCTAATCTCATATAGAACTAAAATAAATTGCAACACATCCTCAGTAATGTATATAGAATGCATTATAATAAATATTCAGTTTAAACCATTTTCCAAGGAGTCATATCAACACTAATATTACCTGAGAGGCAGCTCACACAGATGAGGAGTTTAAATGAAAATCTAATCATACTGATTTATTTAAACTGGTGTAAGAAACAAAGAATCCGCATTTGGTTTCATACAGAAAAAATGTGACACATGATCAGACCTCATAGTGTTAGTAAGGAGACAGGATGTGACATCATTACACTGATGAACACTATGATCACACCCATTACTCTGACCTTAGAGACTGCTGTTTCGAAAATAAAATGGGGAAAGCGCTAAAAAAAAGCACATAGTACAGAAAGAAATCATTATGAGGATGTTTGAATCTAGAGAATCATTCACTGAAGACAGCTCACTGACAAGCACAGACAAGATTATCAATATATAAGTCATAATCTAAATGTAAATGTTAAAGCTTGAGGCACTCACTACTCATTTAAAATGATACAGTAGCTCAGTGTTTAAGATCTGTGTTTGTGAATTAATTGTTTGAAGTTGAAATTTACTGGATTTTACTCTGATGCAGATTTACGTAGCTTTTGAGAAAATTATTTTCGCAAAAAATGTGAATTGTATAACTGGACTGTTGGGCTGTGCAATCTAACTAATACATTTCTACTGGCAAATTTTCAATCAATAACAAAATAAAAAAGTGTTAGGAGGAATTAGATACTGTTTCATATTATGTTGATGATTATGGTAATACGAGGAGTGTAATTCCCCTCCCTGGATGCTGCTTAAACCGATTCATCTGTCTGTAAGTGAGATCTTTATTGTGACTGCAGTTCATTTCTGCAGAAATTCCTGGAAAACCCCGGATCATATCAAGGATCATCTGGAAAACACCACTTCCATTCATTTGAACGTGAGCGAGACATAGACAGAATTAATTCACGCGCTGAAATAAGTTAAAGCTAAAACAGTGTGTCTGTAGTTGTGAAGCCTAGCCAGAAAAAAGACAGTGTGTCAGAATAAGGAGAGCTGTGATCATGGACTCCTGCTGTGGGAGGAGCATAAATTAAACCGAGCTAATCTCCCTTTGCATGTAATGAAGGAAATGACATCAGATATTGTTGCTCTACTGACAGAATATTTTAATATTGGACTAATGTGAGCAGTGTGGCTGCTGCGACATGTGATGTGGTTAAACAGGTGTATGAGACTTCAGAGTTGATTAAGGAGAGGTTTTTGTGTTTAGGAGACGACGTGTGTGACACTGTGTGTAAGAAGCTGCACAGAAGTAAAGCGCACTGTGCAGCACTTGACTTGCTTTGGGAATTTGTAGAGAAACTGAAGACTCTCCATTTCCAGTCAGGTTAAAGTTTCCTTTATAATTGTCCTCGATTTTTTTTGTATGGCTATAGCTCGCATATCCGATGAGTTTCAGGCTGGTGTCTCCATGTGTTCTCTGATACCACAGTATAGTGTCATAGTTTTTGATGCTGTGGTTACAGGTTAGAGTTACACTCTTTTCAGGCAAACACACCACATCAGCAGGACTTTGATAAACATCTTTGCAAAATAAAGAACCTAGGAAAAAGTAGATTCTTAAATTTCATAATTTCATAATAATATAACATGGATTAATTATTTTATATACTTTTAATTAATCACTTTGTTTCATATGAACTCTAATATTACCTGAGAGGCAGCTCACACAGATGATGAGTTTAAATGGAAATCTAATCATACTGATTTATTCAAGCTACTGTAAGAAACAGACGATCTACAGATAATCAAATACACCGTGTGAGATTTAGCCAGACCTCATCTTGTAAGCAGAGACAGGATATGACATCGTTACACTGACGAGCATTATGGTCACACCCATGTTTAAGCTCAGACAGAAAACACATTGCTGAAGAATCACCAGAGATAAAATAACATGGAGGACTACAGTAAATTTGCAAAAGTAACAAATACACTATATCTAATCCAAATTTAAATGGTTGTATGACCTTATTTTCTGTTGAGGCCAGTATGAAGTTAAAGAAATATAAGTCTGGGTTTTCCTCAAGTCAACTAAACTGAGGAAGTCATAGCTCAGCGATTAAGGTTTTATTTTAGACTGTATTCTGAAGATAAATGAAAGAATAAATGTATGATGCACATATGATACAATTTAACCTTTATATTGAAAATAAACTAAATAAACAATGGTGATAAATGAAATGGATGTAATGCCATCCATTTACAAAAATTTCAATAGACTTATCCACCACCAACAAGTGTAATTCCATTTCCAGTCTGAATGTTGGAATAATGTCAGTAGATTGGGGTTTAGTGTGACTTGTGATGTGGTTAAACAGGTGTATGAGACTTTAAAGTTGATTAAAGACAGGTTTTTGTTTATAGGAGAGGACGTGTGTGACACTGTGTGTAATAAGCTGCGCAGAAGTACAGAGCGCTGTGCAGCACTTGTGTTGCTTTGGGAATTTGTAGAGAAGCTGATGATCTCCCATCTCCACTCAGCGTAAAATTACCTTCATAATTTTCCTCATATTTTAGACTGGTAGCATAAACATATCCGATGAGTTTCAGACTGGTGTCAGCATGTGTTCTCTGATACCACAGTATTACGTTGTAGCTCGGGATGCTATGGTTACAGGTTAGAGTTACACTCTCTTCAGGCAAACACAGCACATCAGCAGGGGTCTGATGAACATCTTTGCAAAATAAAGAACCTAGATTGAAAGAAAAGTGTTAAATCCAGATTTCTCTTAAATGGGTACTTTTATGTAATATATCTAATCCCACATGAAAATTGCAAAACATTTTTAGCAAAGTATGTAGAGTACATTATAATAAATATTCAGCGTAACACATTCTCTTTAGTGTTATATCAACTTTAATATTACCTGAGAGGCAGCTCACACAGATGATGAGTTTAAATGGAAATCTAATCATGTTGATTTCTTTAAACTGGTGTAAGAAGCAAATGATCTACATCTGTAAATCAGTAAAATATGACACATGATCAGACCTCATAGTGTCAGTGAGGAGACAGGATGTGACATCATTACACTGATGAACATTATGATCACACCCATTACTCTAAAATTAGAGACTGCACATAGCACATAATCTGTTTATTGCAGGATTATCATAAGAGCAAGACAGAGTGTTTTTTTTTTTTTTTTTTTCCCCCCAGAGTGTAAATTCACTGCACTGTCAGGCTAAACTGTGATCCTGGCTTCAGATTTTGCTCCCTCACCAGGAAGATTTACATTTTCTACTTTCTATTTTTCTACATTTTCTGTTTTTCTATATTTTCTGCTTTTGCTTTTCTAATTTCTGCATGTGATAGCATATAAGTTACATTCTTAGTTTATGCTGTTTCTAAAAGTACTATACTACTGTATTATAGTTTGAACGTCTGTGAGACCAGTGAAGTTTTGTTTTTGTGAAGTGGGAGGAAACTAGAGAACCCTGAGGAAACTCACACAGACATGGGCGAACATACGAAACTTGCCATTAACCTGAGCTCAGTATTGATCAGTGCCATCAGTTAAATAAATAATAGAAATAAATGGATTGGATCTCATGTCATACCCTTTTTCATTTATTTGTCAGTTGAATTTTGATGAACCAGACAAGACAGAAAACAAAATGTGAGAATCATCACAGGACAAGTCAAATAAAATGTGTCCACAAACTGTATTTCTCTTCTTGAATCATTATGGAAATGTTTAAGCCTATACAGAAGAAAGAAAGAAAGAAAGAAAGAGAGATAGATAGATAGATAGATAGATAGATAGATAGATAGATAGATAGATAGATAGATAGATAGATAGATGACTTTATTAATCTCAGAGAGAAATTCCCTTTTTTTTTTTTTTAAAGATAGATAGAGTACGATATACTATCATGGCACCATCATTGAACACTGCACAGAGAGCTTGCCTATCACGAAATAGCACAGTACTAACTATATATAAATCCTCAGTATCTAAATTTAATTGTCTGTATGACTTAAGGCAAAACATACGCCAACTCATAGTCTCCATCCACTTTATATGACACAGTGGAACTCAGTGCTTCAGGTCTGTGTTAGTTCTGTGAGTTCAAAACACAGTGCTGTCCTAAGCAAGGCTCTCTAAACTGCTCAGATGAATGCCTGAGATTTATTCCACTGCAAACGTAAGGTATTCATATAAAGCGTCTTTTAAATTAGTGAATAAATGAAACTAGAGCACCTCCTAGAGACCAGCTGAATATCTACACATTCTCATTAGTTCTTTCAGTATTTGTTCAGTGCTGTAGTGAGTTTGCACCACAGTGTTGACTCACAGCACAGAAATACACAGCATCGTCTCCTGGATCCAAGTTCTTCACTGTTAAAGAGCCACTCTCAGCTACAGTCTTAACTGCTTCATACTTTTCTTTACTGAACTCCCCATAATCTGGTTCAACACCAACCAATGTGAATACGAGGAGTGTAATTCCCTCCCCTGGAAGCCGCTTAAACCAGTACATCTGTCTGTAAGTAATATCTTTATTGTGACTGCAGTTCATTTCTACAGAGTTCCCTGGAGAACCCCAGATCATATCAGGCATCTGGAAAACACCACTTCCATCCACCTGACCTGTGAGAGAAATAGATCAAATTAATTCAAGTGCTGAAACAACTTAAAGGTGAAACAGTGTGTTTGTAGTTGTAAAGCCTCACCAGAAAAAAGACAGAGTGGCAGAATAAGGAGAGCTGTGATCATGTTGGACTCCTGCTGTTAAAGAGGAACACAGTGACCTGAACTGAACTCATCTGACAGTGGGAGGAGAATAAATTCAACTAAACTGATCTCTCTATATATATGATGAAGGAAATGACATCACATAGTCTTGCTCTACTGACAGAGTGGTTTAATATTGGAATAATGTCAGCAATTTGGTGTTTAGTGTGACTTGTGATGTGGTTAAACAGGTGTATGAGACTTTAGAGTTGATTAAAGGGAGAAGTTTTTTGTTTATAGGAGAGGACGTGTGTGACACTGTGTGTAATAAGCTGCACAGAAGTACAGAGAGCTGTGCAGAACTTGTGTTGCTTTGGGAATTTGTAGAGAAACTGACGACTTTCCATTTCCGGTCATGTTAAAATTTTGTTTATAATTTTCCTCATAGTTTGGATTGCTAACAAAAACATATCCGATGAGTTTCAGACTGGTGTCAGCATGTGTTCTCTGATACCACAGTATTACGTTGTAGCTCGGGATGCTGTGGCTACAGGTTAGAGTTACACTCTCTTCAGGCAAACACAGCACGTCAGCAGGGGTTTGATGAACATCTTTGCAAAATAAAGAACCTAGATTGAAAGAAAAGTGTTAAATCCAGATTTCTCTTAAATGGGTACTTTTATCTAATATATCTAATCCCACATGAAAATTGCAAAACATTTTTAGCAAAGTATGTAGAGTACATTATAATAAATATTCAGCGTAACACGTTCTCTTTAGTGTTATATCAACTTTAATATTACCTGAGAGGCAGCTCACACAGATGATGAGTTTAAATGGAAATCTAATCATGTTGATTTCTTTAAACCGGTGTAAGAAGCAAATGATCTACATCTGTAAATCAGTAAAATATGACACATGATCAGACCTCATAGTGTCAGTGAGGAGACAGGATGTGACATCATTACACTGATGAACATTATGATCACACCCATTACTCTAAAATTAGAGACTGCTGTTTTCAAAATCAGTATTGATCAGTGCCATCAGTTAAATAAATAATAGAAATAAATGGATTGGATCTCATGTCATACCCTTTTTCATATATTTGTCAGTTGAATTTTGTTGAACCAGACAAGACAGAAAACAAAATGCGAGAATCAACACAGGACAAGTCAAATAAAATGTGTCCACAAACTGTATTTAATAATAATAATAATAATAATAATAATAATAATAATAATAAGTTTATTTTATATAGCGCATTTCTGCACACTCAGGGTCGCTTTACAATATGGCAACATGACAGCAGACAAAAAACAAAAGACAGTAAACAAAAAATCCATGGCATGAATCAGGTCATACAGTCAGAACAGAAAAATAAGAAAGAAAAAGATGTATTTTAAGGTGGGTTTTGAAATCCTGTAATGAAGAAAGATCACGGATATTTTTGGGAAGAGACTTCCAGAGTGTGGGAGCAGAGAGACAGAACGCTCGTCCACCAAACAATGCTAACCTGTGGCGTGGAATTAACAGTAGACCAGTATCTGAAGAGCGTAATGTGTGAACTGGAGAATAAGTATGAATAAGATCAGAAATGTATGGGGGGGCGAGACCATGAAGTGCTTTGAAGGTGATGAGGAGAGTCTTGTATTGAATACGAGAACGAACGGGTAGCCAATGACGTCTGTGTAGGATGGGAGTAATATGAGATTTCTTAGAAAACGTGAGAACCCTAGCTGCAGAGTTCTGGATATATTGGAGCTTATTTAATGTTGTGTTTGGTAGACCATAGAAGAGAGAATTACAGTAGTCGAGTCGAGAAGAGATGAAGGCATGAACCAGTGTCTCAGCGTCAATGATATTTAAGAAGGGACGTAAACGAGCAATATTACGGAGGTGAAAGAAGGCAGATTTAGTGAGTGAAGAAATGTGAGGCAGGAAAGAGAGGGAGGAGTCAAAGATTATACCCAGGGTTTTAACGGTGGTGGAAGGTCAAACTAAGTTCCCAGCAATGTTAACATAATCAGCACAGAAAGGAGCAACATTTTTTGGTGAACCGACAAGTAGTAGATCTGTCCCAGAGAGAAATTCACTTTTTTTTTTATAGATAGAGTACGATATACTATCATGGCACCATCATTGAACACTGCACAGAGAGCTTGCCTATCACGAAATAGCACAGTACTAACTATATATAAATCCTCAGTATCTAAATTTAATTGTCTGTATAACTTAAGGCAAAACATACGCCAACTTATAGTCTCCATCCACTTTATATGACACAGTGGAACTCAGTGCTTCAGGTCTGTGTTAGTTCTGTGAGTTCAAAACACAGTGCTGTCCTAAGCAAGGCTCTCTAAACTGCTCAGATGAATGCCTGAGATTTATTCCACTGCAAACATAAGGTATTCATATAAAGCATCTTTTAAATTAGTGAATAAATGAAACTAGAGCACCTCCTAGAGACCAGCTGAATATCTACACATTCTCATTAGTTCTTTCAGTATTTGTTCAGTGCTGTAGTGAGTTTGCACCACAGTGTTGACTCACAGCACAGAAATACACAGCATCGTCTCCTGGATCCAAGTTCTTCACTGTTAAAGAGCCACTCTCAGCTACAGTCTTAACTGCTTCATACTTTTCTTTACTGAACTCCCCATAATCTGGTTCAGCACCAGCCGATGTGAATACGAGGAGTGTAATTCCCTCCCCTGGAAGCTGCTTAAACCAGTACATCTGTCTGTAAGTAATATCTTTATTGTGACTGCAGTTCATTTCTACAGAGTTCCCTGGAGAACCCCAGATCATATCAGGCATCTGGTAAACACCACTTCCATCCACCTGACCTGTGAGAGAGAAATAGATTATTTAATTAATTGAAATTAATTCAAGTGCTGAAACAACCTAAAGGTGAAACAGTGTGTTTGTAGTTGTAAAGCCTCACCAGAAAAAAGACAAAGTGGCAGAATAAGGAGAGCTGTGATCATGTTGGACTCCTGCTGTTAAAGAGGAACACAGTGACCTGAACTGAACTCATCTGACAGTGGGAGGAGAATAAATTCAACTGAACTGATCTCTCTCTCTATATATATATATATGATGAAGGAAATGACATCACATATTGTTGCTCTACTGACAGAATGTTTTAATATTGGAATAATGTCAGCAATTTGGTGTTTAATGTGACTTGTGATGTGGTTAAACAGGTGTATGAGACTTTAGAGTTGATTAAAGACAGGTTTTTGTTTATAGGAGAGGACGTGTGTGACACTGTGTGTAATAAGCTGCGCAGAAGTACAGAGCGCTGTGCAGCACTTGTGTTGCTTTGGGAATTTGTAGAGACACTGACGACTTTCCATTTCCAGTCATGTTAAAATTTTCTTTATAATTTTCCTCATAGGTTGGATTGCTATGAAAAACATATCCGATGAGTTTCAGACTGGTGTCTCCATGTGTTCTCTGATACCACAGTATTACGTTGTAGCTCGGGATGCTGTGGCTACAGGTTAGAGTTACACTCTCTTCAGGCAAACACAGCACATCAGCAGGGGTCTGATGAACATCTTTGCAAAATAAAGAACCTAGATTGAAAGAAAAGTGTTAAATCCAGATTTCTCTTAAATGAGTATTTTTAATATATTTAACCCCATGTGGAAATTAAATAAATTTCAACAAATCCATAGCAAAGTATGTAGAGTACATTATAATAAATATTCAGTGTAACACGTTCTCCTTAGTGTTATATAACTCTAATATTACCTGAGAGGCAGCTCACACAGATGATGAGTTTAAATGGAAATCTAATCATATTGATTTTGTTTAAACTAGTGAAAGTAACAAATTATCTACATTCGCTCTAAATCAGTAAAATGTGACACATGATCAGACCTCATAATGTCAGTTAGGAGGCAGGATGTGACATCATTACACT
>CM040984.1:7941553-7963852 GCA_022985145.1 Pangasius djambal | reverse complement strand
GTCACTGTGAAAAATAAGAGAGTTTAATGTTTGTTCCGTCTTTTAATAAAAGCATCTTTCTCCACAGGGCTCACAAATGGGACGGTTGTTCAGCAGACACCTTATGACCTCATCAAGAATCAAGGAGAATCTGCCCAGATTAGATGCTCTCACAAAATCGAAAAGTATGACCGTATAATGTGGTACAAAGAAACCAAGGAGAAAGAATTCTTCTTCATGGGATATCTGATATCCAAAAATGCAAATCCAGAGCTAGATTTCAAAGACAAAATCAGAATCGACGGGGACGCATTTGATGGTTATGGCTCTCTAGAAGTCATCGATCTTTCACTAAAGAGTGAGGGAGTTTATTTTTGTGCAGCGTATTACACAGCAGTGCGAGGCCCCTCTCTCTATTACAAAAACTAATCAGCAGTTCTCACCATCCTCTCTTCTGAGCTCTGTACGAACCACTACAGCTGATGTTATCTGTTTCAAGACACAGCTGTCTTTTGCTCACTAACAACATTTGACTGCTGTGTATCGGATTGCACTTTACACCACAGCTCTGTTGAATGCTCAGATCTGATTGGTCAGAAGGTGTTGATTGATTTTCTATGACAGCAACTCTGACAGCAGGGCCGGCTTCAAGAATAATCAGAGTTTTATATTAATGTACTCGTTCGTTAATGTAATATGTTATCATTTCTCTAATAACAATAAATAAGTGTTACTATTTAACAAAGAAAAATGTCTAATCATCGATATGATGAAATATTCTCTACAGAGATATTTATTTAGCATTTTTGGAAGGAGTCTCCAGTGTTAGAGCTTTGTAATATCAAGGGTTAAAGTTGTAATTGTTTGTTTACCAACATATTTTCTGTCATATTAACTTCAAGAGAAGAAAAAAAAGACAGGTTGGTTAGGGATTGACTGTTTAAAGCTCTTCTAACGTAAGTGACAAACTGACTCAATTCCAGTATGTTCTACAAAGTTAAACAAATAAAAACATAAAAGTACCATTCTTTTGTTTTTCAGTAAATCATAAAATGCTAGCATTGGCAAAGTCTGTGTTATATGTGGAATAAAACACTTCAGGATGTGCTATTATAGAAAAATAATCATCTTCAGGCTGGTAAAAGTAACTCTACTTGGCGTTGGGCCACATCACATCACCCAGAGATTAATTCTGAGTTCAATTAATTACATTTCTTGAGATTCATGATAAAGTTTTCTCCCCTGACTAGGGGTGATACTTATCCATTTCATGTCTATAATTGTTCATTCGTGTATGTAAGTAAATGCTTTATTGTAGGGTCAAGGTCGATTCATAGCCTAACCCAGGAGCTGTGGATGCAAGACAGGACTACACTCTCGATGGGACGCCAGTCCATTTCAGACACACACACACACACACACACACACACACACACACACACACACACTCTTTCACACCAGGGGCAAGTTAGAGTAGCCAATCCACCTGCAGAGTTTTCAATCCGTGAATCTTGGAGGCGGGCGCTTGGGGTGGTAGGGGTGTTGGTGTTGGACTGAAGCTCACAAGAGGGAGCTCATGCTCCATCTTTAAAATTTTCCCAATAGAAGAAATGCAGCAGTTCAACAATGATGTTTTTTTTTAAAGGCACAAGGAAGCTGTTTGTGGTTCAGAGGCTTCATTGAGCCCTAAAAGGCAACATGATCAAAGTTCAGCTCCGCTTTATTTTCTCCCTGCTCTGGCTCACAGGTATTTATTTCTGTCTTAACAAAATATTAGTTCGACAAAACCCTTTTTCTGAGAGTATCTCATAAGAATAACTCACTGTATTGTTATCCACTCTTTCTCTCACTATAGACTCTGTCCTCAGCAGCAAAGTCCAGCAGAGTCCTTCTGATCTAATTCAATCCAGAGGAGATGCAGTGGAGCTCAACTGTCTACACAGCATAACAAGTCACAACGTTATATTGTGGTATAAAACCAGTGCAAACCACACATTTGAATTAATGGGGTATCTCTGGAATAAAAAAGACTACGTAGAGACTCATTTTACAGAGAAAATTGAAATGAAAGGAGATGCGAATAAGAACGGTTCTCTCATTATTAAGAAGCTTTCATCAGATGACAGTACAGTGTATTTCTGTGCTGCTAGTTTCCACAGTGATGCAAATCATTTCGCCTCTGCACAAAAACTTTTCCAGTAAGTTTACTTAACAGTTCTTTCACACCTGTGTATGAGTTATGAACAGATGCCAATTTGATTATTAGAAATGGTGTAAGATACGCACACACACACACATTTAACAAAACAATTATATTACAAGTGTAGTTTGCTATGTTAGTTCATTTTGTTTTGTAATTTTTAAAAGTTTAAAATTTTAACAACAACAGAATTCCTAGGAACATGCCACATGTCTTCACTAGAATGTTCACTATATGATGAATTTAGCATACTGCATAATGTCCCATCCTATTATAGGTTTTATTATATGCATCATAGGTAAAATATAGTGCATTTATTTAAGCAATAATAAACTTTAGTCGAGAGAAGTATATAAAAAGCATCCTGAGAATCTCACACTATTTTAGAAACATTTGGAACGATACGCCATCCACTGAGCTAGAGGGAGCTCCTTCACTTCAGTAATGCCAATTATTTCTGTTACTATCACACACCAAAGTAACATAAGCGAAATGTACGGGCAATTACTAAAACTGATGTGACATGCAAAAAATGCAATGTGATGTTCGAATCTGTTACAAGTAAACTGTCACATTTCCCTCCTGTCTCTAAAAGTGGGAGGGATTTAAAACCCTGTGATGTCATATCCTGTGTTGACAGCTACAGACTGAATAGTCTCAGAGTAGCTCATTCAAAACATTATCAACCAACAATATGATCTGGATTTTAATACTGGTACATTCTCTAAACTGTATCCAAGGTAACCAAAACATGAACAATTGTACATGTGTATAAGTCACTTGAACAATATAATTGTCATACTAGCTTATGAAAGCATATGTTTCTTTTGATTCCACCGTATGTACTGTTTCTACCAGTTTTGCATTCATGGCTTGCTTATTAAATGTATTTTTATCCACAGGAGTTGAAGGGGCAAGTTATGTCTTTCAGCCCAATATAGTCTGGGCTGAAATGGGCCAATCAGCCACAATAAACTGCTCACACACCAAGGGTGTGGATTATAATAAGATGTACTGGTTCCGTCAGCATCAAGGAGAGAGCATGGAGATCATAGTGTACTCTACCAGCTTTGGCACTCTGGACTTTGGAAAATTCACCCAAAGTAAATTTTCAGCCGTTAAAACTGTTCCTGAGAGCGGCTCTTTCACAGTGAAAGATGTGGATTATAAAGACAGAGCTGTGTATTTCTGTGCTGTGAGTAAACACAGTGTTATAACCACAAGGCAGAGCTGTACAAAAACACACTGCTTTTGTGTGAGTGACTAATAGAGACATTCAAAGGGGGCAGTGTAGTGCAGTAAATATGCACACTTTTGGAAATATGTATGGTGAATATGAACATGGTCTCATGTTCTTCAGTAGAATTTGCAGTGTATGTACCATTCAACATTCACAAGTATTTTAGAGAGTGATTGCAAGGCACAATGCTCCAAATTAACATGTACATATGAGTGATCATAAGCTCATATTTGCATATAGACAAGGATTTTGGTGCAACTTGAGTTCTGATAGTCTCACGGTATCTTATATTTGCAAATCAGTGAATGAAGATCATAATACACAATAATTGTACTGCTAAAATTGAATATGATATATTTCTACAAACTAAAGTCAGTGCTGTTAATACTATTCACATAGCTATCAAAACACACTCATCGGTGTGCAGTGCAATTCCACTGCAAAATGCTTTCTCCTCATACCACAATTTTAATAAAGTCTCAAGCCTCCAGACTTGTCATCTTTTGATTATATGGTGCACTGAATGCTGCTCAATGCTACGATCACACAGACACACATTCACGCTAAAGATAAAACAAAAGCAGTATGACTTTTTCCTACCACATATATACATTAGTATTCTCTACTGTATACAAAATAGGTTTTTGGGGAAAAAAAAAAAAAAAAAAAAATAGTAATAGTTTTATAGTCCCTTAAATGGTTTTGGTGCATTTTAAATGTAACTGTTTGTGTAATATGTGCCTAAAAGGAAAAAAAGAGAATTAAAAATATTCATTAAAGTTAGTTTTGTCCCAAAGATGTTGTCCCAAACCACCACAAACTACCGCAATTCCAGTTATTCCTGGCACTTGTGAAATGAACATGCCACTCATGATTTTGAAGAAGAAGAAGGAAAAAAAAAAAAAAAAAAAAAAGAGAAAGTCCTTTTGTATGTTACTATAGAAACAATAATGTAGTAATGCAGCCAGAACTATTGCAAGAGTTGCTGTTATAGATAATCTTCTGACCAATCAGATTTGGGAATTCAGTAAGCACTGTGCTATAAATTTGTATGATATAAATATAAATATAAATTGTTTCGGTCATCTCTGAAAATGAATTGCAATTTATATTGTTAGAACCACAACTGCATATTGAGTGTTGTGGGTGAGACATTTGCCTTGTCACAGTGCGTTCCAGCCTGTTCAGCTTGTACAGCCTGTTCCACTTACTTACTTATCTCTGAACCATTTAAGATGAAGGTACACATTCTTAGAATTCTGATGGTGTTACATTCAGTACTGGGTAAGCAATCTACTTAATACTTTAAATAGTCAAAATATTCTATTTGACTCTATACTAAAAATCATGTTTTGACTTTTTGCTTCAGGACAGCAGCAAAACTACGATATTCATCAAAGTCCCTCTAACCTGATGACATTTCCAGGAGAAAACACTGAACTGCACTGCAAACACAGTGTTACGCTATTTTATACGATACGGTGGTATCAACAGTCCCTTAATGATACCTCCATGAAATTTATTGCATATGTATATTACCAGCAGGTATATGTTGACAATTCATTCAAGAGTCACTTCAATGTATCTGGAGATGGTCAAAAACACTCTACACTCCATCTTGTCAAACTGACAGAAGATGAACACAGTGCTGTGTATTACTGTGCAGCAAGCAGAGCACAGTGCTCCAGCTCCCCTCTCTCTGCTACAAAAGCTTCAGCCACTGTATGCTACATTGTGTGTGCTATACAGTACCTGTTTTAGCAACAATGAATACACCTCTCTTTTCTTTACTATGAAGTCTTTTGCACACTTTTTTTTTTATGGTTTACTTTTATTAGCCTCTTAACCAGCAACAGCTTTATCTCTGGAGTCTGGATGACAAAAGGAACAAAATATTCAAAACCGGTCCCAATACTTGTTCACGTGACAAAACCCAAAATCTGACACTCTAAAACCATATATTATATTCCAAATACATGACTACCACTGCCAAATATACTGTAATATTTGGAATTAATATTTACAAAAGTAACATCACAATTTTTAATGAAGTATTATTAAACCATGTAGTTCCCCTGAACAGTTCTTTCTTCAAGGGTCAGCTGAAGATTGGAAAAATGTTGATTGGTCTTTTTCCAATGTTCATCAGCCCAGTTTTGGTGATCCTGTATCCAGTGTAGCCTCAGATTCCTGTTCTTGTTTGACTGGAGTGGAACCCAATGATATCTTCTGCTGAACCTCAAGGTTCAACATACTGTGCATTCTGAATTGCTTTTCTGTTCTCTTTTCTGTTTTTGTGGTAGTAAAGGGTGGTTATTTGAGTTACTGCAGCCTTCCTGTGAGCTGGAACCAGTCTGTCCGTTCTCCTCTGACCTCTCTTTTCAACAAAGGTGTTTCAGCCTGAAGAACTTTTGCTCTTGGTTTTTTTTTTTTTTTTTTGCACCACTCTGTGCAAACTCAAGAGATTGATGTTAACTCCACACCCCAACACACACATACAAAATAATTAACCTGTAACAACATGCCAAAAGTAGCCCAATTTTGCATGAAAACAGTTGAAATACAGCCGATAAGTATATTACAGTGATCATAAGCACATATTTGCATACTAACAGTGATGTGGGTGGAACATCATAATGTGGCTGTAAGGCTGTACCAGCCTGGGGGAGCTTCTCTTCATTTCTGAGCTCCTCTGAAGCAGAATCACGCTAGGAGCGTGTTCATTGTTCATTAGTAGTTAAAAAAAAAAAAAAAAAAAAAAACTATTACATTCATTTACATCTCAGAAACCCTTCAAGATGAGGACACACATTGCTGTTATTCTGACTGCCTTACATTCAATACTGGGTAAGTTACTAACATAATATGGCACACATGCAGCACAATAACAAGGCTCTATACTAAACTCATGCTTTGACTTTATTTTCCAGGACAGCAGCAAAGCTATGACATTCATCAAAGTCCCTCTGACCTGCTGAGGTTTCCAGGACAAAACACTGAACTTCAGTGCAAACACAGTGTTTCAGCCTTTTCCATGATATCCTGGTATCAGCGACGCCTTAATGATTCTTCCATGAATCTTATTGCATATGTACGTTACAAGGGTGTAAATGTTGAGAGTCCTTTTGTGGGTTACTTTAACATATCGGGAGATGGTGAAAAACACTCTACACTCCATCTTGTCAAACTGAGAGCAGCTGAACACACTGCTGTGTATTACTGTGCAGCAAGCAGAGCACAGTGCTCCAGGTCCCCTCACCCTGCTACAAAAACTTCAACCACATTGTGTGTGCTATCCAGTACTTATTTTAGCATTAATGAATGCACATCTCTTCTCTTTACTATGAAGAGTTTTGCATACTTTCCTCATGGTTTACTTTTATTGATCTTTTTTATATGATCTTTTTATATAGTGGTTGATATTTCACACGCCTTAACCAGCAATAGCTTTACATCATTCAAGGTTGCCAAGTCTGCATGACAAAAGGAGCAAAATATTCAAACCTAGTCCCATGTGAGGCTGCTGAAACTAGACAGCTGACAGATTGGAAAAACTTGTGTGGTCTTTTTCTAATCTTCAACCTCCTCGTTTCGGTGAGCCTACACCCGCTGTAGCCTCAGATTTCTGTTGCTGGCTCACAGGAATGGAACCCAACATAGTCGTCTTCTGTTGTAGCTCATCCGCCTCAACGTTCAACTTGTTGTGCGTTCTGAAATGCTTTTCTGTTTACCACAGTAGTAAAGAGTGGTTATTTGAGTTACCATAGCCATCCTGTCAGCTTGAACCCATCTGTCCATTCTCCTCTGACCTCTCTCGTCAGTAAGGCATCTCCGCCCACAGAACTGCCGCTCACAATGTTTTTTGTTTTTCACACCATTTTGATTAAACTCTAGACAACGTTGTGGGTGAAAACCTCAGGAGATCATAGCTGGTTACCTGTATTTGCATGATTTTATGCATTGCACTCCTACCACATGATTGGCTGATTGGATAAAGGCTTGAATGAGCAGGTGTACAGGTATTCTTAATAAAGTGGTTGCTGAGTGTATATTAGAATTGGTAAACCAATTCACTGATGCATTCATACAGTGAAAGTACTATACAGTATATCTTCTTATTTTATATGAAATTACCATAGTTATAATATATCTCTACTGATTATAGCCACAGCCCACATACAAATGTAACAGATTATACGTTTACTGCATTTTATATTTTGTATGCAGAACATTAAACCACACACCTCAATGCACACATGTAAAAATAATTATCCTGTGACAACATGCTAAAAGTAGTCCAATTTTGCAGACATTTAGCCAATAGGTATATAATGGTGCTCATAAGCACGTTTGCGTGTTAACAGTAATGTGGGCGGAACATCACAATGTGAACAAGCTGTAAGTGTTTCTGTACCAGCCTGGGGGAGCGTCTCTTCATTACTGAGCTCCTATGAAGCAGAATCATGCTATGAGTAATTGATATTTTTCAATTTTAATTCTATAATAGTTTATTTACATCTCAGAATCTCAGAAGATGAGGGCACACATTGTTAGCATTCTGTCCGTGTTACATTTAATATTGGGTAAGTTAAAAACATAATTATATAGCACACATACCACACAATATTGAGGCTCGACACTAAACTTATGTTTTGACTTTATTTTCCAGGACAGCAGCAAAACTATGATATTCATCAAAGTCCCTCTGACATGCTGAGTTTTCAAGGAGAAAACTCCGAAATTCATTGCAAACACAGTGTTTCATCACTTTATATGATATCATGGTATCAAAAAACCTCGAATGATACTTCAATGAAACTTATTGCATATGTGCGTTACAAGAATACAAATGTTGAAACTCCTTTCTCAAGTCACTTTAACGTATCTGGAGATGGTGCAAAGCACTCTACACTCCATCTTGTTAAACTGAGAGAAGCTGAACACACTGCTGTGTATTACTGTGCAGCGAGTAAAGCACAGTGATCCAATTCCCCCTCACTCTGCTACAAAAACCTCCCATGCACTGACTCTACATCATGCATGCTACATTCCTACAATACTGCATCAGGAACAGTTGTATTCTTTAAAAACTTATTCCACAGGACTGTTGAACATTCGAATCAATGCTGTTGATTAGTTTTCTATAATGGCAGCTCTGACGATAGTTCTGGCTGTAATTCAAATCACAGGCTTATATTAATGTGTCCATTCTAATAAGCGTTCTATAGAAACAGCTCATTCAGAGGGACTTGTATGGTGGATGCTCTACATAATGCTCTACGACTAATAACAAACATTCTTGTTTTAAAATTGTGTAAAGAAGCCATCCAGTACTCTCGTCCATGTCATTTAGTTGATACATGGTTTGCACTCACAAATCCTCTTTTTAGCACATGAGCATTGTCTTATTGTCTCTAGATGGTGCTGTTGAATCATTCATTTGTTTAAGTGAAGGGAGAATAGACAGTTTGTATTTCTCTTGCCTCACAGGTGTCCCGCAAAACAATTAGGTTTTAGCAGATAAGTAAGAACATTTGTAGTAGCATTTTTTTTTTGTTCTGCTAAAACGGCTTCCTGTTTTCTATTGGGTTTATAGTAGTTGTTCCCTAATTAAAAAGGACAACAAAAATAAATAACAACAGTATACCATTCAGTATTTTGAGTATGTGAGTAATACTCTTAAATTAATTTTGTGTAGTATTGGTAGTAATAGTATACTAAGTGCAATATCTGATCATTTTTAGTTCACCTGTTAAGACCTCAACCTTAGTTGGTGTTCTTTCATACAGTAGTTGCTGTTCTTTTAAAGTTTTCTGGGGTTAAATGCATTGTTATTTATTTATTTATTTACTCTGATGAAAAATAAATGTAGCAAAGCTTAATATTTTATTTGTTAAAAATTTTAAATAATTGTACTATGATTTAATTATTTGCAAAAAAAGTACTGTTACAGTGAACCGTGTGCTGTAAGTCCTGTAAAGAGAGTACACATTGTTTTTACTTCACACCCCCGGTTATAATACAGTATTTGTGTATTCATACGCCAGGGCCACTTGTAATACACTGTGCATAGATTATACATTTACTGTTTATCATTTGAAAAAACTCCAGCGCAGCTAAAGATTAAAGTAATAATTGATAAAATTATTCAAATGTATGCATAATATCCAACTCCACACCCCAAAACACACACACACACAAATTAACCTGTGGTAACATAGTAAAAGTAGCCCAATTTTATAGGGGAAAAAAAAAAATCAAAAACAGTTAACATGTATGTTACGGCAATCATATGCACATGCGTGCTGAAAGTAATGTAGGTGGAACCTCTCAATGTGGACAATCTGTACATGTTTCTGTAACAGACTGGAGTTCCTGTTCATTACTGAGCTCATCGAAGGCAGAATCATGCTATGAATTTGTTGTTTTTATTTATAAACCACCCCATTCATTTACATCTCAGAAACTCTTCAAGATGAGGACACACGTTGCTGTTATTCTGACTGTGTTGCGTTTAATACTGGGTAAGTTAATAACATGCTATAGCACACATACAGCACAATATTAAGGCTCTACACTAATCTTATGTTTTGACTTTATTTTCCAGGACAGCAGCAAAATTATGACATTCAACAAAGTCCCTCTGACATGCTGAGTTTTCAAGGAGAAAACCCTGAACTTCACTGTAAACACAGTGTTTCATCACTTTATATGATATCATGGTATCGACAAACCTTTAATGATACGTCAATGAAACTTATTGCTTATGTACATTACAAGAAAATATATGTTGAAACTCCTTTCTCAAGTCACTTCAATGTATCTGGAGATGGTCAGAAACACTCGATACTCCATCTTGTTAAACTGGGAGAAGCTGAACACACTGCTGTGTATTACTGTGCAGCAAGTAAAGCACAGTGATCCAATTCCCCCTCACTCTGCTACAAAAACCTCCCATGCACTGACTCTACATCATGCATGCTACATTCCTACAATACTGCATCAAGCTGTTGAATTCTTGAATCTGATTGCTCGGAAGATGTCGATTAACTTTCTATAACAGCAGCTCTGACAATAGTTATGGCTGTACTTCAAAGTAACTATTGGAATACTATTGGAGTAACTATTATTCATTAGTAACTACTGGAAAGATAGCATATTAGAACAAGCACATTAATATAAAATCTATGATTTGAATTACAGCCAGAACACAGGGACATGTATGGTGGATGCTCCACATAATCCATGCCTACTACTAAAAAACATATATTAAAAGAATTCTGTAAGGGGACATTTGTTTAACATTTATGGAAGGAGTCTCCAGTGTCGGCACTTTGTAACGGTCTTTTGGAGAGTCTTCTGAACAGGTGAATTTGCGCTTTCTCTGTAACCTGACAAGGCTGGTAAGGGTACAACTGTTTGTAGCTGGTATAATAGAAGTGATAAGAGAAACTAACTAGTTAAATGTATCTATCTATAACGGCTGTGTATAAAATGAGTAAACTACTTTGGGGTGTGCTGTTACTGGAAAATAATCAACTTTGGGATGCTAAAAGTAACTTCACAATGGGCCACATCACACCATGCCCCATTGTGTATTATTTCGTATGTAATTCCTATGTTGCCATTAAGCCTGAAGCTCCACTTTCTACCTAGCTGACTTCCTATAAAATCCCATCTCTCTCTTTATGCGCTAGAGACAAAAGTTTTGGCACCCATCACCAACTGATCAACCACTCCTACCCCAGAGTGTTCAGTGAGGGGCCTGGCTATCTAGAACAAAGCAGAAGCCGCTCAGTACTTTAGTCCAAGTTTTCAGAGTTCGCTGCACTATTGACAGATTCACAATCACTCTCCATGTCACTTAGGTGAGGGTGTATTCCACACTCACAAATCATCATTTTGCACACTAGCATTGTCTTATGATCTCTAGATGGTGCTGTTGATTCATTCTTTTGTTTAAGTGACGAATGGAGATTTTGTATATCTCTTGCCCACAGGTGTCTCACAAAAACAACTTTGGTTTTTAGCAGATAAGTGAGAACATTTTTTTTCCCCTTGTTCTAAGATGGCTTCCTGTTTTCTATTTGGTTTATTTGTTCCCTATTTAAATAAAGAACATCGAAAATAGATAAACAGTATAATATCTAGTATTTTCATTCTAGTAGTAGTATATAGTAATAGCAGTATTAGTTCACCTGTTAAGACCTCAGAATTAGTTGCTGTTCTTTTAGGCTCAATGGGAAACCACACAACAGTGTTATCAGGAAAACAAAAAGGAAAGGTACAGTATTAGCTGGCTGTATATGTGGAAAACACTCTGAAAAATATGAAATCTGCATGCCTGGAGATCTCACAAGTCAGCCTGACAGTACATAATTTTGAATTTAAAAGACGTTTAAAAAAAAAAAGCTAACTAATACTCATACAGCACTGTAGAGATTTTGCAGAAAGTCTAGATGCATCAAATGGGTGTGAACATTCTACACACTAATGCTGTGATGTCATATCCTGCCTGACTGCTAACCTCAAATTCTAGTCAACTACCTAGATGTCATGATTTTCATGCATTAGTTAAAAATCAACATGATGAAATTTCCCTGTAAATTCATACTCTTCTTGTGCTGTTTCTCAGGTAGTATTTCTATATATGCACATGGAGTATCTATTTTTAAAAACATTTACACAAAAGGACTAATAGTAATCTAACAATTTTCTTTAACTTAGGATCCTTGATTTGCAAAGAGGTTAATCAGAGCCCTCCTGATGTGCTGTGTTTGCCTGAAGCAAATGTAACTCTTACCTGCAGCCACAGCATCTCGAGCTATGACACAATATTGTGGTATCAAACGACACAAGGAGACACCAGTCTGAAACTCATTGGATATGTAAGATTCACTAGTACTAAAGAAATAGAGAAAGGTTATCAAGGTAATTTTACAGTGAGTGGAAATGGAGAGTCATCAGTTTCTCTACAAATTCCCAAAGCAAGACAAGTGCCGCACAGCGCCCTGTACTTCTGTGCAGCTTATTACACACAGTGTCACACACGTCCTCTCCTCAAAACAAAAACCTGTCTCTAATCAACTGTACACCTGTTTAACCACATCACAAGCTACACTAAACACAGAAGATAACAATATCACAAATAGTTATTTCCTTCATTATACAGAAGAGGAGATGAGGTCAAATTTGCTTATGGGAAAAATACATTTTCACCTTACCATAAGACCTGATAAAGAACTCACCAGTTTGTATGATGGAAATTGGTAGTGGAAGATGTCAAGGAAATTACCTCCACATCAGTTTCTCCTTTTTATAATCTGTTTCAGTTCATATTAAGGCACAAGAGTGCACCAGAGTCTCTACCATCTACGATGCCTGGCCAGGTTCAGGGTCTCTCACAGGGTGCTGAAGGCTTTCTACACTGGGGCTGTGGAGATTCTTCTCACCGGAAGCATCACCACCTGGTTTAGAGGCACCACGGCCAAGGACAGGAATGTACTGTCCAGAGTGGTGAGGGCAACGGAGAAGACCACCAGGACTTCTTTCCCCTGCATCACACCAGGAGGATCGTAAAAGACTTCCACCATCCCGGACACAGTCTCTTCTCAGTGCTCCCATCGGGGAAGTGCTACCGGATCCTGAGGACCAACACAGAGAGACTCAGGAGGAGTTTCTACCTTTAGGCAATTCGGCTACTCAATGAGGACACTTGAGAAGTCTGCATACTACTACCTCACACACAGACACACACACACAAACAGTTGCACTATGGACAAACAAAAACTCTTGCACTCTTTTGCACACTATGCCCTCTAAAAGCTTCCTCCAAGCTGCTAAACATATTTTACATATTTTTACATACAACATCTATATTTTGTCTAATAGATTGTATTCTATTTTATTCATTATATTCTGCTTTTATTATATTCTGTTTTATTATGTATCACTGTTGCACTGTGGGACGAGGCACTAAGGAAAAACATTTCACTACATTAATGCATCACATATATGAAGTGAAGTGACTTGTGGCCAAATGTGGGGACCCATACTCGGAATTTGTGCTCTGCATTTAACCCATCCAAGCGCACACACACACAGTAGTGAAAACACATACACACACACACACACAACGTGAACACACACACCCGGAGCAGTGGGCAGCCTTTTTTGCTGCAGCGCCCAGGGAGCAGTTGGAGGTTCGGTGCCTTGCTCAAGGGTCTCACCTCAGTCGTGGTATTGAGGGTGGAAGAGAGCGCTGGTCATTCACTCCCCCCACCTACAATCCCTGCCGGACCTGAGACTCGAATCCACGACCTTTGGGTTCACCTTCGGGTTACAAGTCCAACTCTCTAACCATTACGACTGCCCTCAGAAAATGTATTTATTTAATTTTTTTTTTTTTCCCCACGGAGATACTGCAATACCAGGTCAATGCATGGAGTGGGTGGAGCAAGCCCTTCTTCCAGCTCCCTGCTCTAAAAATCTGTTTAATACGTCCTCCATTCGGGGACTCTGTATCAGATATTAAACTGATAAGAACAGACAAATGTAATGTACGTGACAAATAAAGAACCTTGAACCTTCTCATAGTCTTATGGCTTTCTTATTATGAAGAAACCTGACAAGCAAATGGATGACTAAATGTTATTGAACATCATCAATTCTAAGTTTAATAATCTACGAAAGTTAATAAAAGGTTAATTCTTATTTTCTCCATAGTACAACTTGGTAATACTACTGGTAGTTCTTAGATAGACTATTTCTAGTGTAAATTGATAGGTGTATTATGGTGATCATAAGCATGTGTTTGAATACTCACAGTGATGTGGGTGGAACCCCACTATGTGAACAATCTCTAAGTGTTTCTGTAACAGACTGGTGGAGTTTCTTTTCATTACTCGGCTCGTCTAAAACAGTAAATTATACTAATTCTCTACCTGTGGCTGCTCAGAAATCCTTTTAAGATGAAGACACACATTCTTATCTTACTGATTCTGGTACATTCAGTAATGGGTAAGCTATTATCATATACGCATACAGCACATTCAAGTACGATACCAAAGCTCTATACTAGAATCGTGTTTGTCTTTGTTTTCCAGGACAGTTACAAAAAAAGAACATTCATCAAAGTCCCTCTGACCTGGTGAAGTTTCCAGGAGAAAATACTGAACTGCACTGCAAACACAGCACTTCTGAGTTTTATGTGATATTGTGGTATCAACAGTCCTTTAATTACATTTCCATGAAACTTATTGGACAGTTATTTTTCAAGGAGGTAAAAGTTGAAAAATCATTCTCGAGTCACTTTAATGTTTCTGGAGATGGTGAAAAACACTCTACACTCCATCTCATCCAATTGACAGCAGCTGAACACAGTGCTGTGTATTACTGTGCAGCAGGTACAGCACAGTGCTCCAGGTCCCCTCACTCTGCAACAAAAACATTCCTTAGGTTGAGGTATCATTGGATCACACCATATATTTAAACTTGTAGTTACATTTAATGATGTGAAACATCCACAATACAAATTAGTTCCTATTATTAATTACATTATAACAGCTAGAAACATCATTCACTCACCAGTGTCTCTTTTTTCTTTCTTTAAGGTAATAAAATGAACCAAAAATATATATATATATATCTTGCCATACTACTGGAAAACTGCAAATCCCTCCAACTTGAAGACTTAATTAAAGTCACAGCTTCACATCTGACAGTTACAAAGTGCTGACACTGGAGACTCCATCCAAAAATTTAAGGTCTGAATAAATAAATAAATAAATAAATAAATAAATAAATAAATAAATATATGAGAGAGAGAGAGACAGAGACACAGAGAATTATCTTTTTTCATTATTGGCTCTATATTATAATCATGCTAATACCATTGATTTGAATCATTTATGAGCGCAGCACATTAGGTTAAAGTTAAGGTAAAAAGTAAGGTTGGTCACACATACTTTATCTACTTTTAAAAGTTCTACAACACAAAATATTATAACTCGATGCAAAATGTTCAAATTGATGTGCCAGCTAAGGATTCTTGTCTGAAGGGGGCAGTATGCTTCCACACATTCACTCTATTATAAACTGTATTTATGGTACACTGCTGTAGATCAGAGAGAATGTTACAGCCTAGAACTCCTTACATTTTTGTTACAGCTCGCTGTCTACCCGCAATGTTTCAAGCTTTCCTCAAACTAACCATTTTAGTGCTCTTTGTCACAGGTAATCGAGACTGCTTAATATTCTGTTAACAAATTAAAAATTCCTTTTGTTGTGTCGCTAATGAAAACCCTCTTTCTTCACAGGTTCCTCAAATGGAAAGACTGTTCAGCAAATGCCTCATGGCCTCATCAAGAGTCAAGGAGAATTGGCAGAAATGAAATGTTCCCATGATATTCAAGGCCATGATCGCATTCTGTGGTACAAACAATCTCACAACGAGGAATTAACCTTCATGGGATATCTAGTATCTGAATTTGGAAACGTAGAACAAAAATTTAAAGACAAAATCGTAATCGATGGAAAAGCAAACAAGTACTACAGCTCCCTTAACTTGACAAGCATTACTTCAGAGAGTGGTGGAGTTTATTTCTGTGCAGCATATGACACAACAGTGCAAATCCTCTTTCTTCATGACAAAAACTGAATATCTGTTCTCACCATCTTCTCAAAGACCACACACTAACCACTACAGTTGAGTTTTTCCTCATGTTAAAAAACGTAGTAGTATTACTATAGCTTATTTGGGCAATTACTGTTCAATACTACTTTGTCAACAGTGATGTCCAACCCATAAGACTGCAGTGTGCAGAATTTTAGCACAATAAAATTCTTTCAGTACAAATCTTAAAATACAAGATGAATGACAGTACATATACAGAACCTCGGAGATATCAAGGTAGAAAAAAATTATTTGCAGGGTGAAATTGTTCTCTCAATTTAATAATCAGTTCCCTCTTTGACTGATTGATTGATTGATTCATTCATTCATTCATTCAAAAGCGAAACATCAAACAAACAAACAAACATGTATTAACTGAAGGCTGCAGCTGATTTCTTTCTATCCCTGACTCTAGATTCATGCAGCATAGAGGTGTCTCTTGTGTTAAGTGATTACACTTAAGTGAAAAGTCAAAAAAACCCTGTGTTTTATGTCCATTAGGCCATCACATTCTTAACACATCTCCAGCAGTGATTAAGATAATACATATGAATCAGGTGGATTATTTCCTCAAAAGTACATTTTTTCAATATCTACTTGGAGGAGGTACTAGAAGTACTTAGATAGACTATGGTGATAGCTTCCAAGCAAAGTACAAATCACACAAAGGAACAATATAAATAAGACGATATAACTATAAGTTTTATGCCTATGTCTATATGATGAGACGTTTTTCTGTAAGCCTCAACCCTAATGGTTTCGTAATAGTAATGATGAGTTACTGACAGGTAGTAAAATTTAGACCTCGCTAGTCCCCGCAATTTAATAATCCATATATGCAACATAAACTGATGGGAAAATGTAATAACCACATGTACTTCAGCTTTTACACACAAAGTAGTTGTTCAGTTTGATTTATTTTTTATTTGTATAGCAGTTTTTACAGTAGAGTAGATCAGAAAGCAATTTAATGAATCCTAAGACCATACTAGTATTCAATACACTGATGATAATGCTATGAGATGATACGACAATGAAATCTTAAGTAAATTGAAGAGCTAGAGGTCTGGAAATTAAAGAGAGAAAGGTTTTACATCCACTTGTCAGGTCTCAGCTCTCCCAAAGTATAGTGTACATCAGAGTATAGTGCCAAAGCCAAACAAATTTCAGATCAAGGCCAAGAAAGAGAGGTGTGGCAGAAGAGTTTGAAACCAAATCCCTCTAGAGGTCACACTTCACCGGAGCTGCTGTTACTGCTGTTACTACATGGTGTGCATTACAGAGGTCAAAGATTATGATTGGCATTATACTATTAATTCTGTTTTTACCTGCTGGTAAGGACATATAAACTTTTTTTTTTCTGAAATGACTTTAGACAACAATCCAAGTATTCTACTAACTACTGTTCTAACTATTTTTCTTTTTGTTTTCAGGCTTCAGTGTAAGACAGTCTCCTGATCTTTCTGCTTATGAGGGTCAGAATGTGACTCTTCAGTGTACTCAGATTGATACCACCTTTAATGCCATGTACTGGTTCAGAAAGAGACCTTCTGAATCCCTGGAGCCCATTGTATTCTACTACGTTAACACAGGCACAACTGAAGATAAATTTAAGCAGAAGGTTTCTGCGATAAGGAAAGGCAACTCTCTGGATCTAACTGTGAAGGCGCTGAAGAGCACAGACAGTGCCGTCTACTTCTGTGCAAAACAGGATGCACAGCATGACAACCTAATCTTTAACCTGAACAAGAACTGCACCACTGCCACAACAAACACATACTCAACACCTGTTAACTGTAGCACACAAACCAAGTACTCATGACCAAAATACACAAGAGACAGGTAGATCAATGGGTGGTGAAGTCACTTCCTGTCATCTGGATTTTAAAAGCAAGTGTTGGTTTGCTCTCCATCAATGACAGGAAACAAATCAGCATTATGATTCTGCTCTTTTTATCTCAGGTCATGCTGGCTGGTAAGTGTCTATATCTCTCCCTTGCTATTTCTGTCTATAATTTATTAATTTCATTTTTATCTCATAGCCGTGTTGAATTCTTGATTCTGACTGGTCAGAAGGCGTTGATTAATTTTCCATAACAGCACCTCTGACAGTTGACTGCAAATCATTCATGTGCTAATGTAACAACTTACACAGGGACTTAAATAGAAAACTTTCCATATTATCAGACATTTAAAAAAAAAAAAAAAAAACGTGTAATTTTTGATATGGTGAGGTTTTCTGTGAGAACGTGTTTATCATTGTTGGAAGGAGTCTCCAATGTCAGTGATTTGAGGTAAAGAGGTAAAGCTGTAACTATGATTTCCACGAAGGAAAAGTCTTCAAGCTGCATTTTTAATGTCTTATTAACATCAAGAGAAAGAGAAAAGAGATAGGACGGAGAGGGAACGACTGTTTACAGCTGCCATAAACTAAGTGATAACAGGAACTAACATGTTTTGTGAATGCCCTATAACATTTAATGTAACTATAAATGGATGAAAATTATGACATCATTCGCTCATTAAGAAAAAATGTAATTGTTGGTAAATTGCTGTGGTATAAGATGAATAAAACACTACAGGACCTGCTGTTATAGGAAAATAATCAACTTTAGAGTGGTGACTCCAGGTCGTATCTGGCAGCATCACACCAACACCCTGTCATTGTTTTTTTCCCCGCTGCAACAGCACAGCCAGTGATGGTTTATTCCATAAATAAATAACTTATTGAATGTGCTTCCGTATGCTCTCCTTAGGTCTTGTGGCAAGTCATCGAGTTGAACAATCTCCTCCTGACATGATCAAAAATCTCACAGAATCTGCTCAGATCTACTGTTCCTATGCAGTCAAGAACTTTGAGGACATACTCTGGTACAAACAGGCTAAGGAAAGGAATTTAATCTACCTTGGATATCAAAATATCAAATATACCTATTCAGAACAGGAAGCCAAAATAAACCTTGATGAAGACGGGAACAGTAAAGCCACACTTATTATTAACAATCTGATAGCAAAAGACAGCACGGTTTATTTCTGTGCAGTACAGATTCACAGTGTGTCAGCGTCCCCTCCTCCCTGTACAAAAACACATATCTCAGGATAGATCTAACACACGTGCACTACAGTGATGGATATCACCGCACGTACAACTGTAACAACAGCTAAAGTGGTTCATTTAGTAAATATGTACTTTTTCTCTCACATTATCTCTATTAAGTTTAGTGTACTTCCCCATTTGCATGATCTTATATGCATACATTATGTATATACTATATTTTATGCGTTTTACAATTTGGCAGTATGGTGGAAACAAAATAAACATATGTTAAATGGCTAAAGCTGAAATGGTTTTGATGTCATTTCCTAGCATTGATAGCATTTCAGAATGCTATGCTTTTTTATAATGATAAATGAGAGATCAATGCGTGACAAATTAAACACTCACTGATTGGTACAGCTCGACAGATGTCACATTTTTTGTCACACACTATTGTCATATAAGCTGTACATTGGAAACAAGAATAGAAGAAAATATGTCTTGCTTTTTTACTGAGTACATGTAAAGTAGGTGTGTAACACAATGGCATTATATTTATCTGTACCTGTATCTGTTCAGTGCTCAAAATATTCATATCTGTTTTCATATTCGGATTTGAATCGGAAATGTGGTGTGTTTTTTTTTTTAATATGAACCCCACCAGTAAACACTAAAATAGGTCTGCTGGGAAAAAAAGTCATTCACAAGTTGTAACGACAAATAGCGAGTTGCAGAACATAACTTTATTTAACTCTTGTACAAGACGCTGTGTGGAACTTTCTGGAAAGCTTTCTATCTTCTATCTAATGTAACTGAGTAAGCAAGCTAACCAAGTTTCAAAGCAATGATGGCTTACAAAAACCTGCAGCCAAATGACAGTGCAGCTTATTTCTGCACAGTAGAAATAAAGCACAGTAAAAGTTAATCAGAATGCAGCACATGGAAGGAGGAGCTGAAAAGGTTTTGATGTCACTTCCTCCATCTGATCCTCAACAGGATGCTTTTGTAGCAGTCTGTGGTCCTCATCTCCTCTCTTGCCATTATTATGAATCAATATGATTAGTGTTACCATCATCATCCTGCCTCTCTTGCTTCTCTGGACTCCAGGTACTATTGTCTATGAAGTGATATGAACTTGTAATGGGTTTAATATGCAAATATAAATAATTCCTGACACCTTATACTTAAATCATCTTTTCTACTTTTTTTGGGGGGGAAAAAATGCTATCTTTTAGTTTTAGCACGAGAGAATGGAGTCACCCAAAACCCCAGTGTTGCCTGGCATCTGAAAGGAGAAGATGCTGAAATGAAGTGCAGACATAATAAAGGTGGCAGCTATTTTCAGATGTACTGGTACCGACAGCGCCAAGGAGAGAGCATGGAGCTCATCGTGTACACTGCAGCCAGCAGTGAACCAGAGTTTGGCTCTGTTGATAAAAAGAAATTTTCGACTGTTAAAAAAATTGCTGCAAATGGATCTTTAACTGTGAAGGATGTGGATACAGAGGACAGCGCTGTATATTTCTGTGCAGTAAGAGAACACAGTGTTACAGAGCTACTGCACTGCTGAACAAAAACACCTGCACTGATGTTACTGCACTAACTAATAAAACAGACAGAGGGAGTCTTCATCTATGTAATGAGGTGAATAATGTTCTCAATGTAATGCATCCTACAGAAGCACCTTTTTAAAAAAAAAAAATTATTTATCTAAAGCAAGCACATGGTACAATTATCATTCTTTTAACAACACTATACGTGATGGTATAAATCTTTGGTGGATTTATTACATTAGGGGGACTCACATTGTAATGCAACTACTGCTTAAGTGTTTCATTTAGTAATACACATGTTCTACCATTTTCTCTATTGCATTTATTGTGCATCCTTATTTGCATGATAATCTTATCATGTATAAATAATCTTTACAACATCTAAAACTGCTTGTATAGGCCAGGCAGATGGACAAGTCATTCAGAAAGCTGTGTAGTGGAAATAAACAGATGACCTACAGATGATTAACATTCAGGGGCAAAAATTTAGAAGAGAAAAAGCTCTTCTTTTTCCTAACTGACTACATGTAAAGACAATACTGTGTAATACTGAGCTGCTGGATTATTAAAGGTGGTGTAGAATCACCCAAAGAAATGGAACTGGAGGAATAATGTGCCTGCCTTAAACTCATCCCATAATACAACTATGTATAAGTCATGACAACATTTACTTATATATTCTCAATATCTCAATATTTCATTGATGCAATTAGTTTGACCTGTGTGAAGTTGGCGCCCCATATAAATAAATTGTCACCAAAACTATACCATTCGTTTGTGCTGATTTGTGCCGCAAAAACGTTTGTGCTGTGTTTGGCGTTCAAGATATTAAACATTCTTTTTTTTTTGGATGTGTGACGTCACTCTCCACCCCATGTCGTGCAAATCGTATCAAATCGGTGCCGTTCGTTTGTGCTCTATTTGTGCCGGTTTGTGCCATTAAAACAAACCCTGTAATTACTTTCCATCCCGAGATATAACAAGAAGAATTTTGGGAGCAGTGACGTCACTCTCCACCCCATGTCGTTTAAAATCACCCAAAACAGGTGGCGTTCGTTTGTGCTCGATTTGTGCTGTTTTGTGCTGTTAAAAGAAACGCGGTTACAACGATTTGTTTTCTTAAATATAACAAACAACTAACCTTCCTTCAGGTGCCGTTACTTCATTCTCTGCTCCATGGCGTACAAATCGCTCCAAACTGGCGCTGTTCGTTTGTGTTCGATTTGTTCCGGTTTGTGCCGTTAAAACAAACGATGTAACTTCCCTTCACGAGATACAAGAAGGACGTTTTCGGGAGCGCTGACGTCACTCGCCAGCCCACGTCGTCTAAGTAGTAGTAAAGTACCGCGAGAGCATAGTTCTGCGATCAGTACTGCGTAATTCTCCAATCGCTCTCGCGGTACTTTGGTGTGTAGGCCGATCGGTCTGCGCAGCGCCGTTTAAACATAGCTAATGTCTAAAGATTGGAACAAGTTATGTTGTTTCTTTCTACGGCACAAAACAGAAGCGATGTAGACGATATGGGGTGGAGAGTGACGTCACTGCCCCGAATAACGTCTTATTTCCAAGTCAGGGAAAAACATACAGTGATCATTTTAGCTGCACAAACCGATACAA
>CM040984.1:7818437-7833355 GCA_022985145.1 Pangasius djambal | reverse complement strand
CCTGCAGCTCCTGTAGATAAATAAGAATTTTTTTATTGTCTTATTTTGGTTTATAGGCGTGTACAGCAGTTATATTATTACACTGATAATCATGCAGGTGCTTTGCAGTGTTTTTTAGTTACCTTGAATCCAGTAGAGTGTCTGAAAAAAGACTAGAACTCTGATCATGGTGACGCTTGACTCGAAGCTACAGACTGAACTAAGACTGTGTAAGATTATTCAGATTCAGTCAGTGACGTAAGATGTGACATCATAACTCCACCCACAGAGACGATGTAAAAATACACCATTCATGCTGTTTGCATATCAATCCCTCAAGTCACAACACCTGAAAAGAAACATTTAACAAACCGTTACTGTAAGAGTTAGATTTTATTCATCTTTGTAGTGTCTGGTTTTGGTTTATGGAAAATATATTGCTGAAATTGTGGTCATGCAGAAACCACGCTGTTGTTATACAACAGCATGGTAAAGATCTCAGAAACATCTGCATGACCACAATGTCAACAATATTACAATATTTATTAACAATATTTAACAATATTTAAGAAGGACTATTTTACATCAGTTAATAAGAGAAATAAATAGAAGTGAATATATATATATATATCAGGGGCGTTTCCTCCGAGGAGGCAAGGGGGGCAGTGTCTCCTCAAAAAATTGAGAAAATAATCGATATTGCAAAAATAAAACGACGCAAATAATACTAAAAATGACATTAAAAGTATAAAAGTCACTCGTTTTTATAAAGCAACACTGTCCAACAGCGACACCCGCAGGTAAAGTTACAGGTGAGGCTTGCCTCCCCTCAGCCCATTGACTTATAACAGAGACCCCATGACGTGCCGTTTAGTGTGGGCTGACTGAGAATGAATGGGGGGAAGTCACGTGAGAGGAGGCAACGCCTCCACCGCGCTATGATTGGATGTGATTGGTTATGATTGGATGTGATTGGTTATGACTGGATGTGATAGGTCCGTTCGATAAATCCCGCCTCTTGTTTTCGCGCGAGCTCTCGGCCCGAATGGACAAAATGATGGCGTTACTGATTCATTATAAAGTAAGTAAACAACTCACCCTCTTAGATATCACTGCTTTGTGTCACGTCAAAAATGAAAACTTGAAAAACGTGATGGCTGTTAGTGTTTTAGTGAGCATTCAGCTTGATGAAATGAAAGATTTATCTTCGTGTCTGTGTTTGTGTTTACAGCTTTTATGACGATGACCCGAAAATAAGCTGACTATTAAAAAGAACAGCTGAACATCAGTTCACAAATAAAACAATATTAGTAATACTTTACAAATAGGTGTCATTTGTTAACATTACTTAATGTGTTAACTAACATGAACAAACAGTGAACATTTATTACAGTATTTATTAATCTTTCTTAACATTAGTTAATAAAAATACAGTTGTTCATTGTTAGTTCATGTTAGTTCCCAGTGCATTAACTAATGCTAACAAACACGTTTGATTTTAATAATGCATTAGTAAATGTCGAAAATAATATTAAATAAAATAAAAGAATAATAATAAAATACAAAATAGAATTATATTTGTTCTCTCTTTTTTATGTAATGTTTATATATATATATATATTGTGTGTGTGTGTGTGTGTGTGTATATATATTTGTGTGTGTGTGTGTGTGTGTGCGCGCGCGGTGGTCTGTAAAAAAAAAAAAATCCGTCAGAAGTTAATCAGGCTGAATTCTGGAAAACATTCGAAAAAAACCAAAAATTAAGATTTTGATCCAAATTTAGTTTTTCTGCCAGTAATGTACTTTGAAATCTGTAATTTAAGAAAGCATAAATATTTCTTTAAATTCTAGCAGTAATGTTGGTTTTCTATACATATTCATATTTCTATACATTTCTATTATATAATAATAAAAAAAATAATAATGAACAAACAAATAGAACACATATTTCTTAGCATTGTTATTAGAAGTTATTTATAGGCCAAATAGATAAATACCTATAAGAAGCCAATAATGAATATAATAACTTTGTTAATGCCATTCGGTAATTTGCACCACTGTAACAAATTTGAACAACCAATCACTGACCTTCCGGATGTCTGAGTTTAGCCTGATGCAAAATACATTAACACGTAAAAATGCATAGCAAATTACAGTCATGTTTTGTCTCTTAGTAAAAATGAAGGGGATGAGGAGACACTGTGGAAACGCTGCCCAGAAATATTCTGCACTGGCTTTGGGTGATGGGGATTTAATGGTCAGTATGCCTTTACCGTCTCCATTCCCTATCATGCAGAATAAATCAAGGTTTCACATTGTATAATGAATGTTCTCATCTAATAGGAGTGTATTCATGCCTGGATCAGTTTGACAGTAGCAGTAACAAAAGCACTATGATTGAAGTTTAAATCATTACACTGTCTAGAAGAAACAATTAAATATGATGTCACACTTTAGACACAACAGTGCCACCTTTTGGTGACTTACCAAACTGTAGAAGAGAAAAAATACACTGGCCATATTCTGTATGTATGTATAAGAGGCTGCAGATTGGTTGTGTCATACTGCCCCCTTTGGGCATCTCCATTTCTTCCTGAATGACACACAGTGTGTTTTTGTACAGCTCTGCCTTGTGGTTATAACACTGTGTTCTCTCACAGCACAGAAATACACAGCTCTGTCTTTATAATCCACATCCTTCACTGTGAAAGAGCCGCTCTCAGCAACTGTTTTAATGACTGAAAATTTACTTTGGTTGAACTTTCCGAAGTCTGGAGTGCCGTATGTGGGAGAGTACACTATGAGCTCCATACTCTCTCCATGATACTGACGGAACCAGTACATCTGATCATAATCTGCACTCTTGGTGTGTGAGCAGTTTATTGTGGCTGATTGGCCCATTTCAGCCCAGATTATATCGGGCTGAGAAACATCATTCGACCCTGCAGCTCCTGTAGATAAACAATAAATTGTTTATTGTCTTATTTTGGTTTGGTACAGCAGTTATATTATTACACTGATAATCATGCAGGTGCTTTGCAGAGTTTTTTAGTTACCTTGAATCCAGTAGAGTGTCTGAAAAAAGACTAGAACTCTGATCATGGTGACTCTGGTTAACGAGGCTACAGACTGAACTAAGACTGTGTAAGATTATTCAGATTCAGTCAGTGATGTAAGACGTGACATCATAACTCCACCCACAGAGACGATGTAAAAATATATCATTCACATACTGTATTACTGTATACAATATTTAGGAAAGGATTATTTTACGTTTGTTATGAAGAGGAACAAATAAAAGAATGTTTGTTTGTTTGTTTGTTTGTTTTTTAAACTAAATCAGGCTCCTAAGGTGATTACTGTGTAGAAAATACAAATAAATGTATTGACTTGAATGCTGAGCGTCTTTGTGTGGTTTATTGGCACTAAATCAAATGCAGGCCACAGCTGCAGGTGTTCTGGTTTGGGGGAAACGTGGATCAGATGAAGGTTTTTGTAATTAAGTGAGCTGATCTACAGCACTGTGTAATAAGCTGCACAGAAATACACAGCACTGTCGTTCACTGAAAGACTCTCTATGGTCAAAGAGCCGTTGTTTCTCCCATCACCACTCAGTTTGATTTTGGTTTCAAATTCTTCCTCTGTCTTTGAAGAGAGCATATAAAGGTATCCCATGAGTGTAAATCCTGTGTCCTGGCTGTGTTTGTACCACAGTATGCGGTCATAGCTCTGTACAGTGTGTGCACATTTGATCTCAGCAATCTCATCTTGATATTTAATGAGATCAGGAGGATTCTGGACTACAGAACGAACAGCAGAACCTGTGGAGAGAAAAAGAACAATCAAGCTTGACATTTAGTTCTACATTTTATAAAATGTTACACATTCAGTATATTTACTGTACCTGCAAAACACAAGAGTATGGCAGAAAATCTGATGATGAGAACACTGATCATGTTGGCTTTTTGTGGTGTGTGTGTGTGTGTGTGTGTGTGTGTGTGTGTGTGTGTGTGCGCGTTTTCTGTGGATTAAGCTAAGAGACAACACAAGTGCGTCACTCCTCTTTTTCTTTCAGCCTGTGGTGTACCAGTAATATGTTGCTTTACCAGTTGTAATCAGTGAGCTCCCTCTAGTGCAAACCTTTTACAGCCGAGCACAACTTTAACTTAAACTTAAAATCCAAAACCACTGACTCCATCAGCACAGAACTATTTTGAAAAACATAATCCAGTTTTGGTTTTTTTTGATGATGTACAGTAAGAAATGCTATAATTTTGAGAATTGGTTATTATTGCCATTGGCTAATAAACACAAAGTGCTTGAAAACAGAAATAATGTGCAGTATTTGTGAGAGCGCTGACACAAATTAGCCCTTTTGTAGGTCAATGACACAAGATAAAAAATCCAAAATCCTGTAATCCTCTACATTCAGGAAATATAAATCAAACTCTTTATGGCTCCTTAACAGAATGATTTGTTGTGTCATACTGCCCTCTTTGGGCATCTCCATTTCTTCTTGACACACAGTGTGTTTTTGTACAGCTCTGCCTTGTGGTTATAACACTGTGTTTACTCACAGCACAGAAATACACAGCTCTGTCATTATAATCCACATCTTTCACTGTGAAAGAGCCGCTCTCAGGAACTGTTTTAATGACTGAAAATTTACTTTGGTTGAACTTTCCGAAGTCTGGAGTGCCGTATGTGGGAGAGTACACTATGAGCTCCATACTCTCTCCATGATACTGACGGAACCAGTACATCCGATCATAAGATGCACTCTTGGTGTGTGAGCAGTTTATTGTGGCTGATTGGCCCATTTTAGCCCAGATTATATCAGGCTGAGAAACATCATTCGCCCCTGCAGCTCCTGTAGATAAACAATAAATTGTTTATTATCTTATTTTGGTTTATAGGCGTGTACAGCAGTTATATTATTACACTGATAATCATGCAGGTGCTTTGCAGAGTTTTTTAGTTACCTTGAATCCAGTAGAGTGTCTGAAAAAAGACTAGAACTCTGATCATGGTGTCTCTTGTTAACGAGGCTACAGACTGAACTAAGACTGTGTAAGATTATTCAGATTCAGTCAGTGATGTAAGACGTGACATCATAACTCCACCCACAGAGACGATGTAAAAATATATCATTCACATACTGTATTACTGTATACAATATTTAGGAAACGATTTTTTTTTTTACATCTGTTAATAAGTGAAACAAATAAAAGTTTTTTTTAACTAAATCAGGCTCCTAAGGTGATTACTGTGTAGAAAATACAAATAAATATATTGCTGTAAATACTGAGCATCTTTGTGTGGTTTATTGGCACTAAATCAAATGCAGCCCACAGCTGCAGGTGTTCTGGTTTGGGGGTAACGTGGATCAGATGAAGGTTTTTGTAATTAAGTGAGCTGATCTACAGCACTGTGTAATAAGCTGCACAGAAATACACAGCACTGTCGTTCACTGAAAGACTCTCTATGGTCAAAGTGCCGTCTTTGCTCCCATCACCACTCAACTTCATTTTGGTTTCAAATTCTTCCTCTGTTTTTGCAAAAGTAGCTGAAAGGTATCCCATGAGTGTAAATCCTGTGTCCTGGCTGTGTTTGTACCACAGTATGCGATTATAGTTCTGTACAGTGTGTGCACATTTGATCTCAGCAAACTCGTCTTGATATTTTATGAGATCAGGAGGATTCTGGACTACAGAACAAACAGCAGAACCTGTGGAGAGAAAAAGAACAATCAAGCTTGATATTGTTAGTTCTACATTTTATAAAATGTTACACATTCAGTATATTTACTGTACCTGCAAAACACAAGAGTGTGGCAGAAAATATGATGATGAGAACACTGATCATGTTGGCATTTCTTGATCTGTGTGTGTTTGTGTGTATGTGTGTGTGTACTTTTGCTCTGGATTAAGCTAAGAGACAACACAAGTGCGTCACTCCTCTTTTTCTTTCAGCCTGTGGTGTACCAGTAATATGTTGCTTTACCAGTTGTAATCAGTGAGCTCCCTCTAGTGCAAACCTTTTACAGCCGAGGACAACTTTAACTTAAACTTAAAATCCAAAACCACTGACTCCATCAGCACAGAACTATTTTGCAAACATAATTCTGTTTTTCAAATATTGAGCTTATATCTATTTTATATAGTGTGTTTTATTAATATTTGGATTAAACCTCTTTAATTCAGGTAACTAGTCAAACAGACAAATAACTATAAGAAGTCAGTAATAAATATAATAACTTTGATAATGCTGGTGATTTCTGCCACTGTAACAAAATTAAAAATCACAGAACCTTTAGATGTGCTTCATGTTGTTCCTGGACCCCACTTTGAGAACCACAGCTCTATTGCACTGCATGATATACAGTAAAATGTTACCTCAGAAATGCTATAATTTTGAGAATTGGTTATTATTACCATTGTCTAATAAACACAAAGTGCTTGAAAACAGAAATAATGTGCAGTATTTGTGAGAGCGCTGACACAAATTAGCCCTTTTGTAGGTAAATGACACAAGATAAGACATCCAAAATCCTGTACATTCAGGAAATATAAATCAAACTCTTTATGGCTCCTTAACAGAATGATTTGTTGTGTCATACTGCCCTCTTTGGGCATCTCCGTTTCTTCTTGACACACACAGTGTGTTTTTGTACAGCTCTGCCTTGTGGTTATAACACTGTGTTCTCTCACAGCACAGAAATACACAGCTCTGTCATTATAATCCACATCCTTCACTGTGAAAGAGCCGCTCTCAGCAACTGTTTTAATGACTGAAAATTTACTTTGGTTGAACTTTCCGAACTCTGGAGTGCCGTATGTGGGAGAGTACACTATGAGCTCCATACTCTCTCCATGATACTGACGGAACCAGTACATCCGACTGTAAGCTGTACCCTTGGTGTGTGAGCAGTTTATTGTGGCTGATTGGCCCATTTTAGCCCAGATTATATCGGGCTGAGAAACATCATTCGCCCCTGCAGCTCCTGTGAATAAATAGCAAATTGTTTATTGTCTTATTTTGGTTTATAGGCGTGTACAGCAGTTATATTATTACACTGATAATCATGCAGGTGCTTTGCAGTGTTTTTTTAGTTACCTTGAATCCAGTAGAGTGTCTGAAAAAAGACTAGAACTCTGATCATGGTGACTCTGGTTAACGAGGCTACAGACTGAACTAAGACTGTGTATGATTATTCAGATCCTAGTTAGTGATGTAAGATGTGACATCATAACTCCACCCACATAGATGGTGTAAAAATACACCATTCATGCTATTTGCATATCAATCCCTCAAGTGACAACACCTGAAAATAACCATTTAAGGCAGATACTTATGTATAGTAGATGGCTTGGGGGTCTCATATGGGGAGTTGTACTGTGGTGGCTTTGGGGCTGCGGTTGCCATGAGCAGTTTTGTACTCAGGACTCCATCAGTGGACAGTGGATAGGTTCAACAAACTGGACTTCATGTGAAAACTGTGATGAATTTACTGGTTGCATAATTGCTCTATTTGTCCATATAATACACAGTTATAGAAGGGATTTATTTATAATTGCACTATCTGTTAGCACCCAGATGAGGATGGGTTCCCTTTTGAGTCTGGTTCCTCTCAAGGTTTCTTCCTCAGAGAGTTTTTCCCTGCCACTGTTGCCTTGGCTTACTCATTAGGGATAAATTCACATATTTACAATTTATTTTGATTTAATTTAATTTCATTGTATTTATTTCTGTAAAGCTGCTTTGTGACAATATCCATTGTTAAAAATCATTATACTACTAAAACTGAATTGAATTCAATTGAATTGAATAAATCAAAAGGGCCAAAAGGTCACAGTTTTATAACCGCACAGTCTAGTTGATTGTTGTGATTGTCAAGTTTCAAAATCAACTGTTAAACACCGCTTACCAAGCATCATTAGAGCTATTATTAGCATCTACACATACCGTCAGCATGTTTGGTGACAAAATGGGACTTCATACAAGAAAAAAACACCTGATACCTTACACCTGATA
The DNA here is from genome assembly GCA_022985145.1 of Pangasius djambal. Lineage (NCBI taxonomy): Eukaryota > Metazoa > Chordata > Actinopteri > Siluriformes > Pangasiidae > Pangasius > Pangasius djambal. Next base: position 7,825,342 of record CM040984.1, on the reverse strand, counting down.
GTGTAAAATATATATGTTGGTGGATTATTGGTGCATTGGAGCTGCCAGTGAGTTTCTGACTTGGACAGAGTTTTTAACAAGATGATGAGCCAAAAATTACACAACTTATGAAATAAATTATTTTTGACGACCATCTCAATCTCTGGATTTGAACCCTAATATAAAGCTGTCGTCTGAATTGAAGAGCAAAGTCCATATGTACAAACTTAAGAATGTAAAGGAGTGTTACAAGGTCTACACGGAGGCGTGGACCAAGATCCCTGTACAAGTGTCTCCAGCCTTGTTAGATATTACAGGATAATGCTGTTATTCACTCCAGAGCAGCTGTCAGAAAAATTATTTGTACGAGTGCAGATCAGTCTGGAACCAGTGTATTATAGAAACAAACTGCACCACTTAAAAAATAATTTAAGCAAAATTATACTGTCACTGCACATCTGAGCTCAAAATATCTCTTCTTGCATGTGCAATTACCTGTGAGAGACAGTAGTGTGGCAGGAAATATGATGGGAACTCTAACCATGTTGACTTTCTGTGCTGTGCATGTGGATCTGCTTTAATTAAAAACAACGTGTAAGTGTGTCACTTCTTTTTTTTCTTCCTGTCTGAAGCATAGCGGCGCTCTGTTATTTATTTGTTACCTTACCATTTTTAATGAAAGGTCTCTCTCTCTCTCTCTCTCTCTCTCTCTCTCTCTCTCTTGCTGACTGCATGATGTACAGTAAACTGTTTGGAAAGATTTTGTTGTGTATTACTAATGGTTATATAAGTGAAGACTATAACGATTTGGACAAATGGCCATTACTGACACTGACCATGAAACCATGACTAATGCATTTGTGAGCACAGTGTGATAATACCAGTATTAATTCTGAGTGAAAATTATTCATATTGTAGAAGCCAGCATGTAAAATGCAATTAACTCTTTTGGGAAAATGACACAAGAGATGGCGAACACATTCACTATACTTTTAAGAGTTTAGCCTAATGCACCGTACACTAATATGCTTAAAAATGCATGGAAGCTCAGGCATGTTTTGTCTCGCAGTAAGAATGACTGAATGCAGGTGTGCAGAAGCTGATAAGGCTCATGTGGTCAAAAACAACAGTTTATACAAGAGTGGTTTTTGTAAGGGAATGAGACAATATAAAGCAACGTGTAAATGCTGCGCAGAAATATTCGGCACTGTCATTGGGCGTTAGGGATTTTATGGTTAATGCACCATTAGAATATCCATTTCCTGTCAAGGTAACTATATTCCTGAATTCCGGCTCCAGCTGAGGTTGTGATCCAACAAGATATCCCATGAACTGGAATTCTGTGTCTCGGGTTTGTTTGTACCACAGAATAGTATTGTAGCCTGAAATGCTGTGAGAACACTGCAGCTCTGAAGAGTCTCCATGCTTCCTGAGCAGATCATTAGGAGTTTGGAAAACGTCTTTAGTGACAGCAAAAGCTGTGTGAGAAAACACAAAAATACATGCAGAATAGAAAAGGTTTCACACTGCATAATGAATGTTTTCATAATATAAAACATTTTCATAATAGAGGTTCTGAAAAATGTCTCACAGGATTAATGCAAAAAGACCAAATGAAGAAACTTGACAACTAAGTGTGTGGGAGGAAAGAAAAATTCCCCCCCCCCCAAAAAAATCAGGATTTCACAATGTATACCGAATATAATGTATACCGATTATTATACTACTTCCATATTTGATTGAGATTAATAAATAAATAAAACCTTACCTGTTATCCAGATTAAAGAATGGATGCTAGCGATGAGAAGAAGTATACTCAGCAGCTTATTCATGCTGAGCTCTGTCTGATAGAAGCAATATTAGTAACTATGATTCAAGGGAAGTTCAGCACTAATTCATAGAGGAAACAATAAATACGATGTCACAGTTTATAGGAGGGGCAGGTATAACCCCTCAAACTGCACAAGAGAGCGTCCACAGTAAAATGGCATGTACATACACAATCATAATTATAATTAGCATAGTCACTGAGCGTTACACAATAATACTGATCAAAACAATAAAGTTGAGTCAATTACAATCTGTCGAATGCTGACTTCTGATTGGTTGGGTAGTTGTTGAGTAGGTTTTTATAACAATATTCATAAAATAATATAACACCACCCATCAGTGATTATTTTCTCATTGTGTTTTATTCCATTTTTAACACAGTAACACTTTCTATGAAGCCCATGCTCACAATGAAGTATAGCCCCATTTATAATTTACTTATAAGCAAGCATTACTGTTCTGTAAATACATTTATAAAATGTAATGTTATAAAATCAAGTCCTGTACTTCATTATAATACCAGTTACAGTTACATTTATATTATTGTTATAATTACTTACAAGTAATGCTTTTTCAGTGCCTATGTGCATAATGCATTATACATCTATTTATAAGTATTAATTAGTCAGTCTTATGGTCCCATGAATGTATTTATAAAGATTCAGCATCATAAATACATTCATGGAACCATAAGACTGACTAATGAATACTTATAAATCAGTGTATAATGCATTATGAGCACAGGCATTGAAAAAGCATTACTTGTAAGTAATAATATAAATGTAACTGGAACTGTTATTATAATGAAATATAGGTCTTGATGTCTTTATAAATGTATTTATAGAACAGTAATACTTTTACTGATAATAGAGATTTTATAAATAATTGTAAATGAGGCTATAATTCATTATGAGCATGGGCAAAGTGTTACCTTTATCACTTTACAAATGCCCAATGAGGATTAATATGTACACATTGTTAATTTAAACAAAATTAATCCTGAATTCTAGAAAAAGATACTTAGTGTTTATATTTTTAAGACAAACATTTGTAAAGATTCACTTTTTGTTCTGAGAATTGAGTGAGTCAGTCTCATATGAACAGACAGAGCAACCCAAACTTTTCACTATTCCTAAAAAAAAAAAAAAAAAAAAAAAAAAAAAAAAACTATTGTACACTAAGATGATATACGTGTTTCTAATTTTCATTTGTCATAAAGATATTGACGCTACTCATAAACACAAACATTGTTATTGAAGCTATTCACAAAAATCATTTTCAGATGAACTATAAGTTAAATAGAGTGTAGCCATATCAACATATATCAGTAGCAGAGTTCATGCTGAGAGATTGGACATTTAGTGTGCTATACTGCCCCCTTTTGGTTTGTTCAACAGTTTCTGATTGGCACAGTCTGATGTTATACAGCTCTACCTCAGCTCTGTAGCTGCTAATGAGTTGCAAGTGCTGTACCAGTAAAGCTACATATCTATGCAATGAATGTGCTTCATCCAAACCCTCAGTGAACTGAATTACAGTAATGCCTTCTAATATTGCAGTGAATAAATAACGCCAGTCCAGTATGCTGGATTTTGGAGAAGGTGCCTGTGAACTGTTACCTCAGGTGCTCATTAGGCATAAACTCATACATTTACAATTTATATCCTGAATGTATTATTTTCTGTAAAGCTGATTTGTGACAATGTCCACTGTTAAAAGCGCTATACAAATAAAACTGAATTGAATTGACCATGGGATTAAATAAAACAATGCATGGACAAAAAAAAAACAAAAACAAAGATGTCACATACATGCAAAGAAGCACCAAATACTTTTAGCCTCATCAAGAAATCCGGATTCTATGAAAACCACATGACATATTAGACATGATTGGCTCTTATGTTTTATGATGTATTCAAATTTACTTGATAGAGAGGAGCTAATTTCTAATTGATAATTGCAGCAGCACGGTTAACCCCTCTATCTGGACACTCATCTTCAGTAAGCGCTGAACATCTAGGGACAATTTAGAGTAGCCAATTCACACACCAGCATGTTTTTAGACATGGGAGAAAACCAGAGAACCCTGAGGAAACCCACACGGACATGCAGGGAGCATGCAAACGTCTCGACACAGACAGTAACTTGAGCTAAGGATCAAATCAGGGACCCTAGAGCTGGGAAGCAGCAACACTAACCACTGCACCACCATACTGTACCACCCACCTCTTTATTTACCCAAACCCAACCATGTTCTGCATCAGTGTTGCTCTGCACCATGTTGCCATCTCCACCAATAGTCATAAAGATTCCACAGCTATATATAACGTGCCTCGTCTTTGTGTCTGTGCTTTTATTATAATAGAGCCCCATGTGCGCTTCTTTTTTTTATTTCCTGGATATGTAATAGACATATAATCCACTTGAAGGCAGTGTTGGTCTAGACTTACGCTCTTTACTTATTCTTATTTTTGTGCCATAAATGCAGAATGTAACTACATTTGTGCTAAGCTTAAAATTGTTTGTTCGTTTGTTTGTTAATCAAATGCACAATATAGGCCATTTGTTATCATCACTAAATAAAATGTGTTTTATGTTTCATTGTTAAATCCCCTTACATGGCTTTGCAACACATCTAGATAGTTATAGCAATATGTTTGATTGTCAGCAGTTTTAGGATTTTTTTTGAATGTAATAAAATGAAGGAGTTTATGAGATACTACCTGCTGCTCAGCTCGAATCTAGAATAAAGAGTAAAGAATATACAGTACTGTCAAAAGTCTTCGGGCTTAAACACTGATTTTATCTTAGATGTTTATTTGATCACGTCTGTGTTACTGGGTATTTACTGTACTTCATAACATTTAAAATTTCCAAACATTACTATTTCAAACATTTTTTTTTGAATGTTTGTATATCAGTAAAGAAGGTAATATATTACATAATAGACCACTTTTCAAAAAAAAAGTCTCCAGGAGAAACGTGGCAAGATGCTTGGAATAATTTACCAGTCAATTTCCTTACACAAAATGTACCTGAGACTGCTGATGCATTTTTAAAGAAAAAGTGTTGTCATATTGTAATATAAATATTGTTTACTGCTCTTTATAGACGTTTTTTAATGTTGATAGATTTTTTTTTTGTTACAGTTTTTTATTTTATGACTTCTACATTATTGATTCAGTACAAAAACATTTTAGAATTCCAAACATTAGTTTTCCAGCACAACATTAAATGCTACAGAAAAATGTTTGTATGTCAGTAAAGAAAGCAGCAGATTACATAAGAGACACTTTTCAGACAAAAAAAAACATAATGAAGGCTGCTGAGTTTTGCTGCAAAAATAAGAAGCGAGTGTGACAGTCTAAGTCTCCAGAAGAACTGTGGCTGCTTCTGCAAGATGCTCAGTAACACTTACAGCTCATTTCCTTATAAAACTGCACACATTGTACCTGAGACTACTATTTTTTTTTTTTTAGTAAAGGATCATCACACCAAATATTGACTTTGTTTCATTTATTTTTTTAAATGTAGAAACATTTCATTTCATTATTTCTGAAGGCATCTTTGCTCCACAGCATTTCTTTGCAAGTGCCTAAGACCTTTGCACAGTATAATATATTTACACAGTCATGTCACTTTTTGTGATTTTTGCCTTTATACTCCACCACAATGGATTTGAAATGAAACAATCAAGATATGATCGAAGTGTAGACTTTCAGCTTTATTTTAAGAGGTTCCACAAAAATATGGCATTTACCATTTAGGAATTACAGCCATTTTCAACAAAGTACCTCCATTTTCAGGGGCTCAAAGGTATTTGGACAATTGACTGACAAGAAGTTAAGTGACCAGGTGCGGTCCATTCCCTCATTACTTCAAGACAAATGAAGCAGATAAAAGGTCTGGAGCTGATATCAGGTATTGAGTTGGCATTTGGCAGCTGTTCGACTGGAGCTACCAATATGAAGTCCAAGGAGATCTCAATGCAAGTGAAGGAGGCCATCATTAGGCTGAAAAAACAACATAAATCTATAAGAGAGATAGCAAAAACCTTAGGTGTGGACAAGTCAACAGTTGGATATATTCTTAAAAAGAAAAAAAACACTGGTAAGCTCAACAACATCGAAAGACCTGGAAGACCACGGAAGACAACTAAATTGGATAATCGCAGAATCCTTCCCTTGGTGAAGAAAAACCCCTTCACAACATCAACAGAAGTCAAGAATACTCTGGAGAAGGTAGGCATATCATTGTCAAAATCTACAATCAAGAGACGCCTTCACGAATGTAAATACAGAGGGTTTACAACAAGGTGCAAACCACTGGTAACATTCAAGAACAGGAAAGCCAGATTAGACTTTGCCAGAAAAGATCTAAAAAAAGCCTCCCATGTTCTGGAATAAGATTCTTTGGACTGATGAAACCAAGATTAACTTGTACCAGAATGATGGGAAGAGAAAAGTATGGCGAAAGAAAGGAACAGCTCATGATCCATAGTATACCACATCATGTGTCAAACATGGTGGAGGAAATGTTATGGCATGGGCATGTATGGCTGCCAATGGAACGGGCTCACTGGTGTTTATTGGTGATGTGACTGCTGACAGATGTAGCAAGATGAATTCTGAGGTGTATCGGGCTATACTCTCTGCTCACATTCAGCCAAATGCTACAAAACTGATAGGATGCCGCTTCACAGTGCAGGTGGATAATGACCCTAAACATACTGCGAAAGCAACTCAAGACTTTTTGAAGGTAAAGAAATGGAATATTCTTCAATGGCCAAGTCAGTCGCCTGATCTCAGCCCAATAGAGCTGCTTTTCACTTACTGAAGACAAGACTGAAGGCAGAAAGACCCACAAACAAGCAGCAACTGAAGGTGGCTGCAGTGAAGCCTGGCAAAGCATCTCCAGGGAGGAAACTCAGAATTTGAGTTTCGAGAACATGGGCTCCAGACTTCAGGCAGTCATTGACTGCAAAGGATTTTCATCCAAGTATTAAAATTATGGTTATATTTACAATTATGTCACTTTGTCCAAATACCTTTGAGCCCCTGAAAATGGAGGTACTTTGTTGAAAATGGCTGTAATTC
>CM040984.1:7795450-7811215 GCA_022985145.1 Pangasius djambal | reverse complement strand
CCAAAATTTGAGTATTTTTCTATGTTATGTTCATGTTTATGTTCATAAACTTTTTATTTAATAAAATATGTTTTCATAGTTTGTGTTGTCCCTTATTATCAATGCAAAATGGTCACTAACTAAAGAGGATTTATGCTGATATTGCCCAAAAACCCTATTTTGTTTCCAAACTTTTGGAGGGCAGTGTGTATATATATATATATATATATATATATATATATATATATATATATATATATATATATATATATATATATATATATATATATATATATATATATATATATATTTACTGTATAAGCTTCATTTATATGTTTCATATCCATTTCCTGACTTGTGCAGGCCAATAACCATCTATCTTCCTTTTTCTTCCTTCCTTCTGTTTTCTCCATAATGATGGATGACAAAAAGGAATTTTACAGCCTCATATTTGGTCAAAGACAACACTGAAACGTTTGGATCGCAGCTCTGACAATAGCGCTGTCCAATTAAAATGATAGGTTTGCCTTATAAAAATAAAACATATTCTTATTTAAGAAAGAAAAAGATATAACTGTTAATGTGGTGAAGCATTCTGTAAGGAATATTTAACATTTATAAAAGGAGTAACAGTAAGACAGTAAGTTTCCTGCCATGAGAGAGTCTTCAGGACTATGAGTTTACCGGCTTCTCTATAACATGACAAGCTGCTTTATTTATTTATTTAATTAATTAATTAAGCAAAAGATGACTGTTTATAACTACTATAACATAAGTGACAATAGAAACTATATTGTCTCATGATTGTATTATGTTAAACGTTACTATAACGTTTAACTATATGTTAAACATGACTGTAAATGGTTCAATGTATAATGCTTTAATAAATGAAAATTTGAAATCGATGTCAAATTGCCGTGGTATATAAAGAATAAAACACATCAGGATGTGTTATTTGTGGAATATAACCAACACCAGGCTGCATCACTGCATCACAACACCCTGTCATTGATTATTTTCCTAGCAAAATCATGTGTTTCCGAAGACAAATTCCTCCTCATATTTCAAATTCCTCCTCATATATGACTTTTGTGCAAGGAAATATACTGAAGAAATTCACAGTCATGTTTTTGCCTTTAAACACGATTATTTTACATCCTGGTACCGCGTGAAGCTACTTTACAAAATTATCCTTTAAGATCTGTGTTAAATTTTGTCAGATCTGCCATATAAAACAGTTCAGCTGATATTATTGCAAGAATTCATGAAGGACAGTCTTTTTTTTTTTCTGTATCAGATATTGTGCGTGAGTCTATACCCCTCTGCTGAGCTCCCGATGCCGTAGTATGATGGTGTTATCCTGAGTCTAGAGGAGCAGGCTTTCAGTAAATCAGATCAATATGATTCTCCTGATGCACACACATCCAATAAGTCCTTGTTAATGCTCACCTGCTTTTCCTCTCTGTGACTAGAAATGAAAGCAGTCTAGCATTCACATGTTCCATCTGGAAGTGTTCATTAGTTCTGTAGGTTTTAGGTTGACTAGAGAGTGTAGACGCTCGTTTGATTTTAATGAAGTTTAAACAATCTTGTGAAAACACCTGTTGGCTTGCTTGCAGTGGAATAGAGGAGAACTTGAAAGAGTTACCAGCTCAAAGGGATGGTCCTCTCTAATGATAGCATCAGTCCCGGTGTTACACACTCGCCAAAAGCGCACATGTGACAGGCTTCTAATTAGAGTCCAGCGTTCTCTCGGAGTTGTAGCGTTATTGAAGTTTGTGCTGTTTAATTACTTTGCAACTTACCTTTTTTTAAAGTAAGACTCTCTTTGTAAGATGTTATTTAAAATTCTTTAATAATGCTAAAAGCTGGTTACATTTAATTGTATAATTTTCAGTGTGTGTGTGTGTGTGTGTGTGTGTGTGTATACATCAAGCAAACATCAAGCAAAATTTAGCAAATCAGTTTGGACATATAAGTTGTACTGAAGCATGTTTCAGCCACGTGTTTTTATCTTGCAATTGTGACGTTCTATCTCGTACTCCCGACTATTAGGTGATCTCCTACCCCTAACCAAGCCACACCAAAACCAAATCTAAATCATTCCTCCAGAGTGGCCAGTTCTCCCTGAAAAGAATCCTTCAGGTAGGTTATATTGCTTGTTTACACACTGCTGGGTTTTGTTGTGGTTTGATTATTGGAAATGCATTATTGCATGCTCTAAGTAGCAATTGTGTGATAGTAATAAGTATTTGCAAGATAAAAATTCACAATTATATGATATTAACTAGCAATTGTGGGGGAAATGTGCATGAAAATAACTTACAATTGCGAGATGAAGTCCCAGCTGAGATATTTGAACTCACAATTGCAAAATAAAAAGTGACGATCGTGTGATTGCAAGACAAATCTTTCTCATACGTGGCGGAAATGAGCTTCCATACGATTGGGATAATGTGGGAGGAGAATAACACATAGCAGTAGAATACTGTTTGTGTTCATTTGTCAGAATTCACTTAGCTAGTGGTTTTCACACACCTATCACTGAATCTGTGTTCACGAGATCAGATTACACTATGCACTAGCTAGCTGGCTACTTAACCTAATCACCAAGCCAGCAAGCTACTTTTACATATGAAGTGATAATTAATTTGGACAAAGTGAGAACTTCATTAAATTTAAGATTATCGCAAGTTTCGTTTTGATTTATTTTTTTAAACATTTTTAAACATGGACAGTTAACTCACCAGCACTGTTAAAATCAAATTGATTTGAAGAGATCAGACTATATTCTGGACAATAACCTGGGTAATGTCTGTTAAAGATGAAACATGATTCATTCGTACTTGTTTCCTGTAAAATACGATTTTACTGAGAGTTACTCTGGGTGCCAGAATGCTGTTCCAGATCACTCCTGGCCCTGACAATCAGTTGAAACTTGGACATGCTATGTAGTATGTGTCGGCCCCACACACACTTCAAATATTTATCCTCCTGCTGTTAGATTGAATGCATGAATATAAGTTTGGGTGAAATTATAATGCTGGCCTCTGTGTGTCCCAGAGCTGGCCTGTTTTTTGAATGCGATACCACTAGGTGCTGAGAGCAGAATAAAGAACCCCTGCTGAGCTGCTTGCTCTGTCACACAGAAACACCTCAGACAACCCCACCTGTGAATGGCCGCACTTTATCAGAGAAAAGCAAAAGAACACTCCATCTTAACCAAAGGAGAAACAGCACTCGCCTAGGCAGTCTGACAGGCTAAATGGAGGCAATTGCATGAGTGGCAAGGGGAAGAAAAAAAACGCAGCTACATATCGGCTGGCTCGAGTGTCTGGGGTCTAGACGCCTCCGCAACAAAGGCGAGATGAAATGGCCTTACTGAGCCTCCATTAGTGTTAAGCTACAAGAGCTGACAACACGTACTGCCAGCCTGCTTTAAAGCCTTCAGTGTTCTACCTGTGCTTTATGGTGTGTGTTTATAACTCTAAAAAAAAATGCATTAGTTCATCTATCTTTGTATGTCATGCCTAATGGAGAAAGAAAAAAAATGAGCGTCTGAATCTACAGTTAGTCAACTGAATGTTCGACTAAATGTTTAACAGGAATAAACACCTGCCTGACAGCTATGTTGGTTAATATTAACATCATCTCTATTCAAGATTAGTCCATGTATACGATATCACATCCTTTAAACAGAAATGAAGCCAAGGTAGCTTTCAGTGGTGAGTTGTGTGAGCTAGTGTTATTGGGCTGCTTGATATGTAGCAATCCTAAAGCCAGGCCAAATAGTGCTAACTAATTATAATTATTTTATACCACAGCACTGTTAAATTTAATTCTGATTGGTTAAAAGGTGTTGATTACGTCATTGTAATCTATATATGTAATTGTGTTGAAGTGTTATGTACTACATTATTGTGATACTATAGTAGCAATGTTGACAGGGACTTGTGTGTTCGACACTACACATAAATGGATTTTAAAACGTGTGCAAACGTTGATGTGGTGAAGTTTTCTGTGAGGAGATGTTTATTTTGCATTTTTACAAGGAGTCTCCAGTGTCAGCATTTGAGCGTCAGAGCTAAAGCTGTTGCTTTAAGCTTTGGCAAAGGCTTCAGGACGAACGACTTTGTGGTTTGTGGTTTCTCAGTTAGCAAGACAAGCTGTGTATTTTTGTCATATTAACTTCAAGAGAGACAGAAAAAAGAGAGGTTGGTGAGGGAGGTTGGTGCTGTTTATAGGTGCAGTAACATAAGTGATAATAGGTACAGACATGCTTTGTGGACGTTCCACAATATTAAATATAACTATAAAGAAATAAAAAGTATTATGTATCATTTTTAAATTAATTAAAAATGGTAATCATTAGCAAATTGCTGAGAAAGAGGAGAAAGAGAAAGGCTGGTTATAGCTGTTAGAACTCAAAGCAGTTGTTGTTTAATAAATAAAAATTGTTATTGTTGGCAAATTGCTGTGGTATAAGTGGAATAAGACACTTTTGGACATGCTGTTATTGGAATATAATCAACGTCTGGGTGGTAAAAGTGTTGGCCCACATCACACCACCCCATCATTGATTATTTTCCTAGGACATCACATTCAATTGTGTTTTATTCTTGACATAAGTTTTTTTTTTTTCAAGGATTTAATTAAAGCTAAGCACTAGCATTTAGAGAGAGTGTTAAAATTTCTCTCAAATATAATAAAATTGTGTTCAGGGACACTCTCTGAATATTTATTGTTAACAAATAACTAAAAACCAAATCATTTGTTTATGTGCAGTGTCTCTGCTTGCAATCCTTAAATGTGCATGTCCTCATGTTTTTTATAGAACAACAGCTAACAGCTCTGTGTCATGATAGCAACGAATGGCGCAAAACTACATTACCCATCAGCCCCTGCATGTCACATGATCTTGCCACACGTTCACTGATCACTCACACCTGTTTCCTGCTTCACCTAATTAGTGTCACCATTTAAATTCCAGTTTTTCAGTGTCTATTTGTCAAGCTTTTGTTGTTGTTTTTTTTTTTTTTTCCAAGTCAAGTCAAGTGGATTTTATTGTCATTTCAACCATATACAAGTAAACAGTGAAACGAAACAACGTTTCTCCAGTTAAGTCATAGTCGTGTGCGCTATGGTATCATTTATAGTCTGTATGTTTCTTGCCTTGTTTCCAAAGTTCATGTTGATGGGCCATGTTTTCACTGTTTTGTTTGTACTTTCCACAATAAATTAGCTGCACTTGTCTCTGCCTCCACTTCCAATTCCTGACTTTCTGTAGGATGTACAATTACTCAACCTGGCTGAACTCATTCATAGCCGACTGATGCAAAATCAGAATATACGTTAAACTGTGGGAATTTGAACTCTATTAGATTGTGTTGATTTGTGCCATAAAACGTATTAAAACTTATTAAAACATCTCACCAGACAGTTTAATAGGAACACCTGTACCCCTGCCCACCTTGACTTTTTCCAATCTTCAGCTGTCCAGTTTGGGTGTGTCTGAGCCCACTGTAGCTTCAGATTCCTGTTCTTGGCTGACAGGAGTAGAACCCGATGGTCTCTTCTGCTATTGTAGCCCGTCTGCCTCAAGTTTCAACATGTTTGTGTGTTCTGAGATGCTTTTCTGCTCACCATGGTTGTAAAGAGTGGTTGTTTACTTTGTGTAGTTACTCTAGCTTTCCTGTCAGCTCAAACCATTCTCCCCTGACTTCTCTCATCAACAAGGCATTTACCGCCAGCTCTGACTGCTGCTCACTGGATGTTTCACCATAGACTTAGCCATAGACTTACACATCACTCTCGCACATACCGCCGCACATCATTCTTGCCATACACTTACATGTGCGTTGAAATATAGCTGTAATAATATCTCAATAACCAAATCAGCACAAATCAGCAAAAACACTACACAAATTAATGGCTTTATGGAAGTGCTTAATCTCTCATTGTTGGAAAAATGCAGTTACGTTGTGACAATTAGTAATTAAATCTGTAATTAAGCCATTAATAGATGCACTTTGCAGCTGAAACACTGACAACCAAGCAGAGAAGTTTATGTGCTACTAAATATTTACACTGTCTGATTTTATGTCTTGTGTGCAGTTCAAATGATATATGAAATGTGGTTGATATTGCAGTGTATCGTGCCTCATATACTACTTTTCAGGGATCTATCTGCCTTTATATGGTGTTACCATTCAATTCACAGAGGACAATATTCAGCAGAGGACTATAATACAGAAGGCCACTATCCACAGCTCATCTCAGCTGAAGTGAGGGAAAAAAAAGCACCAGTGTAGAATAGCAGAGTGCTCTCTCTGTTGAAAAAATTCTCTTGAGGCTATAAATTGGCTTTCAGAAACAGAGAAGAAACCCCATTGTCCTTTACCTTCGAGGTTGCATGTCATTTCTCAGTAGCTCGCACTTGGGCAGATTAAGGTCAAGTGGTGCGTTTTGTCTCTCCTTTGAGTGGAGAGTGAGGATCTTAAGACTCATACAAGAGCTTTCCCATCCATCCCCAGTGCTTCTCTGAAGATGCGGCTTGATAATAGCGTGTTGGCTAAGAGCCAGAGCTCTCCTTCAGACTGCACTATGCTTATACGTCTCTCTCTTCAGCTTCTTGTTGATGAACGAGCTCAAGCATGAACTTTATGCAGCAGTTTTATGGATTTTCTCTCATTGATCACAAGTCCCTTTTGTTCAGTAAATAACAGCAGAGTTTATTCAAAACAGCTGGTGTTTTATTTTGCTGGGTTGAGATTTAACCATAGGCACTAGTCAATATTTTAACCTTGAATAGTTTTACCACTTGAACTTTAGTTTATTCGTTTCACTGTAGTTACTGAATAATATGCTTTAAGCTGAATAACTAAATAATAAGCCAAAAGTTTCATGGGATATAATGCAAGTATTGAGGTGTGGTAATGACTTTAAGATGTTTGTCATTAGTAACTAAATGCTATTAGGTATACACCAATCAGCCATAACACTAAAACCACTGACAGGTGAAGTGAATAACATTGATTATCTCGTTGGCACCTGTCAAGGGGTGGAATACATTAGAAAGCATATGAACAGTCTGTTTTTGAAGTCAATATGTTGGAAGCAGGAAAAATGGGCAAGCCTAAGGATCTGAGTGACTTTGACAAGGGCCAAACTGTGATGGCTAGACGACCGGGTCAGAGCGTCTCCAAAATGGCAGGTCTTGTGGTGTGTTCCCTGTATGCAGTGTTTAGTACCTACAAAAGTGGTCCCAGGAAGGACAACCGGTTAACCGGCAACAGGGTCACGGGCACCCAAGACTCACTGATGCGTGTGGGGAGCAAAGGCTGGTCCGCCTGCTCCGGTCCCACAGAAGAGTTACTGTAGAAGAAGAAGCCTTCATTTGTCACATATACATTATAATACAGGGAAATTCTTTTTCCACATATCCCAACTTGTTAGGAAGCAGGGCCAGACGTGATACAGTGCCCTGGAGCAGACAGGGTTAAGGGCCTTGCTCAAGGGCCCAACAGTGGCAGCTTGGCAGTGCTGGGGCTTGAAACATCGACCTTCTGATCAGTAACCCAGAGCCTTAACCATTTAGCTCTACTGTAGCAAAAAATGGCTGAAAAAGTTAATGCTGGCTATGATAGAAAGGTGTCAGAACACACAGTGCATCACAGCTTGCGATTCCCTTTCCCAAACGGCAGTGGCCTCTTTCAGCGGGATAATGCGCCCTGCCACACTGCAAAAATGGTTCAGGAATACTTTGATGAACATGACAAAGAGTTCAAGGTGTTGACTTGGCCTGCAAACTCCCCAGATCTCAAGCCGATCGAGCATCTGTGGGATGTGCAGGACAAACAAGTCCAATCCATGGAGGCCCCACCTTGCAGCCTACAGGACTTAAAGGATCTGTTGCTAACATCTTGGTGCCAGATGCCACAGCACACCTACAGAGGTCTTGTGGAGTCCATGCCTCAATGAGTCAGAGCTGTTTTGACAGCACAAAGGGGACCTACACAATATTAGGCATGTTATGTTAATGTTATGGCTGATTACTGTACTTTCATACATGAAATGATGAAATAGGAGAGTTTAAATACCAACACATACATATGCACTAAGCACAATGAATATTTATATTAATATCCCTACTCTGCAATGAAGTACTTCAGATTAGGAAAGAAGAGAGAGGTCATTTTAACAGGTTGAATTCTTTTATTGTATAATTATGTGGCGTTATGAATTATTTGTACGATTGACTCTGACATTAAGTGACTCACTTTTATTTGCTCCGGACACTCTAACGATTTGTGCTTCCCAAAAACAGTTTCACATTTGCACTTTTGCAGTGGATAATCACACCTGAATCCTGTAGATTTGTACCTAAGAACTGCTGCTGTAATCCCAGCACTCTAATTCAAAGTATGCTCATAATGAACATTTTTTTCAACACACTCAGTACTGTTTGTCTTTACTCTTCTACATCTGTATACTCTAATGAGCTATAATCCCACTATCCAGTGTCACCCGGGTGAAGATGGGTTTCCTTTTGAGTCTGGGTCCCATCAAGGTTTGTTCTACATGTCATCTCAGGGAGTTTTTCTTTGCCACTGTCATCACAGCTCCCAAGTGGCACAATAGAAAAGCATCTGTTGCATCCAGAGATTGCAATTTGAATCCCGACAATGCCACACCTAACTATGGCCAGGAGCCAAGGGAGCAAAATTGGCTGTGGTCTCCGTGGGATTGCATACTCATGTCTCCCCTGTCAATCATAGTGAAACTAGCCAGCCGTGGGTGTCTGTGAGACTCATGTGAGATTCACATGTATGCAAAAGAGGGCAGATAGCGCTTTCCTCCATATGTGTTATGATGCATGAGCAGTAGTTTGAAAAGAAGTGTCACAGAGAAAACATGGCTGGCGTCACGTGTCACAGAGGAAACGTCACCCTCCCCATTTAAAACAAAATGTATAGAAGCAGTGTAAACCTTTCTCCTATAGAACTATGGCAAGGAGATTCTCATTTAATAATTTCTTAAATGAGGTGACTAACATCAGCAGGTTTCAGATTTAAGGGTAAAAATGAGCACCCCACTGTTTTGTACATTAAACATAAGAATGAACGCTGTCTGACACTTATTATGCTCACTCTCAATAATACTTTTTGCCTTATACAATAGAATCCTCCGTCTGCAAGGCCCTTTGGGGTGGAGTACCGCTAAACCCCAGAGTGTGCGCACTCCAAGGCCTCTTAAATGACGCACATTATCACCTGCTTAGGAATGATGGAGCACCTCTCATTAACCATAGTGGCAGCTTCACTGCCACAGGAGAGGAGAGGGAGAAAGAGCTCAGATTACCGATGGGGCTCTGAGGTGGGATCCTGTTACTGGGTTTTGGAAAGCCTACACAGAACTGCTGAGCTTCAAGTTTTATCGCCTACATAATATGCAGTCATTATCTCTAATGGTTCTCAAGCCCTGGTGTGCTGCTGTTTTTGGCTGCAAAGTTCCCTGAAGCCCAGAGCTCAGAGCAAACATCAGACGATGGAGAGAGCCCAGAGGCACACAGGTGGTCTCAGCCTGCAGATATTATGCTTGGATCATGTGCATTTTCGAGAGCATAGGGCAGAGCATGGAGTTTTGGCTGGGTTCACTAAAATGCTTGGTTGCCATTTTCCCTTGTAAATTATTCAGCGCTTCTTTCAATTAGAAGGACTCTAAACAAAAGTTTTTTCACCTTTCTTTGGCTTTGTAGTAGAGGGAGTGGATATGATTTTGATCCAAAGTGATATCTAAAATTTATACCACAGCACTGTTTTAATTCTGATTGGTCAGTGTGTCACATTCTGTCACACACATGTGCTTTGCTTTGGGTTCTCTATGTGTTTTTGTTTATTATGTCATGTTCTTTTTTCTGTTTTAGTCCTGTCTCCGCCCCTGTCCTGTCATTGGTGTGTTAATCAACTGTACACACCTGTTGTGTGTTTGCTACATTGTTAGTTTGTCTTTTTATATTCTCTAGGTGTCATTGTTCTTTGCAAAGTTTCGTCAAATGTATCTGTGTATTCGTCAAATGTAGCTGTGTATTAGTTTATGTATTTGGATAAGCCCGTGCCTTGACCCCTGGTATGTATCATGACATGATTTCAGCATCTTGTATTTTTATGCACTATATGGCCAAAGGTATGTGGACACCTGACCATCACACCCACACCCAAACTGTTGCCACAAAGTAGGAAGCACGCAATTGTCTTGGATGTCTTTATATGCTGTAGCATTACAAATTCCCTTCGCTGGAACTGAGGGGTCCAAACTTGTTCCAGCATGACAATGTCCCTGTGCACAAAGCGAGCTCCATGAAGACATGAAGGCCTGGCTCGCAGTCTCCACTCTAATTCATCCCAAAGGTGTTCTGTCGGGATGAGGTCAGGACTCTGTGCAGCCCAGTCAAGTTCCTCCACACCAAACTCTCTCATCCATGTCTTTATGGACCTTGCTTTGTGCACTGGTGCGCAGTCATGTTGGAACAGGAAGGGGCCCGCTCCAAACTGTTCCCACAAAGTTCGGAGCATGAAATTGTCTGAAATGTCTTGGTATGCTGACGCATTAAGTTCCACTTTCACTGGTACTAAGGGCTCAAGCCCAACCCCTGAAAAACAACCCCACATCATAATCCCCCCTCCACCAAACTTCACACTTGGCACAATGCAGTCAGGCATGTACCGTTCTCCTGGCAACCGCCAAACCCAGACTCGTCCATCGGATTCCCAGACAGAGAAGCATGATTCATCACTCCAGAGAACACGTCTCCACTGCTCTAGAGTCCAGTAGCGGCGTGCTTTACACCACTGCATCCGACGCTTTGCATTGCACTTGGTGATGTAAGGCTTGGATACAACTGCTCGGCCATGGAAACCCATTCCATCAAGCTCTCTACACACTGTTCTTGAGCTAATCGGAAGGCCACACGAAGTTCGGAGGTCTGTAGCTATTGACTCTGCAGAAAGTTGGTGACTTCTGCGCACTGTGTGCCTCAGCATGCGCTGACCCCGCTCTGTGATTTTACGTGGCCTACCACTTCGTGGCTGAGTTGCTGTTGTTCCCAATTGCTTCCACTTTGTTATAATACCATTAATAGTTGACCGTGGAATATTTAGTAGTGACGAAATTTCACGAATGGACTTATTGCACAGGTGGCAACCTATCACGGTACCACCAAATGTTTGTAGAAGCAGTCTGCATGCCTAGGTGCTTGATTTTATACACCTGTGGCCATGGAAGTGATTGGAACATCTGAATTCAGTGATTTGGAGGGGTGTCCCAAAACTTTTGGCAATATAGTGTATATGATATATAATGTTATGTTATTGGCAAATTGCTTTGATAAAAGAGGGTTAAAACACTTGGGTGAAGCTGTTATAGGAAAATAATGAACTTTAGGGTGGTACTGGCTTCGCAACACACCACCCATGGTTGATTATTTTCCTAAAACAACATGCCCTTGCATAAGAAGCAACTTATTCTGTTTATAAACAGACAGACGAGAGTAAGCAAAAGCCATCTATAGAAAAGACACATATTTTATCAAGCATTTATGCTGTAAAATCAAAGTAGTTCCACTGCCCACCTAATCACCATCTAATCTCTGTATCACTAATATTGACTCCTCTATCTCTGTCCTCTTCTAGTCCTCCTGTGCTAGGCTGCGTGACTGGCACATCATCGTTCGTTCGGGTTTTACACACTGCAGTCCCGACCCCTTTTTCTGCTTCCACGCTTTTCTCCTGCACACTTCCTGATTGTTCAGAGCAATCTTGCAAATGCAAGTGGGACCAAATAGGATGTAATTGCTGTGGTGGGATGATTACAACTGAAAACTAATGGTTTCCCAACACCAAGGTCAGCCAGGGTTTAATTAGAAGAAACACAATCAGCGTCACTTCCCTCACGCTCGCTTGTCGCCTGGTTCTCTGCCAAGACCCAGCTCCCTAAAATAAATGGGGTACCAAAATGAAAACGCTCCATTTCTGTCAGAACTGGGATTGCTTTGGCAGATAAGCTCCTGAGGGGGTTTGTTTATAAATGGAGCACACCGACTCAGCTGATGTGCATTTGATACACATGCATTCTTTTAAATATGGAAAACATTTTAATGTCTATTGTGATGACCTAATTAATTGTTATGCAATCTAGATCTATAGCTTTCCAAAAATTTAATTTAATTTGGTTTTATTTTATTTATTATTATTTTATTTTATTTTTTATCCTGCCTTTTCTTAGATAGAAGAGGGAATGACTCTTCTTAATCACCTCTATTATCCACCTCTAGTGTCCTCCTCCGTTACTTGCGACTGGTGAATGGAGTTTTAAATGCATAAGACAAGGAGCAAAATGAGCCTCTCTCAGGAATCAGATCAAATCTGGGAGCTGTCCACCTCTGTAGGCCTCTTTAGCATTAACAAGCATGGATCAGACAGTGCAATTGAACTGTAATTCCTTTTCTGACCATTAACTTGTCCAGTTTGCTATTTGGGTTATTTCTTGCTCTCCCTCATGCCTTAGATTAATTCATTAATTCACACCAAACCTGAATTATATTTCACTTTGGCTTCTCAAATTGAATACATTAACAATTCCTTTTTCACTCTGAGAGGAGGGAATTCAGGATTACGGTAATTCTTTGCCTTTTGTCTTCATGTTTTATTTATGGTCAGTGATTTTTTTGTGAATCAACGACCCAATGATGCAAATCAATTTAGTTGTATTGACTAAGCCTGACTCTACAACCTTTCTCCTTATATTATAGCCTGAATGTTCATGCTGACTCTTAATGAAGGTCCTGAGCACACAGGACACAAAGCATTCAATATCTCCATTACAGGCCTCATTATGCAGGGTCTTCCAACTTAGCTTGTTCTGCTAACACGACTAGTCGAAGAAACGATTCTAATCCTTAAAGAGTGGATGCAAAATGCATCTTGCTCAGCCCTTTGGCTACTTGTTGAGGCTCGTCGACCTTGATTTTGCTGACATGAGGCCCCTTAGCTCAGCCATGCTCACACACTCGCATGCACAGGCTTCTCGTCTCAGTCTTTCCTCACACATTTGGGGCCTGGAGACACAAGGCAGGTCCTGTTTAAAATGCGAGGTGTTTCCTGTGGTGCGTATCGATTGGTTGAAGCTGCCCAGGTCCCACACTCCCTGGCAGCGGCAGCCATTCATCACGTCAGGCAGCCATGACTGGGGATTCAGGCTGCCACAGTCCTGTCATTACTGCCCAAAGCAACGCCACTTCTCTGACTTATGAGCTCAATGCCTCCATTTGTTTCTATGGAGGTGACTCTCTGTGCACAGTCATGTGTGCATAACACCCCTTTTTCACATTTTCTGAGGGATTTGTTGATGAAAAGCAAATGACCATGTACGTTGTATCGTCATGCAAATTTAAAATCTTAAAATAACCATATGCTGGTTGTCTGTGTGCCTGATTGTGTCCTTAAGTGACAATTGAAATTAAAAAGAATTTAATAGCTGGTTTAATTGGATGTCTCTCAGGAGGGATCATTTCCCTGTATATTCTGACGCCGAATATTTTAAGACCACTCCATCATTTGAATCTATTTTGAATAATGATTTATGAGAGGTTTATCATATGAATTATGCTGAATTGCTTTCCATAACATTTGAATAGATAGCAGTCAGTATTCATTCAAGTGTGCATTGAATTCTCTAAGACATTTGATTGATAAATTCTGAAACCATCGGCAGACATATGTCCTGCTGTACAGTTGCCTGAGGTTAGGCGTGACAAGGACAAGGAATGGTTCAGCGTCGCATTCCTGTTAAATAACCTTTGACAGAAGGATTTTATTGTCTCTCGGGGCAGGATGTAATCAGATGTGAGGCAGAGCCACACTGAGGTAAATAGGACATGGCTCTGCGGGTGAGAAATCTGCCCTTGCACACATTCTCCCTCTCACCCTCCCTTTCCATCTTGGGGTTTCATGCTCTCCGCTATTTTCTGTTTTCTCTCTTCAACCTTTTTTTCAGAGGGCAGAGTCTGGTAATTGCTCGAATGCCTCCCCATATTCACTCTATTCGCCTCTCTATGGATGCATCCGCCGTGCTGACATCCAGAACCAAATCCCATCCAGGGGGGGGGAGGCTCACTGGGGCGATTCTCTAAATTCATTGCAGCGTAATCCTCTCAGGCGCTCAGACTTGCCCTGACTCTCCCGCTGCCAGGGGCCCGGCCCCATTAAGCTGCTCCTGCTCACTCTTATTCCCAGCTAAAACGTCCTTTTTAGACCTAGCCGCTGCGCTTTTGTCTTTCCTGGCTCCGGCTGTGGCAGACTGAGAAATCACGCCCTTGCATGGTTACTTACAAATGTGTCTCTCCATTCACGGGACATGTCATCTCATGGCCCGCAGAGAGGGAGAGGCATGAGACTTATTGTCCTGCATTACACTAAATGACAGAGGCTGTCTGAATGACGAAGGATGAGACACATTCAGGTTGTGTGCTGCTATTTGTGAGTGTTCAAGGCAGAGTCACAGAGATGGTGGGCAAAGCCAGGAGACACAGAGAGCAAATTGGCTGAAAGGACTCCTGCCTAAAAGAGAGATGGTGTGAAGGAGGCAGAGGAAAGGCACAGCGCTTTGTTTGTAGTGTGCACATTTCGTGTTGTCCTTGGGCCCTGTTCTGCTTCATTACCCCTCTGACATGGACAGGCTGCTCCCTGGACAGCCATAAAGACATGAGTGTCCTCTCTCTAAAGACAGGCTGAGCCAGACTATGTCTTGCTCCCCCCTTCACTAGTCACAGACATTTCCCCCACCAGCGATCATCTCCCTGGAAACTAGATTCGACATTGGATTGGGGCTAGTTATTTATAAGGGAATGTGGATGGAAGTTAGAATACTTTATTTATTTACTTCATATATATATATATATATATATATATATATATATATATATATATATATATATATATATATATACATGACTTTAAAAGTTGTGATGCAATGTTGACCTTTCTCTATATGGCTTAGTTTGCAGTCAGTGCTAAGTGTAATTATGTTGTTGTTTCAGTCACGTGGTATCTTCTTTTTTTTTTTTTTTAGCAATTTACCAGCAATCCTGAGAGAATTGTTGGTATTCCCGATGGTTCTGTCTCATTCCTAGCGTCATTGTGTCTTTATATTGTTTGTTTTAAAGACCAGGTAGATAAATTGTCAGCCTCAGTCATTAGCTAGCTTCTCGACATCCATATTTCCTCAGTTGCCTAGCAACAGTGTTCTCAAGACGTGAATGGTACGCGTATCATGTTTAAACCAAGAAATGTTTAACTATGAGTGTTCTATACAGATATGATTTAAATTCGATATGTTCATTAGCTTCACAGTTCCCATGATCAGAGCTGGCATTTCTAGCCAAATGCAAGGACAAACACTCAAAGTGCTCCTGTTAAGCCGTGACTGCAGACAGGTCGGCAGGTGCGCCGATGCCCAGGAGATGTGCCCACTCTGACCGGCCATTCTGCATGATCTGTCTTTAAAGACCGAGTGCCACCATGCCACAGGACGACTTGTCACTAGGCTGTAGTCTATGAAGATCCCCCTGCTGATTGATGACATTTGCTGGCTCGCATCCTGCTCCTCTCGACGAAGCCCCTATCGCTCAGACCAGCGTTTGCTCAGATTAAGTAGGTGACCTGTTGTCTTTGGGAGATGCACTTTGGCAAAGCTTCAGAATATTAAATGTCTAGATCATATCGGTCGTGG
>CM040984.1:7775107-7794375 GCA_022985145.1 Pangasius djambal | reverse complement strand
GACTTGTCACTAGGCTGTAGTCTATGAAGATCCCCCTGCTGATTGATGACATTTGCTGGCTCGCATCCTGCTCCTCTCGACGAAGCCCCTATCGCTCAGACCAGCGTTTGCTCAGATTAAGTAGGTGACCTGTTGTCTTTGGGAGATGCACTTTGGCAAAGCTTCAGAATATTAAATGTCTAGATCATATCGGTCGTGGCTGTGACATTGTATTGGAAGAAGTGCTCCCTTTGCTCTCCAGCAGTACTTCAAATCAGATGAGTGCTGAATTCTGAATTAGGTCTTGCTACTATTTTTTAGATGAACATTTTCATACCAAAATTATCTTCTCTTTTATATCAGTTAAACTGAATTGAATCCAAGGTTTGCCACAAATGTATCTTTGTGCACTAATGTGATGTATTTTTTAATGATCCCTAGCTAACTGAGAAGCACATACACTAAATGTAGGGCACTTTCTGCAACTCATAATACACAACTCTTTTCTTTGTCCCAGTGCATTTACAAGGCACTTCATATTTTTTCTATAATTGGCTTCCATTCCTCATTGACAAACAGCAGGGATCTTCTGCTCGAGACTCTTCCATTCCGCCTCCTCAGTGTCATTGCTTGGTGGTAATAGGCTCGGATAGTGTGTGTTCTCCAGAGGCCTTGCTCATGCTTTGCTGCTGGTGGACACTAGGGAGGCAGTGTACTTTTCACAGGCTGTCTGGGCAATTTAAACCTGCCTCGGGCATGTAGATATTACTCCCTGGTGATGCGGCCGAAAATTAATGGAAATTGTTTTAGAGGGATCATTATTAACATTCTCCTTTGGATGCCCTTTTGATATAATGCTGTGGCTTCCATGCTTCCCCCACCACCCCTGCTCGTGTAGACATATCTTCTGGGAGGAAGGATGTGTAGTTCTCTTTGCATGAACAAATATAAATTATTATGCAGAAAATTGGCAGATTCTTCCCCATCCCCCACTGCTGTAAAAAATTCTGCTTATGCTAAATATGGTGGTTTAATATGTAATGATTATATTTGGATGATTGGATTAAGGAATGTGGTCTTGACAAAGTTAAGGTCGTGACTGGGGAAGTAAGTTTATTACTCTAATAATCACTTTACTGCCACGAAATGGGCTATACGTAGGCCAGATGAAGAGCAAGCTTTGCTTTAGGCCTTGCAGGAAGGGAGTAAATATCACTTATGTTCCCCCCGGCAAAAAAAGTACAATATTTAAATGTGAAGTAATAGAATTGACATTTCACAGTTCATTATGCATCTGGTGACCTTTCTGATGTATGATTTTGATACTCTGGAACGTATGTTCACCTCTAATGAGAAATGTTTGACCCTGTCACCAAGTGAGCAAGGTCAGATATGGACGAACGTAGTTTTTACACTAACCTCACTCACTCAGCCATGATATACAAACACGAGCACAAGCGTTCAACTACCACATCACCAGCTATGCTGCTAGCCATTAGGGAACTAATTGACTCCACTACACTATAAAGCCTTTTCAATTGAAATGTCATTCAAAGACAGCTGGAAGTGTTAGTTACTGTGCTACTACAATAGCATCGCCTATGCTTATGTAATTGACCGTTTCTGTTAAAGCTGCCCAAGGGAATTGGGCACAAGGCTTAAAACAATGGTACCACAGAGAAAATGAGAGTCTTAGAGATCTTTTATGTTCTTCCTGCATATTTTTCTTTTTTTATTTGAATACTCTGAACTCATTCGAATGCTGTTAAAGCATATTATCTGAAAATTAAGTCAACATGGTGAAGTGAACACAAAGGATAGTGGGAATTAATAACCGTTGCTAAACCTTGAAGGCCTTTAAAACAATTTATTATTTTATATCAGAAAGTGTACAGGTGTATGAAGTGCTTTATTCCTAGAATGTGAGACATTTTAGGGCATAAATTATGAAATTCTGAGATATTTTGTGGTTTGAATTATGAAACTGAATAATTATTATGTCTCGGTGTTTCTCAAGTGAACCAAAATTGCAGGGAACTAAATTCAACTGAAAAGGATCCCAGACCTCATTGTGCTCATGGCGTGCTCATGTTTTTGATTGGAATATTTTCTGATTTCTTTTTTATTATTATTATTATTTCTTGTTATAACCCTTGTGTTCTGTTTGGGTCAAAACGATCCATTTAAAATTGAAACCCTACTTGTTTTCTCAACATGAAATGTTGTGTGTTTGCCTCATTTTCTCTATTGAACATAAAAAAAAGGACAAGTTCATATTTCATGCTGTATATTTATATTACACCGGTTATTGTCTGCTCATTTTGACCCAAGAATAAAACATAAATAAAACCTGGGGCATGGGAAGTAGTTTTCCCTATCACTACTGTTCCCCAAAAACATAGATGTATACAAGGTTGGTCATTTCAAATAATATTTTATGTCCCAGCTGTCCTAACTCAATATGACCAATATGAACGATACTGGATGTCTAAGTAGCGAACAGAACACAAGGGTTAAATGTAAAACCTAGACCTTTATTTTTGTGCACGAAGTATTCAGGCTCATTCTGAACACCATATACTCCTCCATGTTGGGAGATCTTGTGCTCCATTATTATTTATTTAAGGATAATTTTATTATTTGGCCATCCTTTGTTTTCATATTGCTCTTTTTACTTCCTATTTAAACCAATCAGTGCAATGGAAACTCCAAATTTGTAGAGCTACATTATTAAGGTATTACTTTAAAAACTCTCTCCATTTTTTTTTTCCAGAAGATTATGAATTTAATTCACTGGATTACAGCCCTGCAGAAATCCATGAAACTGCACTCTTCTCTTCCATTATTTCTGGGCTTATTAGTACAGAAAGAGCATTTATCATGCTAAAAGCCTTTTGTTGTAAAAATGGCAGACATGGCATTTAGCCTGTTCATTTAGTTAGACAGGTTTTTCAATGATGGACAATTTAAAGATATTTGAACTGAAAGACTGACTGAGCAGCTCAGTGTCCATCACCTCAGACTGGAGTGCAGCGCTGCTTCGTAGTCCGATGGCTGAACCAGAGATCTCTTTCACAGTTCTATAGCCACATACACTATGGCTCATTTAAACACTCGAAACCACTTGTCTACAAGATTTAAGGCATCACATAATGTCCACTGAAGATTATGAAGGATTTTCTCCTACAGCCAGTATACATATATCTTGTAACTCAAGAAAAATAAGTGAATAAGCTGCTAATACTTTGGTATTATTACATACAAAAACAGCATTAGTAAATGTAGTAAACATTTCACAGATGCAGACAACTGGATGTTCATATACACATCATTACATTGTCTCTGTATTTTTATGCTTAATGTCAATATTATTTGCTCTGGTGTTGATATCTTGGAAATTGGAAACTTCTCTGAAAACTTGCAAATGACAATTAAATCCTGAAGCTCTAAAGATTTTTAGATTAGAATACCTCAAACCTGTGTACTGGACCTGTGTAATACTCCAAGAGAAACTTGCTAAAAAAAAAAAAAAAAAAAAAAAAAAAAAGGTTTTAACAAATAAATGACTTTTTTTTAGGCTTGTTGACAGAATAGGCACAGGAAAATAAGATGACTCATTTGTTCTCTTTCAAAAGGAAAGCACTTTTCAGTAACTTTGCTTTGAATAATAAAACAGAATAATTGCCAGAATTATAATCAAAACGCTAATATTCAAAGGACTGAATTTGCTCAAATGTGTAGTTTTATTGCTAATTATTTAATAGCACACGGTATATTGAGGTGATATAAATATACAGTATCAGTCAGAAGTTCAGCCCAAACTACACTGAATAATTTCTTTATTTCCACATTTTCGAATAAAATTAGAGATGTTAGACATATGAAGTAATTGAGCTTAGATCACCATCCCATCATTGATCACTTCCCTATAACCACATGCCCTGTCATGCTTTTTTGAAATATGCTATCGCTTACTTGCATATGGGATGTGTATAAAACATATGTTACCTTGCGAGATCCTGAACAAAATGCTGAGTAACTCGCTTATCAGCAGAATATGGGCTTGCTCTAATATCCAGAGAAAACCCCCAAGAGAGGGAAAGTGGAGGAAAGGAGAGCAGGGCCGGGAGATTAAGGAGGAGGAGGCCAGAGACAGCAATGAATCATCAGCCAGTGGAGGTCAGGGACAAATGGAGAGAGAGAATGTTCAAAGAGATTTCAGAGATCTGTTGTAGAATAAATGGAAGTTATTCCCACCCTGAAGCTTCAGAACAGGACCTTGGGTTTTTGTCGTAAAAGGACACAGCGGATCAAGGGATGAAATATTGGATGCAGATGTTTTGAAGTGGAGTGATCAAATGGATTAGGTAGCTTCTGAGGTCTGCAGCATTAATTGGACAGGGATGATATTGCAGGTTCTTAAAGGGGCAGGGGGTAGGACTTCAGCTTTGTGGTAAATACAGGTGATCACAGCCTTGCTGTGTTCTAATCACCATCTGTTCTCTCCTCCCAGCTCCGTGATGCCTCTTAGTCAGGTCCTCGAAGCAAATCCATACTTCAAGTTTCAGACGCTGATTAGTTTAACATTTAAATCTAGTTCCTCCTTGAGGCTATGAAAGCAGGAGTTGATGTCCATCAGAGATTATGATGTATCTTCTTGTCAATACATCAATCAAAGATGAGGCTAGAAGCAGAGATTATGATGTATGAGCTCATGTCCATCAGAAATTATTATGTGTTTTAATAAAAGATGGCTTGTCTTTCAGAGATGCAGTTCAATCTGCGATCTTGTGGCACTTGATTGTGTTGATGTTGTTAATAACACAAGCTAATCTTTTACATCTTTGTGATGTTTCTTTTAAATCATTCCAACCATCTACAGTAAACTTCAGAAATACTGGTTTATTGGTGGCATGGTGGAACAGCGGATAGCACTGCCGCCTCACAGCTCTATTATTATTGACACCCCTAAAGAATATTTAAAATAAATGCAAGGGAATCTGTATGCACAAGCCTAAGAATACAAAGGAGCTTAAAATGTTTTGTATGGAGAAATCCAAGATTCTACAGGCCTCTTTAATGTTAATGTATTTCAAATGTTATTCTTAACAGATGAGACTTCACAAATGTTAATTATGGGTGTGCCAATAATTCTAAAATAAAAAGGTTTTACAGAACTATATTGAAAAAAGATAACTAAAACTATTTTTGAAAAAAAATATATATACATTTTTAAGGAATCACTCAATGTTAATCTCATTTGTATGTTCATTTTTGTTCATTTGTATGAAGGGTGCCAATAATTCTGGAGTTGAGTATAATCCTCATGTGCTGTGATGTTTTAGAAATAACAGTAGAAACCACAGTGCATCTACACAGCTTATTAGACTAACATTACCTCCACACTGTACCCAAGAACATGCTACAAAGCACTGATACCATGATTTGCTGTTATTATAGCCACCATTTTAAACCCGTTTTCACTTTATTAAAACTCTTTGAGGTTGAGTGCTGAGAAGTGAATGCTGAAGGCGAGTGATTTGTCTTCGGTGCCTGAGCCAATTTTGTGGCTCCTCTCAGCGCAGCAACCAAGAGGAGCGGGCTACAGAGGGATAATGGGCATTTCAGACAGGAAAAGCACCCACCACACACAAAACCACATGGAATTATCCACTTGGCTCTCAATATCATCAGACGAGCCGTCTGTGTGTAATTACAATATCGGTGTCTTGTTGGATCCATTATGGCAACAAAAGGTCCACACAATCCGGCCACTTTGGTGAATAATGAGGAGCGCACTTGACTTTCATTGAGTGATATTTCCCAATCTGAAATCATTATAGAGCATGACAGCTTGAATTGCAGAAAACCAGCACTAGGTGGCTATATGTGGCATAAAAGAGTGGTTTTCTCTTGAATATGTACTCATATTTTAGTCAGAGTTCGCTGTCTTTTGCCAAATCTTTAGTCATAAATCCAGTGAATAATGGAAATAAAAACAGTAACTTTTAGCCTTTTATAATAGGAACGCAACTGAATATGAATACGTTATTTGGGATGACCAGATAACGTGTTCTAAATGGATACAAATACAAATCTGGCATCTGGTTGAGACTAGACGTGCGCATCAGTACTGAGATCCCACTGAGAACACCATCTCATGAGTGGAAGGTTTTTACTTTCATGCAAGCAGGATATGGAGCTCGCAGGACAGAGAAAGGCCATGTCAGGCCCTGGTCAGGGTTACGAAGATTTAAATTAGGCTACTACTTTGTTTATATTTTGGAAAATAGAACCAACTAAATTTGTTAGAAAATATAGTCTGCACGTACAAACAATAATAATAACAGCATGAATGGGATTATAAACAAAACAGTCCCTTGCACATCTCTGGTTGAAACCAATTATGAACTCGAGTGATGTAGCTGAGGTCGAGGAACTGTCATAGCCAGAATTCACAAACCATGTTGACAGTTCTGATATTTATGCCTCTGGTTTGTTTTGTTTTTGTGTGTGTTCATGTGTGTGTGTTTGTATTAAATACAGTTCGTATTTAATTCCAAAAAGAAAGAAAGAAAGAAAGAAACTTCTAGTTTAGGCCACATCCACTTCAGGTTTAACTCCAAACACCGATATGGATATTTGGAGCACTAAACAGATACAATTACACATAGTGGCATTGCATTCCACCCCACTATATAATAAAATTAATAAATAATGAAAGTAAAATGTTTGAATATTGCTTTATTTAGCATTAGTGAACTAATGTATTATAATGAGAAACATTAAAGAATGTTGATTTTTCTTGATTTCTTTTCTTGATTTTCTTGATTTCTTGATTATTCTTACTTATTTACTTATTTTTCTTACTTCTTACTTTATTTTGTAAAAAATGATGTGTCAAAATAAAACTATATTATACTATACTATACTATACTATACTATACTATACTATACTATACTTACCATACTATATACATTTAGCCTCATAATATTGCTCATTGCATGTGTTAAATTGATATGCTCATGTTTGCTCATTTTAGTAAAGAGTGAAAATAATGCTGTTTTTCAGGCTCTCACAGAATTAAGTCCAATCAAAGGAAGGTACAAGATATCTTTCAAGAGATGTTTTTATCGTCTGCATAGTCTAGATTAAGAGAAATGAAACTGTTCTTGAGAATGACAGTATAAAGACAGATTTGTTACCTTAGTTCAAACACATCCCAATAGCCAGTATGCTAGAAAGGGAGCTCTACTGAAAGAAAGAACATCACATTGGTGTTCTCATTGAACATTTCTGTAAGATTCTGTTATGTGACACTTTGCCTCTGACTGCTGACTGTGGTGTTCCATTAGCCTTTCTTTTACAAGAAGGCAGACAGGCATAATTTTTAGTACATTTTTTTCCCCTGTCAGTTTAAAATGTTCATTATTATTCAATGCTATCAGTAAGGTAACTCTCGCTAAAGCTAAAAGGATTAAATAAAAGAAATAAGCCGAAAACTTATTTCAAATGGAAGACATTAGAATAGCTGCAGAATATCTAAATGCAGAGGGAGCTTTCTCTAATTCATGCACGTATGAACATAAGTGTGTCTAAATGGCTGCGGTCCATCAGTCATCCTACTAATTATTCCCCTACTTATTCCTCGTATGCACTCATGTGCTTCTTAGTTACATCCGGGTGATTATTGGCCTGTCCATTTTGTGTCTTATGTATAATAAAAGAATACTTTCCTGTAACATGATCCTGAAGAATGCATTTGTAAAGCAGCTACAGTATTAAATGTGTGGCGGCCTGGGAAACCCATTGGATGTCGCTGTGGCTGGATTCTGGAAAACAGCCAAAAAAGACCAAAAAAAAATCCGGTTTTGACCAAAATTAGTTTTTCCGCCAATAATGTTCTTTGACATCTGTACTCCAAGAAAACATAAGTATTACCAAATTTACACGGAAATGTTTATTTAGGCTGCTTTCTAAACTTGCCTTAGCTCTCTGCCTGCAAAGATCACATCAGCTAAGGAGCCAATTTAACAAACTCAGCAGGAATTGCATTTAGTCTGCCTAAAGATGTCTAAAAGTGTGATTTCCTCACACAGCAAATGTCAGGATTTGATTTAGTCATTGCCTTAACTTCCCTTTAAGCTCCACCTTAATTGTTTCACAGCTTATAGAATAGCACTTGATCCAGCACATGCTATTATTTTGCTTTTTATATATTGCCAACCATTTTTATAGTGCCAAAGTTAAAAATAATGCCAATGATTTGGTTAATTCAATACGCTCTCCTGTACGTGCCCAGTGTTTAAAGAGTACTCAACTGCTATGCTTTAAGATCACTTTAAGTACGTGTTGTTCATATTTTATTCATAAACAGTTCAATTGTTTGAATTATAAACAAACAATTACTTAATTAATTAATTAATAATGTTGTATTTATGTATTTAATGTAGGCCTTGAATGGCATTCCATTTAATTTATCCATGTAGCTCAAATGTAAAACCTAAGCGTTACTTTATTTAGAATAAGTGGAAAATTGTTTGTTTTTTTTTTTTTGCCAAATTATGTACTTCATTAAAGCTTTCTTTCTTACATAAAAGGAGTTAAGGAGATGAGAGTGTTCCTGTACACTCAGCCTCGCTCTGCTCAGAGCTTAGCATTCACCTACTAACATTAGTAGTGACTTCCGGCTAGCTCTTACCATTACATTTTCACGTCAAAGGGATTTAGTTAAATTCAGCACAGACAATTAAACACAGTCTCACTGTGGATCTTGTAAATGCAGTGTTTGAGTCGTGCCTCTCGGGGGAAACACTTCACACACTTCAGCAGAGTGGGGTTGTGTGAAGAGCTGAGCCAGTGACAGGCATCAGGAAGACTGCACTCTACAGCACTCAAACCACGGGAGAGCATTCTCGCTCACTCACACCGGCCTCCGCTTCCACTCCCACTAGTTCCTCTGGCAAAACCCATTTAAGAATCAGAAATGCTTTATTAGCTAAATACATTTTTACATGCGAAGAAATGGCCCTGGCGAGTGCTCGTCAGACGTATTTTGTGTCTGAGGTTCTCTTTCTAAAGGGCAATGACGCTAATTTAACTAACAAGTCTATCTACCCCAAAATCCCCAAAAATGTCCATGAATAATACACACACACACACACACACACACACATACACACACACACACACACAAACTGTCACCAAACTCTTAGCTTCAAATGACATCACAAAGCTTCAATATCTTATTTTTAAATAAATCATTTTGGAAATTGGGACACATTTACAAATTTAAGTGGAACTATTTTATCAGTCACTCAACTTTCTTTTTTCCGGTATAATTTCGCCTTCAGACTCTGGAAAGCTTTTGGGAATCATCATGTCATCTAGTGCAGAACTATAACAAATTGCTACATGAATAGTCCTAGTCATAATCATCACATCAATCACTGCAAATTTGGTTTAATTTAACAGTATGGGTTCCACCTTCATTATTTCACAGCTTATAAAATGGCACTTGATCCAGCACATACTAGGGAAACAGAACAATTATACCTTTGGGAAGAACATTTTGAAAATTGGATAAATATATTTTTGGTGCCCCATTCAACTATACATGATCAAAATATAGAAGTTAAAAAATGCTGTTTTTATTAGGGATAATATGTACAGGGTTCAGGCAGTTAGTGCCCTTTGTATACCAGCAGTCGATGTAAATGTGTTCGAGTCAGAAAGTCACATGCTTGATAACAGACATTGATTGGGTTTGGGTGGAAAGGCACATTTAGGTTACTTTTAGCTTAGCAGAATGTTTTATGAATGAACATTTAAACTTATGAACATTTGAACATTTGAATCTTTCACATGTTGTTTGTCTTCTGTGAATGTTTTACAAAACATGGTCCTATAACATTGCTACAAAATGTGAGCATAACATTTTTTTTAAAAATAACATCTAAATCATATGTCGAATTCTCTAATCTGATTGGTCAGAAGGCATTCATTAAAATTCTGTAGCAGCATTGCTCTGACTGTAGTGCTGGCGGTAACGCAAATCACAGGTCTATAACGTACTACATTTTCGTTTCTATAGTAACAGCTAATTCTCACTGACTTGTATGGAGGACACTCCACATAATCTAAGGCTAATAATAAACAAATTTAAAATGTGCTGTTATTTAACAAAGAAAGAATATGATCAGTGATATGATAAAGTTTTCTGTAAGGAGATGCTTATTTTATATTGATGGAAGGAGTCTCCAGTGTCAGCACGTTGTCACAGTCAAAGGTAAAGCAAGGTAAATTTAAGTTTTCAGACATGAGAGAGTCTTCAAGACAGAGGACTTTTGCATTTTGCAATTTCTCTGTAACATGACAAGCTGCGTTTCTTTATTTATGCATTATTAGCTTCAAGAGGAAAAAAAAACAAACAAAAACTAAGGCTGGTAAGGAAACGACTATATATAGCTGCTTTAATATAATTAATAACAGGAACTAACTTATTTTGCAGATGTTCCACAACATTAAATGTAGCAAGAAACTAGCAAAAAAAAAAAAAAATTACATTACACCACCCCCTTGTTGATTATTTTGCTTACAGCAGAATGCCACATTGTATTTTATTCTTTATAAAGCAAATCATTATTATAAGAGCTTTTTAAGATGTTGTAGGAGCATTATTACCGGAACGTTCCAGTTTAACCTTCTCAGGACCTCCCTAATACTTACTGGACACTTTCACTGGAAAAGCTTGCTACTTTAGAAGACATTCATTTGAATGCATGTAAAACTTAAAATAATGCATTTGCTATATGAATTGATTGTTATTAATTGGGACTCTAATTAAAAATGCAGAAAAAGTATGATTCTATAGTGAAAATTACAGATTGTACACATTTGTGCCCAAATTTGACCGTTTATTTTGAAAATCCTAAAATCCTGAAACAACAGTCTGGCCTACGATCAGTCAAGTCTTTGCTGGCAGCTGATACATCTTCTGTGATGATGAGGCACTGATTAGATAACCTGTTCAGTGATTTTCTTTGGGTTTTATACTTTGAAAGATTATATACACATCCCCTGCTGGTAATAATGGAGCTAGATTAGTCCTGGATCTGGGAACTACACTAGAATGTGCAAATGAAAGGGATCCAAAGTGATTTGTGTTAAAACTGTCCTCTCCTGAATATGTTGGAAAGTTATTGTACAAGAGCATGTTGTTGGATCAGAGTGGTGTATATATTATCTTAGAGCATTTATTGTACCCATGTATACTATGTACAGATGAGCACTAATGTGAAATATAATATGTTTAACAACATAGCATATGCATGACAGTGGAGAATAATGGTCACTCTGTACATGCATGAACATCACTTTTTCCATGATAATGATTATAGTAAATGATCTTTGTCAACTTTAGAGGCATTTGTTCTAATAAATTTGCCATGAGAGAAAAAAAAAAACTGTTTCTCACAAGCATTTAACTAAGAAGAAAAATGAGTAAGTAGCATTTCATTGGTGTTCTGTCGAAACATAGCTTTCTAAGTAAAAAAATACAGTTTAAAAAAACAGCCTTAAAATCTTGAGGACTTAAAAGCATACAGAACAAACCAGATGGTGACCATGTTCAGGAGAGGACAAATGTGCTTAATGGCTTATTATATGCTTATCTCCTGCCATTTAAGAAGAAGACAAAGCCTTTATTTGTCACATAAACATTACAGCACAGTGAAATTTTTTTCTTCGCATATCCCATCTTGTTAGGAAGTTGGGGTCAGACATGATACAGCACCCCTGGAGTAGAGAGGGTTAAGGGCCTTGCACAAGGTGGCAGTGTATTTAATATACACAACAGTGGCAGTTTGAACCCTGACCTCCTGATCATTAACCCAGGGCCTTAACTGTTGAGCCATCACTTCCCATTTTTTCTTATTTCTATGTTTGCCATTAATTTAACTTTCTAGCGAAGGAAGGCTTGCATTAATTCATTTCCACTGTTTACAAAATTAATAACAAGCAGCTTAGGTTTTCTAATCCAAGCAATCATCACAACTGTAGCTGCTATTCAGTACCTAGGAGGTGTTTTTTTTAGTTCCTATATTACAATTTTCATTCATTCATTCATCTTCAGTAAGTCCTTTATCCTGCTTTGCTGTGAATACGGAGCCGATCCTTGGCTCAAGGCAGGAATATTAACCCAAGACTGGGATGCCAGTCCACCGCCGGTCACCATGCACACACATATTCATACACTCATTCACTCCAAGGGGCAATTTTAGTGTAAGAATTCCATGTTTTTACACAGTGAAAGGAAGACAGAGAACCTGGAGGAAACCCACACAAACACGAGGAGAACAGGTAAAACTTTGCACAGATAGTAACTTGAGATCAGGATTGAAATCAGGACCCTGGAGCTGTGAGGAGGCAATGCTACCCACTGCACCGTGCGCTGTGCCACCCACTTATTATAATTCTCCTCTTTCTGTATATTTGCTTCTGCTTGCTGTATAGACGCTTCTGCTTGCTAAGGTCTACTTATGCTAAATAGCATTAATTTGGTATGTTAACCATTATGTCTTCTACTGAACTGGGTTAGTTTATAGACTGTATCAAATTTTGACCACAAATAGCTTTTGCTACATACACAGCGGAGATCTGCATATGTTTTATGTTCACTTGGACATAGAATCCTGTTTGATAGACTTTTCAAAGACATGAGGTGATCCATTTTTGTCTGCAGGCAAATGGAATTCCTTAAAATTGTAATATTGTGTAATATTTTTGGGGTACAAAGAAACAATTTTGTATGGTTTTGTCAAAACTATGCATGATAGCTGGTAGAACTATTGTGCAGTTCGTCCTAATCATATAAATGGGCTCGGGTTAGGGAATTGATTACATTCCTCCGGGCACAGCACTTCTATGTTGAGTTATACCTAGTAATTCTGCTGCTGAGTATTACTTAGATTGAGCATAAAAGCAAACAGAAAGCGATTAAACTCTGAAATGTCTTATTTTATGCTCGCTGATGTGTGAATAACCCCTAAAGAAACCCATTTTTCAATCCAAAGATAGTCAAATTTTTACCCAAAAAAGGGTGGAAGTGGCAGCCTTACCTGTGAAAGTGCCCTAATGTTGTCTGTTCTCTGTTAGATGGGACAGTATGAAAAAGAATTACACTATGACAGCCATACATACTAGCCAGTATTACAGTATTGAGCAATACTGACCATAAAGATGCATCACACCAGTGTTTGGACATGTGTTAGAATAAAGATCTGCCAATCTTTGATTTCACTATACATCTATATAGGCTCACTCATGTCATTTTTCATGCCATGTGTAGTATATATATATATATATATATATATAAGCCTGGCTGCTCCTGTGTCTCTCCCTGAGGCTGCCATCCTCCTCATTCTCCGAGTCCTCCCGGTCTCCCTGCTTGTCCTTGCACACTGATCAATTCAAATGCTGTTATTTAGCCAAGCCTGAAATTAAAAGGCTTTGGATCAATTGGATGCACTTACACACAACAAGGTGGACTCGTGACAGCCTTCTTGTGTGTAGCATATGAGTCATAAGAGACTGAAAAAAAAATATATACACCGGTACCCCCATTTATTATATATGTATAACCTCATATATATATATATATATATATATATATATATATATATATATATATATATATATATATATATAATACATGGATGCTCACCCCTCTTTACACATGCAGTATACACACACACACACACGTGTGTGTGCTGGGGTGCACTGCTGCTGTACAGGGCCTCAGTGTGCATCCGGAGCTTTTTTGAGCTGACCCACTTTCTCTGCCTAGCCGAGTACACGTGTGCTGCTTGGGAGATTCCCTGCAGATTCCCCTCTGAGATCCTCCACAACCTTCTAACACACAACCAGAGTGGCATGGTGGCATCATGCCCCCCACCCCAGTCACCCCTCATAACACAAACACAACTCGAAATTATTCGAAGCAGCACAACAATTTACATAACCAGACATGATAATACAACATATTAGTATCTACGTTCTAGATGGTTCTCTTTCTCCACACTTCAACCTGCAGCATCCATATCTGTGTGTGTGTGTGTGGGTGTGTGTGAGTGTGTGTGTGTGTGTGTGTGTGTGTGTGTGTGTGTGCGTGTGTGCGTTCCTACTCCACTGTTAGTAAGTAAAATTGGTCTTAAATTCTTGCCCAGCTCAATCAGAAGAGGCTTACAGTTATAAATTAAACATAAATGCAAATGAGCTGTGCCATTGTTCTTTTTTTCCTATTCAAAAGGATCAGCGTGTCTCTAGAATAATTCAGGGACACTGGAGTGTATGTCACTAGGGAGTAGGCTGCACAGAACACCCCCACTGTAGATTTTTTTACAATACACAAGCCTATTTAACTCGCACACAACTATCAAATTAGTACCTGGAAACATTTCTCTCTTTGGATTATTTGGAATAAATCAGTTATATGTGTTCTGATCAGAGCATCATCAGTGTTTCCTATTAGGGTTGAGTAGCATAGCTGTCCTTGAGATGATAAAATGAACAAAGCCACGCCTCCTTTACTGAGACTGACAGAAACAAAAAAGAAATCCTCCCTCAATGGGACTGACAGGAAAAAAAAGCCATGCCACCTTTACCGGGACTGACAGGTACAGTGATCAGACCTGCTTTACTGGGATTAACAGGAACAAAGCCATGCCTCCTTCACTGGGACTGACGGGTACGGAGACCACACCTTCTTTACTGGTACTGGGGCTGACAGTAACATAGCCATGACTCCTGCACTCGAACTGACAGGAACATAGCCGCACCTCCTTCACTGGGACTGACAAACACAGAGGCCACACCTCCTTCACTGGCACTGACAAACACAGAGGCCACACCTCCTCCAGTGGGACTGACAAACACAGAGGCCACACTTCCTTCACTGGCACTGATAAACACAGAGGCCACACCTCCTCCAGTGGGACTGACAAACACAGAGGCCACACCTCCTTCACTGGGACTGAAAAACACAGAGGCCACACCTCCTTCACTGGGACTGACAAACACAGAGGCCACACCTCCTTCACTGGGACTGACAAACACAGAGGCCACACCTCCTTCACTGGGACTGATAAACACAGAGGCCACACCTCCATCACTGGGACTGACAAACACAGAGGCCACACCTCCTTCACTGGGACTGACAAACACAGAGGCCACACTTCCTTCAGTGGAACTAACAGCAGCATGGAGGGAGAGAAGAAAGCACAAAAAAAGATTAACTTGCAAATTCATTTGTAAATTCCCAACTTTTGCTAGTACATATTGAGATGGATGCACTGATCTGGATTGGGAAGTCTTTACACCCCTAGATGTCCCTCTCTGGCTTGCTTTTAACTTCATTTATTGCTATTGCACCACTGATAAAAAATAAAAAAAAAAAAGCTTCACTCAGCCAGATAAAAGTACAATGTGCTGAAGTGTGCAATGAATTTTCTCAGTACGTTACTTCACACGACACATTGTTTAAATGAAACATCATAAAGTGAAACAACTGAGAGACACTGTATAGCACACAACATCCAGACAGAGTGCATCAAATGACTGATTTTAAACAGAGGTGCACAACTTATTTTGTGAGAGTGATACAATAGGAAATGCAGTGAAAACAAATACCACACTGGTGAATATGCATGGCAAAAAAACAACTCCATCCCTTCATACTTAATTATAAATAAATGGAATTTAAAAAAAAAAAAAATCTGAGTTATTAAAAATCAGAATATTAACCTAATGCATAATGCAGTTTATGAAACCTTACTCACTTATTCTATAGGAGATACATAGTAATAACAACACCTAGCACCTAGACTGTGTGTGATTTGAGCATCCACAGAGCTGCATAAGCACTGCTGAGCCACTACAAATCCAGACATGGACTTTCTGCAGTTCCATCAACAGCCATTACACACCTTTAACTCAGGCACTGAAAATACTCAGTAGAGGTCTATTCACTAAAAACACATTCATACCATAGAGCTGTTGAATTCTCAACTCGGACTGGTCAGAAGGTGTTGATTACTTTTCTATAACAGCAGCTACAAGGCAAATCACAGTTTTATATTAATGCACTCTTTCGATAACATTTCTAAAGGAACAACTCATCCACAGGGACTTGAATGTCAGACGTTAATATGCATAATCATATTGATGCATAATCTAAGTCTAATAATAAACAGATTAAAAATGTGCTGTTATTTAACCAAGTTTGCCGATACACTTAAGGTTTTTCTAGGGACACGTT
Source organism: Pangasius djambal (assembly GCA_022985145.1). NCBI lineage: Eukaryota > Metazoa > Chordata > Actinopteri > Siluriformes > Pangasiidae > Pangasius > Pangasius djambal. Next base: position 7,778,080 of record CM040984.1, on the reverse strand, counting down.
TATGTAATATTTATTGAAGGAGTCTCCAGTGTCAGCGTTTTGTAACAGTTAGCAAGTTTTCCGCCACTGGAGAGTATCCAGGACTTTCAGTTTTTTACATGACAAGCTGTATCCTTTTTTCATCTAATTAAATTCAATATAGAGGGGAAAGAATAGTCTGGTGAGGGAATGACTTATTATAGCTGCTGAAACGTAAGCAATAACAGGAACTAACCTGTCTGACATTTCACAACATACAATGTAGCAATAAATATATAAAAAGCATGACATCATGACGAAAATCGTAATTGGTAGCATAATTGAGAACTGAGCATACCTGACATAGCCTGGTAGCAAATTGCTGTGGTATAAAAACAATAAAACACTTGTTGTTATAGGAAAATAATCACCACCCTGTCGTTGATTATTATCCTATAGTGCCCCATCATGATTTATTCCTTACATAAAACAAATACATCCACACTTTTCATTCCTTCAGTCAAAAAATGGATATGTTAAAAACAAACGAAGCTGTTTAGTATCTTTAGGTAGACATCTGATTAACTAAACGTAATGTAGATACTAGTTTAAAAACGATAGCTTTTCTCTAAGAGCCTTATGGAATTCTTTTCAGTACAAACATACTCAAAAAAATAACTGAACCATAATAAATGAAATATAATTCAAAATAAAATAGATTTGGAAATTCTCTGAATGGAACATAATTAGAGTGAACAGAAGTCTGGTAACCTGGTAACCTATAAATTAGGAAGAATGAGATTAGTGACATTTATGGGAGTAACAGCTGTATGCTATTCGTGCACAGTGGTTTTATTTGGCACATGTAGTGACAGGTAGCGCTGTTCATGATGACTCTCTCTACTGAATCAACTCTTTTGAACTGAATCAAGAGAATCTTGAGCATAACTGACACAGCCTGCTTATTCAGCCTGTGCACTCAGATGTGTGCTACCTGTGGAAATCATCCGAAAATCACCAGGAGGGAGACTCTAATAAAAAAAACAAAACAATGTTATGGTCTCATTTAGCAAATAAGTTGCACGCTAAGTGGCGGAGATGTAACTGCACGTTGTGCTGTTGTTTGTGTGCTATAAGGATGAATTGTTCAGCTGTAATTTAGCCTGATACAGATTGCACATTTACACATGCACTTTTACATGTGATTTTATTGGCAGTTAATCAGGAAGGAGATAAGCGTGAAGGCAATTGGCACGCAATTCGAGGAGGCTGAAACCTGTAACTCCTATTAACGGTAGGTCTGATGCGTGAACAGAAGCCAATACTGATACTTTGAGACAGCTGCTAAAACATTTGCAGCATGAAGCAACAAGAGGAGGAACACATAATGTCAAAGAAATGGATAACAGGAGAAAGGACTGTAAAGTCCCCATCAGACTAAGAAATTGTGGTATAAACCAAGAGAACATTACTTGCCTCCTACCTTCCAAAATATAGTAAGTATAGACTGGCTATTCTAAATTGCCATCCTCATGCTAGTTCACTAGGTTAGGGACTAAAAACACCATTGAGGACATTTGAGGACATTCTATGTCAAAAAAAAAAAGAGAGAAAAAGGCAAACAAACAGTGGTTTTAGATTATTGGCCGTAATTATAAATAAATAAAATAAATAAATAAGTAAAGTGAGCCAACACAAAACCATAAATTAAGACAAATAACACTAATCATTCTATTATAAGAAAAGAAATGGCACCGTATAAACATAAACAGAGGCCATATACTGTATGTCTGCACATAGCTGTAGGCCGGAAATAAATGTCTCAACTGACGGAAGATTTAGCGCTCCCTTTTTATTATTATCAATATGATATATTATTAAGTATTTTATTGGCATAGAAGTGAGTCAAATAACTTCCACTTCTGCCTTTCAGCCTTTACCCTGATCGATCATTTCATGCCCCCAGCTGTCTGTGCACTTGACCTTTTATAGAGTTTTGTGGGCGTCACTACATGCAAATGAGCTGTGTCGGGAATTCCTGAAACGTTACTATTGTAGTGTGATTTGAAATCAGAAGTCACGAGGGAAAGACTTAACATAAGTAATAACAGCAATTAACTTGTTTCGTGGACATTTCCCAAAACACAACTAAAAACTGATAAAAAAAAAACCAAACAAACAAAAAAAACATTCATTAATGTAATCATTTTCCATGCAAATTGCTGCGGTATAAATTGATTAAAACACTTCAGGGCATGCTGTTATAGGAAAAGAATCAGCCTCGGGGTGACGCCACCCAAGTGTATCTGTCTGCGTCCTGCAGGATTACAAACCACGCAACTTACAAGGCACGCCCACTATTACAAGTTACGCCCACAACAAATATATTAAACCTCCGTCAGGATTACAAACCACACTCTTTACAAGGCACGCCCACTATTACAAGTTATGCCTGCAACAAATTCATTAAACCTCTGTCAAGATTACAAACCACACCCCTTACAAGGCACGCCCACTATTACAAGTTTCGCCCACAACAAATACGTTAAACCACCATCAAGATTACAAACCACGCCCCTTACAGGGTACGCCCACTATTACAAGTTTCGCCCACAACAAATACGTTAAACCACCATCAAGATTACAAACCACGCCCCTTACAAGGCACGCCCACTATTACAAGTTACGCCCACAACAAATACATAATACAGGCTTAGATTTAGGGTTAGGGTTAGGGTTAGAATGTGTGAGAATGTTGTGTAGTGGGCATGGGAATGTTGTGTAGTGTGCGTGAGAATGTTGTGTAGTGGGCATGGGAATGTTGTGTAGTGTGTGTGAGAATGTTGTGTAGTGGGCATGGGAATGTTGTGTAGTGTGTGTGAGAATGTTGTGTAGTGTACATGAGAATGTTGTGTAGTGGGCATGGGAATGTTGTGTAGTAGGCATGGGAATGTTATGTAGTGTGTGTGAGGATGTTGTGTAGTGGGCCTGGGAATGTTGTGTAGTGGGCATGGG
>CM040984.1:7746379-7775007 GCA_022985145.1 Pangasius djambal | reverse complement strand
AGAATGTTGTGTAGTGTGTGTGAGAATGTTGTGTAGTGGGCATGGGAATGTTGTGTAGTGTGTGTGAGAATGTTGTGTAGTGTGTGAGAATGTTGTGTAGTGGGCATGGGAATGTTGTGTAATGGGCATGAGGATGTTGTGTAGTGTGTGAGAATGTTGTGTAGTGGGCATGGGAATGTGTAGTGTGCGTGAGAATGTTGTGTAGTGTGCGTGAGAATGTTGTGTAGTGTGCATGGGAATGTTGTGTAGTGTGCGTGGGAATGTTGTGTAGTGTGCATGAGAATGTTGTGTAGTGTGTGTGAGAATGTTGTGTAGTGGGCATGGGAATGTTGTGTAGTGTGCGTGGGAATGTTGTGTAGTGTGCTTTGCTAGTGGGCGTTCCTTGTAGTGGGCGTAGTTTGTAGTCTCGCAGGACGCAGACAGACCCTCCTCCTGCTACCCGGCTGTACAGAAGCCTGACGGAGTTCAATCCACGAGCTCAGAGATCCAGGGCGGATTTTAGCGCGTGCACAGGAGGGCGGGGAGGCGGATAAGAGCAGCGCGAGCTCCTGTCATGCTGAGCTGCAGAGGTTTCTGCACGGACGCTCACATTTTACTCACAGAGAGACGGAGAAAGTTTCATTTAAAACCCCGGAGCCAAAAACTTTCAGCATGAAGCCGCGCTGACAGCTGCCTCCCCCGGAAACAACACACTTCCAGCCTCGGATACCAGCAGACGGAGCGGTTCAATCACAGTGTTGGCTTGCTCATTTTGATCCAGTTTACATTATATATTTTGCATTTTGTTTTCGGGATGTTGCAGTGACCATGGCCGCGCAAGTGGCATCAGTCCCGGCGGCGTCTAATAATAACAAGAGCAAGACTTTATCTGGGGTTTTGGGACAAGATTTAAACTCCGGGAAGCGTGCAGGAGGAATAGGAGACGTGAGAAGCGCGAGTAATAACAATAACACCAATAATAATACTAATAATAATGTAGATCGGCGTTGTGATGACCTGAGCCGAACTGGTGGAAGCGTGACAACTTCAGTGTCCTCATCCTCCTCCTCATCATCATCATCTTCCTCCTCCTCCTCATCATCAATGTCGTCGAGCTCTCCTGGTGCAGAAACGGGTTTTGTGGCTAATCATAAACTAAAGCACGCTCCCGGAGATATTCGGTTTCAGCAGCACAGCAATCAGCGCGCCGTACAGAGGAACCACAGCAGCCAAGACGCCTCCGACCAGCAGAGGTTAGGAGGCAGGGAGAGTGCTGTAGGAGGCAGTTCTGAGCAGCACATGCTGAGAAAAAGTGCTGAAGATCAGCCTTGCAGAGCCGCAGAGCCCATGAGTAGCAGCAGGTACGAGCAAGGCAACTTGGCACCGAGTCTCCAAGCCTCCCATGCCCAGGGCGCAGGAGGAGGAGGAGGGAAAACACCAGTCTCTGACTTCAATCACTATTTTGGAAGTTCAAGATCAGGACCTTGCTTCGATCAGCACGGGGCACAGCAGGGCTTTGGCACTCTGATGTATCCCGCCACTTCTAATCATGTGGAAGCCTCTCCAAACTCCCACGAAGGGCAGCAGAAGAGTCAGTACGGCGCTTATGCGGGCTACGGGGCTGCGGGATACAGTAACCCGGCCTCCAGTCAGACCAAATGCGCCCCGGTTGGGTCCATGAACAACGCCGGGGGGTTTGCACGTTTCCCGGGACAGAGTCAGCATCCTTCCGGCGCGACTCCCACCCTGAACCAGCTGCTCACTTCTCCAGGACCCATGATGCGATACTATGAATACAGCAGCGGAAAAGATGCGAGCTCTCAGTACGGGTGTGGAGGCTCAGGGTGGCCGGGACAGAGAACTAATCCCGGGGTTGCAAACAGCGCTCAAAGCGCCACCCGGAACCAGGTGAACTCTCACTCTATACTCTATGTTGTTGTTGTTGAGAGTTTTTTTTTTTTTTTTTTTTTTTACTGTGTCGCAAACCTACGAGTAGTAAAGCTTATTGTTTGTATAATAATTATTAATAATTATAAATGTTTTCAGCCATTTGTTTTCAAAACGTGTCAAAGGTGAAAGGTCACCTGCGGCGGCTTTTGATCAATCAGCGTCATCAGGTAGCTCAGCCTGAATGAAATTAGCTCAACGCTAATAAGATAAATGCAGCTAAACGGATGTAGCATGTAATGTAGGCTACATAAAATAAAGTTAGACCAAGCAGCACAACCTGAATCCAATTTTAATTATGAAAAAGAAAAAAATAAAATAAAATAAATAGTCTGATTTATATGTCAAATATTAAGTCTTATTATTATGTAATAGTTTTAACTCACACATGGCACTTAAACCTAGATTTACAAGGTGAAAAATTGTACTATTCAGTGTAAATTCATATCTTTATGCTTTATATGCACCTATAATTCATGAACACACCTGTTTGCGCACACACACACACACACACACACACACACACACACACATGCCACCATTAGAGAATTTGATATCTGTCTGCTGATGTTGTGTTACTTTTCACACAGCAAAATTTTATAATGTGTTTCAGCAGTTTATAAGGAACTTTATTGCCTTGTGAAGGGAAAGTGAAGTCTAATGTATTTTTTTTTTTAATTTCTAACCCAGAAACCTTGTGAAAATTCACCCAACATAGTAGGTTCATTAATTAATGATTATTGTCCATAAAAGGAATTTTCAAGGCTTTATTGTTAAGTGCAAATAAAATTCTATATTCACCTGGACAGTACTGTAGGAAATAATGCAGTCTATTTGGTGCTGTAGATCTAATGCGACATTATAAAAGTGAATTCTACACTGCTTGCTTTTTTCTGTGTACCTATAATCTATTAGGCCTTGTGTGTTTCCTAAGACCGTCCCTGAGTATTACAGCATGCAATGAAAAGATGATATTTGAAATGGAATGTTAAATGGCTTTCATTCTGTAATTCAGTGTTCAGGATAAAGTTGTCGTCTTGTGTGTGTTTATACAAGACAGACGTAATAGTAGCTAAAGACTGACTGATGTCATTTTAATTGCATGAAACCTTAACACTAGTTACATGATCATTACATTATAATTGCTGTAATAGTCTACACTAACTGCTATTATCCTCTGATGGCTGTCATATTGGCCTGTGCACTTGTGCACTTGTTCGCTTCTGCCCTCCAGGCTTGGAGTGTGAATAATGGAGGTAAAGTCGGCATGGGCGCTCTGCCAGCCCGCTGCTCCGAGTTCACATCAAATCTGACATGTGACTGGCTCTGTGTTTCCATGTGGGCCATGTAGATATATAAAAACTGCTGAGTGCTCCCTCTTTCAGCAGAACGTGGCTGTGTCTTCTACTCCTGTGTCTCTGTAATGACTGGAGGATAGATGTCTGTTATGTGGATGTATACATTTACTGATTGTGTTAGGGTTTTGTTCGTCTTAGTTATATATTTTAGTTTTATATATATAGATAGATAGATATAGATCATTTAGTTATAGATATATTGATATATATTTTTATTTCCCAGTCACCTTCTGACCTGCGTTACTCATAAATCATTTGTATATTGGAATAAATTTAATTAATCATATTTGAATGTAGCTCTGATTGAATTATCATTCAGAAAATTTGAATTTCTTAGCATTTCTTAGTGTTGGTTTGCATATATATATATATATATATATATATATATATATATATATATATATATATATATATATATATATATATATATATATATATATATATGGTACTGTGCAAAAGTCTTAGGCACATGCAAAGAAATGCTGTAGAGCAAACATGCCTTCAGAAATAACGAAATTAAATGTTTCTACTTTTAAAAAATATTGTAAAGAACAGTAATAAATGAAACAATGTCAATATTTGGTGTGACGACGCTTTGCTTTAAAAAACAATCAGTAGTCTGAGGTACAGTGTGTGCAGTTTTATAAGGAAATGAGCTGTAAGTGTTACTGAGCATCTTGCAGAAGCAGCCACAGTTCTTCTGGAGACTTTGACTGTCACACTCACTTCTTATTTTTGCAGCAAAACTCAGCAGCCTTCATTATGTTTTTTTTGTCTGAAAAGTGTCTCTTATATAATCTGCTGCTTTCTTTACTGACATACAAACATTCTTCTGTGACATTTTGTTTCATGCTGGAAAACTAATGTTTGGAAATCTAAAATATTTTTGTACTGAATCAATAATGTAGAAGTCATAAAATAAAACTCTATAACAAAGTTTGTACTAAACAATAGGGTGCCTAAGACTTTTGCACAGTACTGTATATATTGTTGAAACTATGGAGACGTGTTCCCATTTCATTAACTGTTTCTAACTCTGACCTAGACTATCATCGATGTAAGCCTGTCAATATACATGGCGTTATTTCATTCATGTTAGGATGCTGTATTTCCCAAAGCTGATGGCTATCACTGTATTCTGGGCCACAGCACACCTCCAAAGCCGCCCTGGCCTTTGTGTGTATATGTGTGTGTGTGTGTGTGTGTGTTTGTTTACATAGCTAGCTCTAGCAGTTTAGCTGATTAGGCGGTCTGAGCGAAATTTTAATTTGCTCCGTTGCTCGTGATAAGGGCCGGCAGTGTTTTCATCTTACAGGATGAAACGCCAAATGCCTGAGTGTAATTGGCATATGGGTTATCCCAGGATTGCCTTTTTTTTTTTTTTGTTAAAATGTGAGCTAATTTCAATTTACTGTAGAAAATAAATAAAATAATTGAAGATTTATTTTAGTTAAGCAGAAACATTTAGTTCGAGACAGAAAGATCCTTCTCAGCAGAATTAAGGCTTGCATTAATATTTTCTTGCATAACAGGACCATAGTGTGTTGATTTTTCAATGATCTGCATAGTGTGTATTTAGAAAGGGAAAAAAAGCAATTATAGTAGAGTTGATAGTACTGAAAATGAAGATGGTTAATTTAAAATTAATAGTTGTTTGCTGTGCTTTTGACACAACTCTCTAAAATTGGGTGCAACCAATGGGCCTAACCAGGCATATAATATGCCGTATGAACTCCATATGTTCCTGGAGACAGTGGAATCAGTGAAATCCTGTAGACTTGTTGCTCATACATTCCTGCTAAGAGCTCTGTCAAAATAGCGTTTGTGAACACTGAGTGAAATTGGAACCCTGTGCATTCTGCAGAAATCTGATTTTTGGTTGCCAATTTCAATTAGAGGCTTAGAGCTGCTACAAAGGTACTGCTCATTTCTATAGACCATCCAGACACTTAATTCTCTGTGCTGTTTGTTACAATATCAGAACAAATACACCTCCCACTGTCAGAAGTGGATATAATAAGTAAGAGATAAAACATGACAGGACATACTGTTGTAGGAATTACTGTTGCCACCTAGGAGCTGATTATTTTCTTTTAACAGCATGTCTCCTGATGTTTTACTCCTCTTATATCACAATTTGCCAACAATTCTCGTTTATTATTTGTATTTTTTTTTTTCATTTAGTATGAATAACAGTGTGTTTAGAGGAAATTTTGAATTTCTTATCCTGGCTTAGGGTTGGCCTGCATATAAACCATTATGCTTTATAGATGCGTTTATGAAGCAGTGAAGGACACAACCTGACATAAATTGTTGAATCAAGAGACAATTATTCCTATATTTTATCAGTTTATATTTACATTTAATGTTGTGGAACATTAGTTCTCCTTATCGCTTATGTTATGCTACACATCTCCTTACAGAAAGCTTCACCATATGAACAAATTCATGGTTAAATAACAGCATGTATTTAAATACACTTATTGTTATTCTTAGTTTAAAGCTGGGCGATATGACGCTATAACATCGAGATCATGATAAATTATATCACAATACACTTTTCTGACATATCGGTGGTATCGTGAAATTTTGTTTGAACATTTTTTTTAAAACAGCATCACAAACTGCTGATTTGGTGTTCAAATTTGGTAGTGAACCTTTAAAATTGTAAATTTTAATTAATTTATTGTAATTTATTTAAATTATTAGTTTTCTTTTTTTTTTACTTTTATTAGATTAATTTGGTAAACAAGCATTAGTCATAATTTCATAATCATATTTCATAATCAAAAATACAGCACTACTGTATTGCTGGCACTTTGTGAGCAAATCTAAATATCATGATATCTATTATGTATCCTAGTATTGTTGCGTATTGTGTATCGATTTTGAACATATCGCTCAGCCAAATTAGGTGTTACTATAGAAGCTACAACATCAGAACGAGTGCATTACTATAAACCTTGCAGCCGGTGCTACTGTCAGAAAATTAATCAGCACTTTCTGGCCAATCAGAACCCAGAATTCAACAGCACTGTCATATAAGAATAAATGAAGCTGTTTAGTAAAACATAACACGTAGTTTATCAAAGACAAATCTGTTATATACAGCTGAAATGAGCTGTGCAGTAGATTTATATGGACCACCCAGACACTGCCTGCCTTTTGCTCTGAATCACTCTAAATTAATCCAGCTGTAACTTCTTTGCTGGTTTTGTGGTAGCATACATGTTATAACAGCTTGTTGGCAGGTTGTGCCAGAGAGCTCGGCCATGCTGAAAAACTGACTTTGGGGTGCTCTGATACTGTAAAAAAAAAAAAAAAAGCTGTGTGTGTGTGAGTATGTGTCTGTGACTGTGTGTGGTTGAGCAGCACTCCGGCCTGCACTGCCAGTGCTGTGTCTCTCCGGTTATTGCTCTCCACAGGGGTGTGAAGAGGGGCTGCTGAGTGCTGCTTCTGGGGAGCTGATGGTGGAGAGTAATGGAAAAAAGGCTCGTATTTGAACTCAGGAGGGCAGTCTCACTGGAAGACCTCATGCACCATAAAGTATTATCATTTACTTCACATCACATAACCAAAGTGCTGAATTCCTACGCGTTTGAGAATATCATACGGTCTTCCATGTTTCATAGGAATGAGTGCAATAAAAGGTGTTTACAATAAATTGCAGTAAATTGCTCATGTGCGTTTGGCTCAGCGCCAGTCCTAGCCTTCACGGAGCCTTATCCTTCATTCATACTGGCAGACATTTTTTTGCCTCATGTTGCCTGCCGGTTTGTAGCCATGGTTTCTCTTTTAGCACCTAGATTGCCAAACGCCATTTGTGATAGTTCTTTCTGTTGATTGATTCATCCTGAATGTCTGTTTATCCATCGTGTTTGTTTATCCCGATGAATCCTGTGACTTACTTTATGCTGCTGTGGATGGTCCCACATGCCTACCCTAAAGATTTGCACTTCCAAAACACAGTCTGTGCCCAAGTCTTACCCTTGCTCCTGCGGATAATAACACCTGGATACTGTAGATTTATACCTGCTATAATCATAAAGACTGTTTTGTTCTCATCCCAGCACTCTTATTCACACGATGTTTATATTGAACATCCTTTCACTTAGTACAGCACACTTAGTACTGTCTGACTTGACTCTTCAACACCTGTATACACTAATGGGTTCCCTTTTGAGTCTTTTTTTTTTCCGGACAAAGTTTCTTCCTCGTTTCATGTCAGGGAGTTTTTCTTGCCACTGTCATCTCTAGTTTGCTCTAATTGCTAAAATTGATTAAAATCTAATTGAATATTTAGCAATGTGCAACAAATCTTTCTTAATCCATATATGATAAAAAAAAGCTCATTTTCACAAGCAAACTTTATAGAGTTTTTTTAGTTGTTTGAAAAAGATGTTTGCTGCATCAAATTTAATTATTATTAATGCCGATTTTAATCTTGCTAATGTTTTCATGCCATTCATGAAGCATCACCTATTGGGAGAGGTTTTGTGTGGAAGAGTTTTAAGAGATATTGGATTAAATTCTATTACAAACGCCTTCTATTATAGGCGTACAAATGCCTTGGGTGCATTTACACTTTTACTTTTATGTCACTAATCTCAAGCTGCATATATTCCTGATGCCACCAAGTGTAAATAGGCTTCAAAATGGTTGTTTTCTCCAACCGTTATTTTTACACCCTGCTATACTTGAAGCAAATAATCAAAATAATCAAAACAATCAGTTTCTCCTTCTAGTTTGTCTAGAAACTTAAAATAGTAGCTGCTAGGAACAAAGAAGGATAATGTCTATACCATTTTCACATATTCTCTACCCCTGTAATAGACACATATACTGCTTTCCCACATCCCTTCTTTATCATAATCAGCTCTGTAGAGCATTCAGTAACTAGCTGATTAGCTAGCTAATTTTCATAAACCATCACTATCACCCTTTTACATCTAACTTTCCAACATTTGAGGTTTATTATCCAGCTAGAACATACTAGAAGAATATCTATTTACCATAGCCTTGCAACAATAGTCTATTTAGCTCATCATAGCTAATTTATAGTGAACTGCGTAGCTAGCATAGACTAGCAAGTGAGACTGAGCTGTTTCGGATGATTTCAGAACGTCAGCTGGAAGACCTCAGTCTCACTTGCTAGTTGGTGCTAGATACAAAGTTATAATAATAAAAACAACAAAAAAAAACTGACATTTTTTTTTTTTCATCTCACTCTCAATGTGCTTTTTCTGTGGTTTCTCTGCATCTTATGAAGATCCACAGCTAACAAGTTTAAGTTAGCAGATAGCAAAAACGTTTTTGAATGTTATAGTTATAGAAAGCTAAAACTCTGTCAGCTTTTCTGGGACTTCTGAGAACCATTTTGCAGAACATTTTAAGTTCCTACAGTGTTGCTAAAACATTTTAGCTGTAGGAACATTAACACTGACATTTCCATGAGTGTTATGTCTACGCCGTGGAACAAAATGTACATGTTTTCAGAACATTGCAGAATGTTATTTTTGTTTTAAGAACCTGTCATAAAATACCGAATGTTATCTGTTAGCTGAAGTTTCTCTTGGAGACCACATTGTCTGTTTAACATGACCTTCATATCATGGGACAAACGGTATGCTATTGTAGCAGCATGACATTTAGTTCACGAGAAGCCTCTGTCTGTCATGTTCTTAAAAAAAAAAATGTTGTGTGTATATACAACTAAGTTTCGCTAAATAAAAAAAAAATAATACATAAATCTTAATGGCATGCAGTGGCTCTGGAAAGTGGCAAGCCCTACGCAACTTGAGTAATTTGCTCATAGGAAGACCAGGCTCCCTGCGCTCTGTTCTCGTTCCCTCTCTCCCTCTGTCTCTCTGCTTTGATTTTGGTTTCTGTCACTCACTTGTGTGTTTGGCAGTGAGCCAGCCCTGTGGCTTCACCTCTCAGTCACTCTATGACCTTCACACATGGAAATTAGCCACGTGCTCCTGTTGAATGGGAGCTACCTCCCTGAAGGAAAAGGAAAAATTCTTTTCATCCTTTCCACTTTTCCTACTCCCATGGGCGTTGCTGAAGCCCTCACGTCCTCCAAATGGAGAGAGGACAGGAGAGGAGAGGCAGATCCAGGAAAAGCTCGTCCTCGGTCCAGAGGGAGGACGGTGCACAGCGGGCAGCCAAGGAGAGAGCTGTATTCTGAAGCCCAGAGGGTTTGTGTTTGAACATCTGCTGCTTTTGTAGCATCATGCTATAGATAGTGTGCCTCATGCTTCCTTATTTCTGGTTATATACTGTAATCTTTCATGTCTGAAGTGCCTCCCCCTCCCCCTTCCTAAATCTTCTTTTCTGTATCTTCAGCCAAGAATAGTGACACCGAGCTTGTGCTCAAAATTGGCTCAATTTTAGAATGACAGGCATTGATTAGTGTGACTGGTCATGGTTGAAGGTGTTGATTTCGGGTGCTGTGTGTGAGAATGAGCATGGCTGTCAGCCACCTGTGTCAATAAACCTGTCATTTTCAGCAATACTATACCGCGGTTCCATTTTACAGAAGGAACACAGAAATCAGTGTAGATAGAAAATATTCTTTAACGCCAGTAGGTATAATATGTTCTACATTTAGGGAAAAATGTACTAAACTGTATAGGGATGCAGCAATACCATGGGTACATGGTTTCTGGTACTCAGTGACACTGATGCCAAAATGAGTAGCCTCCTGGATTAGTAATCAATTGGGGTGGTGTGGAACATTTTATTTAGCTCGTTTTATATTGGTTGCTGCTGTGTCTTGCTGGCAGTGAACTCCTGTTGAGATTGAGGGTGACCTACCTGAGCATGCAGAGCAGTATCTGTGAGCGTGGCCATTAAAAAATGAGCACAAGGTTCCATACTTGCAGCTTGACTCATAAGCCAAGTGTAGAGCAAAGTGTAAAGGAAGCGTGCATGTTTCAGTGCTCAGTGCTTGCAGAACTGAAGTGCTCATTCACACGCAACGGTTTGCATGCTTTCTTCGTTGCACAATACTCGCAACCTACCTTTGAGTGTACACAGTTCATGGCACCTTACACTCATTTTTAATAACCATGCTCACTGTTCACTACTCTGCATGCTCAGCTCAGCCATCTTATGGTGTGTTTAAACGCCGTAAGGTTACTTGTATTTTCATAGAGCACAGTTTGCGAAATAGAATCCGAGTAGCTGTCATTTTCTCGGACCATGTGTTTATTAGCGCAAAAGTGTACACTAGACTTACATATAGTATCACATAGTATCACTTGATCACTTGTACTCGTACTGTAAATAAGCATGGCATTAGACAGATACCTGCTACTACTATCAGCGCATCCCTAATACTGTACCATTGTTTGTCACTAAGGTGATACCCTTCAAGATACATTTTTAAGATATATAGTTGATTATAAGGGTCGTGTTTGTAGCTTAAATGTGTTTTAAATGTAAGCTGGCACAGCATTTGGTGACTAGCTGGTTAGCAAGCTAATTTTTACAGTTACCTGTCTAACATTTATTAGCTAGCAAAAGCATGCAAGCACCATATCTGTGTCATGTGGTGACAGAGACATACTAAAGGGACAAAAGATGTACCCTTGAAACTACCACTCCTTTTAGCACCTTTTTTTTTTTTTTTTTTTTTTTTTTTTTTTTTTTTTTTTTTTTTTTTTTTTTTTTTTTTTTTTTTTTTTTTTTTTTTTTTAATGTTTGCATTTGTAATGCAAATGTCGAGTACTCACACCTTTCTTGAACATGTCACCTCTTTTTTCAGCCCATATCATGACCTAATTAATGGGCTGTAGAATTATAGTTGTTCACAGTGCCAAGTTGTTAGCTTCCAGACTGTATTAGCCTTTCCCCCGTGCTTCTGGCAGCTAGAACTAATCAATGGGGATGCTAATCCATAAATGTCTCGAGAAATATTTATATCTTCATGGTTATGCTAAAAAAAAAAAAAAGAAGGAAGAAAGAAACAAGGCACTGAATATGTACAATAGAATCAGTCTTTTTTATTGATTATAGATAATTTAATAACTGTTAGTGCAAATAGAAGAGGAAATGCTCCTTTTATTTCACCTATGAGAAGGTCTTTTGATGAACATCCACTTGCATTATAGGATAAACACGCAAAGGTTACTATAATGTCAACTGTATGTCAGTGGCTTTTCTGTTTACGGTTTTGTAGATCACATTACCATAATCAATCGTTTGGGCAGCTGAACTCTTTGTTTCCCAGTGGAAAATTGTGCCTCTTTTTAAAACTGCTGCTGCATCTCTATTTTGGGCTGAAATTGATGTGTCAGAGAGACGGCACTCTTACACTTGTGAGCTTTTAGCTAAATTAAGACGACTCGTAGAGCAAAGCTTTTCACGCCAAGCATAATGCATTATAGCCCTCTCCTGTCTGAGTATGATATATTTCTCTATCTCTTTCCTTTCTCTTTCCTGTTGTCCTACTACTTGCTTTTTAGGCTGGGATCTTGCACAGTCAGCTCTTCGCTGTTTATGAAGTCGTATGGTTTGGTGCTGTAATTAATTAAGAGCTGTGCATTTGGTTACGCCACCAATTCGCCATGCTACTCAAGCCGAATGCACAGAATGCAAGGATGTCACTGTCTTACAAGATGCCAGAGAAAAGTAGAGAAGTCCAATTAACTCGTTTTAGCCCCTCAGCAGTTTTTTTTAATTTTTTTTTTTACATTTCCTGTTAAATGTCAGTGCCTCACTGTCCTTGTCAGCCGTGTCCTTTTCGCTGACCTTCCCTCAGCCTATCTGCAGAGAACCATCATTCAAGTCATTAAGCTTTAATGATGAATTGTTTCATTATGTCAGTGCAGCAGAAAAAAAAAGTGATTTGGTCCAATTAGTAGTAATTAAGATCTGTAGGAGCAAGAAGAATTAAAACCCATCTGTGCTCTGTGCAAGCATATCCCAGGTCCAAAAACGCTAGTGCTATATAAGGTAGCATGGATTTGCTGAAGGCTGTCTGACCCGGTTCCTTCTGCTTGTGAGGAACATGTGAGAGCATATTAGGTGACAAAACAGAAGATATGTTGTCTTAAAGGAAGGGGATTTTTCCCTCCAAGTTGTATGTATGTTTACTAGCCCTGTGGAAGAGCATTTCTGAATTGACATGTTCTGAGAATCAGGACCCTGTGGCCTATATTTTAGCCAGTGAACACCCATTATACTATAAGTACAGAATAAAACACTTGGGGGCATGCGGTTTTAGGAAAATAATAAATCAAAGGGGTGGTGTGATGCAGCCTGATGTGAAGAGGAGTCAGAGGTACCATCCCAAAATGTATTATTTCTCTTATACCACAGCATTTTGTCAATGATCATGTTTTTTCTTTATTATAGAACAACACATCATACTTTTTATCAATTCATGTAATGTTATAGAAGCTATACACAGTCTTACCAGCCTCTTTTCTTTTTTTTCTCCCTCTTGAATTAAAAAAGACAAAAAAGTATCTTGACATTTACTGAGAAACTAGAAAGAGCAAAGCCGTCTGTCCTGAAGACTTTCCCATGGCGGAAAAACTACTGACTGTTACAAAGCACTGGATTCTGGAGACTCCTTCCTTAAGTGTTGAATAAACATCCACATGCAGAAAGCATCAACATGTCAGTGATTATACTTTGTTAAATAACAGCACTTTTTAAAATTACTAGTACTATTATTAGTCTTAGAGTATGTGGCACGTCCACCATGCAAGTCCCTTTGTAACTTGTTACTAAAGCAGCGATAATGTATAAATGAGGGCATTAATATAAACCTGTGATTTGTCTTGTAGCCAGAATTATTGTCAGAGCTGGTATTATAGAAAATGATCTCGGTGTGTTTGTGAACTCGGGAGAAATTCAAATTAATTGTAAGTGATTTCAGTGTGGAAGGCTCTGATGTGAGTCAGAGTTTACTACAGACCTTTATTATCTTTATGAAGGTTATTTCGGCCTGATGTTCATCAACTTTTTGTAATCAATGGACTCACCATGTGACATTATGTGTATGTATGGGACTTCACGGGCTGTTGGTTGATGTGTGCATGATTGATAAAGTATTATCACAATTTTATGCAATCAGTACATTATCTTTTCGGGAATTTACCAGACTAGGGCTGGGTGATATGATGATATAATATCAATATCGTGATAAATTAATGTCCACAATATGTGTTTCTGAGATATCATTTTATTTTAATATACAATTTATTTTCATAAGTAAATTAAACAAAAACATTAAGCAATAATTTTTTTCAAAGTCATTTTTTGTAGACATTAAATAACATATCAAACTGATTTTTTAAATGCAACATGCAATGCAATGTTTATATTTAACATTAATTCATGATACATATTGTGTATTGTAGAAATGTCTTTTGAGACTTGTGATATGATTTTTCTCATCATATTACCCACCCCTAGTTTAGATCTTATTTTATTCATGTTATCTCTGTCTGGCACCTTTTGATTAATTGTATTTGGAAGTGCATGCCCTGGGTGGTGTTGTCTACTTGAGATTACTAGACAATGATTTTGCAAAGGATGTGGATTTTGCACATTACTAAACTGGTGGCTGTAAAACTAAACTTACCTCTCCTGGTAGCTACATTAGCCTCATAGCAGTGCAAAACTACAGAATCAGAGTTTTATTTGTGTAGCATGTTCTGTCTGATCAACTACATTTGGGTGAAGAAAATTTTTTTGGCTGAAGTACTGCTTTAATGTTCAATAGCTGCGGCACGTATACGTGTAAATACATGTATTTGCAGTTCATATTGTTTGTATTACCTATGGCGAATATTTCCCTTCTGAAATTCCTATAGATCTAATCTCTACTCAGTTTTCAGCCTTTTGGACTGTTTGATAGTAAAGATGAGCTATAAAAAATCTGAGCGTTTGCATGGTTTTCCCGAATGAGGATCAGGTTAGGTTTTGTTTAGCGTTCTTGACAACGCCGGTGGCGAGTTGTCATAGAAGAGTTATATCCCCTTTTACATATTAATGCATTTCTCACGAGACCATTCCAGCATGCATACATTTCCATTATTAGGTCTGAGTGTGGCATAGGCATGTTGATGTGTTTGCTGTGCTGTGCATTATTTCTGCATGTACCATGCTCACTCACACATTCATTTATCCCCACCGGCATCTTTTCTCAGCATGTCACGTGTCCCCACTGGGCTAAACTCTGGGTCCCGTACGCATCAGAACCCATTACGCATAACGGCCTTTTGGGCGCACGTCATTCTCTGCATGTTATGACACTTATTTTATGACTGCTTACATATCAAATATTTAAATAAACAGAATGGGGGGCTGGCTGCTGCCGGAGGGGAGAGCCATTCATTTCCATGCGACGGGAGACAGCATGCGGGTCGGTCGTGAGTGTGTGGTGGAGGGAGGCGGAATGCTAGACACAGTGAAGAGAAATGCTCCGCTTGGCTCCAATCAAAGCGCCCGACGACGGGGTTTTTTTTTTCACTCACACCCAGCAGCGGTGGCGGCAGAGCCATCAGTCAGCGACTGTGCTGGCCCCGGTGGCTCATAAAAACGCAGCCCGCCGTGGCACATGAATATCAATCGCGCACCACGGAAAGAACACGCCTGGCAAAAGATGGTATAAAACAACAGCATTTGAAAAAAAAAGTACTAAATGCAGAAGGTAGAAGTGGAGAGCTGATTTATTTGTCTTTCCTCGAGAGCAAGCAAAGCAGTCAGGGCACGCCGAGTCGCTCCACCCCGAGATGGTGGGAGGGCCATTACTGTCAGGCTAATCTTAAAATAATTAATTGAGAAGTCGACGCTTTTAAAGAGTATTGTAATTGAATCCTAAATTAGGTCCAGGAAGGAGGACACGTCCTGTTTTTCTATGAGCCTGTTCCCATTCTCGGAGCCAGAATCGTGCTTATTGGCAGCTGAGAGAGAAAGCTAATGATATGTATAGTGAGAAGAAAAAAAAAACAAGCATCTATAATTCATTTTTCTTCTTTGAATTTGAATGCCATGTTGTGATGACTGAGATAGGATCTGTCAGACGTCTGTCTATGAGTAGGTAATTCCATCAATATGGCCCCTTTGCCTTGTAAACAAATGTGTAGAATGTTGAGTAACAAAGTCAACAGAATGAAATGCATAAATCCTGCATAAGCTATGAATACTTCCAGAGGCATAAAATCTAGGAAGCGGTGTGAGGGAAGAGTAAAGCATTTTCATCCGCTCTCCATGCATTCTGTGGATGAGTCAATAGGCACCGCACTCGTTCTCAGAGCTGCGTTTCTGAAAGCAGTGGGGGTCCATGAACGGATGTTTTGACATTTTGGCAATGGAACTCATGTTGTTACATATCTCGAGGCAGATAAATTCATCAATAACGTTTTTTTTTACTCTCAGTGCAAGCAGATTGAATCGAGAGTAGAAACATAAGCCCGATCAGGTGTAGTCTAATTGGTGTAAAAGATCAAATTGATTATGTAATTTATATTAAACATCATATGATGCTCATGTTATTTACTATGTATGTATCAGCTTTTGTTAGGTTTTTGCAGGACTAATTCCAATCAGTTCCATCAGAATTGAAACCTTTATAAAACCTTTACAATCCTTCACTGATTTTAAAAGTACATTTTGAAAGCTAATTTAACTATAAAATATATACTTTGTGTTATTTATCTGTTGGACCAAAGAATAGACCAAAGAATTACTGTTCCAATCTTCTCAACTAGCACAAAGCAGCTAAATACTATATATATGTGTGTGTGTGTGTGTGTGTGTGTGCATACCTTCCAAAGAAGTCAAAAGAAAAATAATTCCATTAATACACCTAATTCTAACAATATAATTATACATTCATCTGTTATGAGAAGTGTTAAACTGTTTTTCTTACTGATTAGAAGTAAATGCCTTTAATAACTTTTTTAATAATGTACACTTCCTATCAAAAGCCTGGGGACTTTGCTGTTTTGCAATAACTTAATCTATTAAACATTAACCAGGTATATTTTGAGGGAAACGATATCGTATATAAATATTTTTATGATGAGTAACAAAAAAACAATTACATGTTCATAAAAAAAAGCCTCCCATAGCAGCAGTACTGTTGCGCACTTTCTTTTAAAGAGCCAATTTTCAAATGGAGGAATTATAAGGTATTATAAAAGACTCATTAGAACTGGTCTCTATGGATTTTAATGAAGTTTGCTCACTCGGGCATCCATGAGAAAGCATTAGATATGTAACCGAATATAAAAACACATTTGGAATGAACTGATACAAATCCAGATATGAATAGGAGGTGCATTATTTTTATTTATTTATTTTTTTTAACTTGCCAGAAAGGTTTGAAAGGGGCATCTGGTTGAAACTAGAGGCGTGCATCAGGACTGCGATCCCACGGGACGCAACAAAAAAGTCACGTGCGCAGGAGGCTCTTATTTTCATGCGAGCGAGTATTCAGATATGAAGCTTGTGGGCGAGAATGAAGGGTCCAGTATGAAGCTCACGGGACAAAGGAAGACCACATTCATTAATGCGAACATGAACGATGTATTTACAGTGAGGCATTTACAGCACTGCTTGGTCAGGGTCCCAGGGTGTTACATGATGCTACTAGTTTGTTTATATTTTGGGAAATGGAACCAAATGAATTTGTTGCGGGCTGGTACAAACCAAAATAATAATTGTGTTAGCGTGATTTTTAAAAAAAACAGTACTGCGTACATCTCTATTTAACAACAGCAACAATAGCAAGCCCCCTTCCTGATTAGGCCACACCCATTTTGGGTTTATATCCAAATACAGATACGGATATAGATATTTAGAGCACTAAATAGGTACAGATATAGATAGTGGCGTTATACACCTACCAACTCTTGGTCCTGGGTGTTGCTATGTTCAGTTCATTGCGCTTTAGGGAATGTCATTTGAGCTGCTTCTGAGTTGCATTCAATGTTTGAGTGTAATCATGTTTGAAATATGACTGGTTGATGGTATGTCCAATTCGGATGCCCCATACCCATGCTATAACCGTGACAAAAAAGCCATGAGACAGAGAAAAATGCTTTTTGTTAACATAATGTGTTCCATATGCCATATACAGTATGTATATGTCATGTGACTTATTTAGCTGGCTTCAACCTTTCCCTCTCCGAAAGTCTGTAATTTGCTTTTTAGAAGCTTTATAGTCATGGCCATGTAGAGTTTGTGCTGCAGCAGTGCAGTGTGATTTCATTTAAAACATGCTGCTTGCCAGATGAGTCAGGCTGAAGCATCTCCAGCGAGGAAGACCTATGGATCAAAGCTTTAGAAAAATATGCTCTCCATAAAACTGTGCCTCCACCATGACTCATGAAGAAGCCTTGTAAAAAAGATATTTTGTGGTTTGAGGGCTGGTAATAGTTCTCCAGAATCGGGATGATGTGAACTTGGGTTAGGATAACAGATGGTCTATATTTGGAGTGTTGAAGCAATTCTTTGTCCCAGGGCTGGAACTACTCTAGTCAAACAGCCTCGCTAATATTTCAGCTGCAATCAGCTGTTGGAAAAGCAGGCTTGGTTTGTCACAGTGTTGAATGGAGTGTGAAAGCAGTGGCTGATTAGCATGTCTACCGTCCAGCACTGACAGACACATGAACTGCCACTGTACTGTAACACAACTAATGTACACTACTTGTAATTTTTAGTCTAGTTTAATTTAGTATGAGTTCAAAACATTATATGTCTAAATATTTTGAATCGCTAATCACTTTACCAGTTGGTTCTATTTCTCACATGCAAGGTCATAATGAAATATTTGCATTCAAATGCACCATTAACAATAGCTAGCCTTTCCCTCTATTGTTAAAAAAATAGACTTAAAATACCTAGTGGATAAAGATATAAGCCAGCATCTGTAACTAGTTGGAAATCTATATATTTTAAAGTTAAATAGCCATTTGTGTACAACTTTGATGTCAGGAATTCATTACACCAGTAGAGAAAAACAATAGTACTAAACTGTACCGTTCCTCGACATAAAAACATCTTGCACCCGGGCTTGTGATTTGTCCACCCCATGTACAATAATTATATTATGATCATGAAATTACAAGAGGCTTTAAAAATGTGCTGTTTCTGGGTAACCTGACTGCCTACTTTCGCTGACCCCATGCCCAAATTAGCTTCAGATTCCTGCTCTTAGCTGACAGGCCTGAAACTCGATGTGGTCTTCTGCTGTTGAAGCCCAGTCACCTCAATCTGGGGCATGTTGTGCGTTCTGAGATTCTTTTCTGCTACACCACGGTTGTAAAGAGTGCTTATTTGAGTTACTGTAGACTTCAAGAATCAATCTTCAAGAGCCATTCTGCTCTGACCTCCTTTATCAGCAAGACGTTTCCCCCCACAGAACTACTACCACTCCCTGGATGTTTTTTTGCTGTGTAATCTCTAGAGACTGTTGTGCGTGAAAATACCAGGTGATCAGCAGTTTCTGAAATACTCAAACCAGACTGTCGGGCACCAACCTCCATGGTAGCCATGGTCAGAGTCACTGAGATTTTATTTTTCTTCATCCTGATGTTTGCTGTGAACATTAATGGAAGCTCTTTACGTGTATCTGATTTTATTTATTGCACTGCTGCCACGTGTTTGGCTGAATGGATAATTGCACGAATGAGCAGGTGTACTGCTTTTCTCTAATAAAGAGGTGAGTGTATGAGAACTGTTGAGAGAAGTATAATATCTTATTAACTGATCAAGATGAATGATATCTAAACACTCCATCAGATATTTAGTGGAATATGCTAATTTAAAGACTGCCTTAACTAAATTACACTCAAATAAAAGCATGAAGTTAACTTTTTGTCTAACATAAGAGAAATACTGCGTTATTTAAAAACAGGCTGCGGTTTCTCTGATCAAATGGATGTGCCATCATGCTTCTCTGCTCTGTTGCTTTTGGCCTTGAATTTTAGAATTGTTGTTTAGCTGTACCCACTGAGTCACAGTGATTGGGATGTGAAAGACCAAAGTCTGATGCCGGACATGAATTACCCTCGGGGCCAGGACTTCCTGATTGCACAGCACTGGCCCCACATGTTCACATCTGGCACTTAGATTGATTCGGAGATCTTAAAAGATTGAAAAAGGGCCTTGGCCCAGCACTCTACTATGGACCGGCCTTGGTAGGTCAGGAGGTCAAAAGCAGCCCATATCCTCAGGTCGACAAGCCCATTCTGTTGGGAGCAAAGACATTAAAGGCCAATCAACCCTTGAGAGCTCTTTCCTCCGGCTTCTCTAGGTTTCACAAAGCCTGTCTTATTGTTCTTGTGCACTGTAACACACCCTCATATCTCATCAGCACTGTCCCTGAAACAGAAGGTCGTCAATCAGACTCGTCCAAAATCCAAATCTGATGCTATTGTACGCAGAATGTCAAAGCAAAGGATATGATGCAGTAGAGACGGGGAAAAAAAATGAAAATCAATTTTTTTTTCTAATTAACTTTTAATATTTCCTGCTGAGCAATCAGGGAGTCGTCACACAGAGTCCAATAATGAAATCAATTTGGTCCGGATTGTTTCAGGTGACTTTAAATGAGTATCTAATAACCGGAGGAAGATTGAAGGTCAGGAGATGTGTTTGTTGCAGCTCACTTGATAGATGGTGCCTGTGAAATGAAGTGGATGTTTGCAAGGCCGGCCTGCACTCCACATCAAAGGCCAAGACTGCCTTGCCCGTGGCATAGTGGCTGCATATTTTATCTTAATGGTCTGAATGGCTCTTAATGTTGAATAGCAGGCCGCGAGCTCTGGCTGGTGTTTTTATCCCATGGGCACACAGAGAACTGACTATTATTTTACACCACCAGACGAAAGCTGACTGTTAATGGAGATGCCAGTAGTATTGCCCAGACGAATCCTGCACTGGGTGTTCTGGCTTTCTAATTAGACCTAATATTAGTTTTTGGGTTTTTTTTTTCTTAAGTGTTAGGGTGACTAGTATTAATTCACAAATGCATTCAGTGGTGTGGCATCATTTATAGTTATTACACTGGTTAAACTAATACAGCGAGCACGGAGTATTAACTGGTGATTCCTTAATTGCTTGTCTCATAAATGTAAATTTATGAGAAACTATTTCATTGTCTCCAAATGTGTGTTAAGAAATAACAATTGGAATTACCTTTGAGGTCTCAGAGGAGGAGTGTTTGTCTGATTGATAGGAGAATTATTGTTTTCATTCTAGCAGGCCGGTTGCACAAGCCGGACGTGTCTCGGCACTGAAGTGCAACTGGAAGGCATTCCTGGCGTGCCGTGGTTGCCCTCGGACAGGGGAAAAAAAACCCTCCAAGGCAGCTCTTCTTTTCCCCTCAATTCATACATGTGGAAAGCCTTCATTTTCATCGTGCTGACGCGGGACGCCTCTTCTGAGGAACCGGAGAACTGTCGCCTGTTTTGTTCTCAGACGCCGGTCAGCAGAAGCAGTGTTGAAATGTACGTCTGGCAGGACCATGATGCCTCGAACTGCTGACTGTTCTGTGTTTGTGCTGATGCCATGATGCACACACGCGCACACACACACACACACACACACACACACACACATATACACACATACACACACATACATTTTTTTCTTCCATGTCAAATTGGTGTATACGTTTTTTTTTTTTTTTAAATCTTTAAAGTATGTTTTTAATCTTTAAAGTGTGTTTGTTAATAAGAGTGCAAAGCTCTCATCTCTCTCTCTCTCTCTCTCTCTCTCTCCCCCTGTATCTTTCCACTCCTATGCCTGTCTCTCTGTGCTTATCTGTCTCTGCTTGCATGTCTCTTCTTCTGCCTGTCTGTTTTTCTTTCTTTTTATATGCCTGTCTCACTCTGTCTCTGTCCCTTCTTTGTTTCCCTTTCTGACAATCTCTTTCCTCCTTTTTCTACTTTTCGTTTTCTCTCTCTCTCTATGTCTTTCTCTTTCTGCCTGTCTCTGTACCTGTCTGCCTTTTGGACTTTCTATCTGTCTTTTTGTTCATATGCCTCTCTGTTTCTGTCGCTATACTCTCCATCTCCCTGCCCCTTTCCTTCTGTCTGTCTTTCTCATTCTATGCCTGTCTCTCTCTTCCCCGCCCGTCTTCTTTTTTCTCTCCTTCTCTTTTTCTCTCAGTTTGGCAACCTTTCTTCTACACATATCTCTCTACCTCCCTGCTTTTCTGGCTTTCTATCCGCCTTTTTCTTCATATGTCCTGTATCTCTCTACCTGTCTGTCTCTTAACCTCTCTTTCTATGCATGTATCTCTCTCTACCTTTCTGCCTTTCTGTCATTTTTTTTCTTCCTATGCCTGCCTCTCCTGACCCGTCTTTCTTTTTCTATGCCTGTCTCATTTTGTCTCTGCCCTCCTCTGTCGCTCTTTCTCCAGCTATTTTCTCTACTTCTCTATTTCTGTCTGTCTCTCTTTCTTTTTCTGTGCCTATCTATCCTTCTGCTTGTCCATGCGTCTCTCTGTTTTTCCTGATTCTCTGTATCTGCTTTTTCCCCGTATCTTTCTCTGTGTCTGTCTCACTCTCTCTGTGTGATCTCTGTCTCTAAGTCAATTTATATCATTTTTAATGGTTTATAATAATAATAATAAAAAAAAAAAACCTTTTACAATTGTTCTTTTCAAGTCTGTCCCATTCTCTTCGTCTTTCTCCCACTTCCTTTCCATCTCTCTCACACACGCACTATATGCTAAGTGCATGATCACTTTAAACACACAGGTCACGTGTAGTAAACGCCAGACTTGTCTACTGAACGTGTCGTCACTATTCACCTTTCTGCTACCAGAAGCAAAGCAGTTATACACACACTACTGCGTACAATATCAGGAGAGACTGCTGTGTGACACCTGTCCTCCTTTTCTCTCTCTCTCTTTCTCTCTCTCTCTCTCTTTCTCTAATGCCATGCCATCCCATCTCTACCTGGCCTTCATGCATAGCTGCCTTGGCAACCTTCGACTGGACTGTTTCGCGGGAAGGCAATTTCCCCTGCAGAAGGTCTCTTCGGACTTGTGCTTGCGAGCACTGACATTTACTGAGAGACGTTCGACAGCAAATATGACACTGCTAGGTTACACATCATTCTTATTTTAAACCTTAGCAAACCCACCACTTAATGCAATGGCTGAATGACATGCGTAAAAAAGACAAACAATGACAATCAGAGCTATAGGAATAAACCTATAGGCGATTCCACAGTTGGGCTGCCATTTTGTGTCTCGCTGTCGTTACTTTTACAAATATATATGTGTAAAGTAAATGTACTTTTTTACATTTACACAGTAAAGTGTCATTCACAAAAACATGTCTTGGCATGATACATTTTAAGAAATGAATAAATACGTCTAGAGTACTTAAAAACAGGATCCTTGCTTGCACTATAACTACACTTTACTCTGACATATAATCATTAAACTACTTCAAAAATCATATTTGTTTGCAGAAAATGAGTGAATCCCATACCTGAAACATTCTTTTCCATGAATCCGTGGATTCCAAAAAAAAAAAAAAAAATCTAAATTCAAATTTTTTTTTGTCACATGCATAACCATGCACAGTACAACTTGCAGTGAAATGCTTTGTACAATTGTTCCAACGTAGAAAAGAAAATATAGAAAAATATTAAATATAAAGAAAAATATATACATTAAAAAAAGTGTATAAGAATAAGGATATATATGGATATATGGATGGTGGCAGCAGCAGTATTAGGTCTTTTATAGGTCACAAAAATGTACATTTTAGTGTCCCACAAAATTCACTCAACCCCGTTACCTGACCACATTCATCCCTATGAAAAATATTTTGAAATATTCCACAAGTCACGTGTTCGACCGCAAGTTGCATCAAGCAGATTACCTGACGATGATGGGAAGAAGAAAAGTAAGTTCTCTCGTCTTACTTTGGAAGTGCAACACTGTTAGTCAAATCGTAGATATAGAAAGTAAATTATTGATTACACAAAAATTATAAGTAAATCATGGAATTATAAATACGTCCATGGATGCCAGTTAACCACGTTTTGTTTATTTGCTAATTCCGTGCTAACAATTTCAGCTCTGCTACTTTTAAAATCTGCTTTAACGAAATGCAAATAAATAAATAAATAAATAAATAAATCTTGGAAAAAAGATGAGACATTGTCGCCTGAGGTTTTCCGAACAGTTAAATGCATATTTTCTCTGATTCAATGTTGAAAAATTATTTACAAGTATAAAGTTTTATGAATTACAAGGCAGGCCAATCATCAACTCCCCAACATCCTGAACACTCAATCTGCTTATCATTTAACCAAACACGTAGAATACTGATAACTCTTAACTGCAGCATCACTACGCTCGTTCTTTTTGTCACCAGTTCTCTTTATTTTCGTGTCGTTTCTCATTTAGAAAGTGGACAGCGCGTGGAAGATCTTATTATTGTGACAGACACTACGTATAATATTCATTCATTTATTTTCTTTTTGGCAGCTAAGAGTTAAACCTCTCCTTCTATTCTCTTTGCATCCATGAAATTAATTTTCTAATCTTAGTCAGTAGGAGCATGGAATTTGCACAGATTAAAAGCGAGCCATATCTCGTCCCCATGCTGTCTCGTGCTCGCAATTTGTTTGAAACAGTGGCTCCTTTTTCTCTCGCTTGCGTGTGAATTAGGCTCCATCATTGTTTCTAGCTTCTATTGAGCTGCAGGCATCGTTTGGTAATAGCTGCCCTCATTTCTAAAAAGAGTCTGTGTGATTGCGTTGTGTTTATTGGGAATTTTCAATTTCGACCATGTGGTTTACTTTTCATTACTTTTTTTGAAAGTGGGATTTTTTTCATATAACATTTTCATTTGATTAGTATTAACGTTCTGAATTGTCCAGTTCATTTGCTTGGGTGCAGCAGATGATGAGAGTAAGAATAGCAAAAATATCTCAGTACTTGTAGATGGTTTTGTTATACACTGAGGGAAAGTGCCATTCAGTGATCCCCCCCCCCCCATGCCCCGTGGATGGGGGTGGAGTCACCTGAAAGAGACCACGCCCATCAGGATAGAAATGTTTCATTATAGGATAAAGGTGAGCAGTCAGAAGAGCTTTGCATTCATTTGTAGTGATCATTCCTTCTAAGGGATAAACGAGGACCCAAACCATGCCAGTCAAATGCCTCAGCATAACAAATCTACTACCTTTTCCTTTAATTTGTCACCCTTTTTGTATACTGGAAAAATCCAGGTATTGTTGAATTTAAAAAAAAAAAAATCATATCACTATTATTAAACTCACTTTTATTAATGGAGCTCTTTGTAATTTCTACAGCTCTTTACTTCATGTGAGATGATTTGCAAATGCAATTAAAACATTGACAAGCCTTTCCCTTTTCCATCAACCTTCTGTCGAAACGATTTATGCCTCATGGAGTGTCTGTCCAGCAAAATGAGAAGAGCTGAAAGTTTTCAGGGCTGGAAAAATGTCGACAGGAACTTCACATGAAAAAAAGGAATGGATTTATCACATGGTAGTATTACAGTGTTACTAAGGTTGATTTCAAATTTAATGATTGTTATAGTTCTGTAAGATGTATTTTTATTTTTATGAGTTGTAGTGATGGGTCGTTCTCGAACGACTCGGGGAGTGATTCGTTCAGTCGCGCATGCGCAACATCCTATAGGTTCTGTACTGGAGTTAGTTCACCTGTTTCGAGTCTTCGAGTCTGAGTCGTTCGGTCATCACGTGACAGCCCCATGAGCTTAACCAATGCAGTCTGAGCCGGAAAGAGAATTGATTAGTTCATCTCTCGAGACTTTCGAGTCGTTCGTTCTTTTGTCACGTGACATGACAGCATTGGAGAGAGAAATTAGTTAATTTACAACCTTCCTTACAAACGGGTGCATAGTAATTATTATTATTATTATTATTATTATTATTTACTCTTACAGTTACGTGATGCACTTCTGGTCTCAAATTGTTGCTTTTAATTTCTGTCATGATGGTTCTTTTCCATAACACTGAATGTGGTAAAGGTAATAAAGACTCTTTACTCTTACCACGTAACTGTAAGAGTAAATAATGATAATAATAATAATAATAATAATAATAATAATAATAATTACTATGCAACCATTTGTAAGGAAGGTTGTAAATTAACTAATTTCTCTGTCCAATGCTGTCATGTCACGTGACAAAAGAACGAACGACTCGAAAGACTCGAGAGATGAACTAATCAACTCTCTCTCCGGCTCAGACGGCATTGGTTAAGCTTATGGGGCTGTCACGTGATGAACGAACGAATCACACTCGAAGACTTGTCAGATAAGAGGTGAGGTGAGCTAATCATAGACTAAAGATCCAGGTAAACAATGAATTAACGTTTTCTGTTTCTTGTTTGTAGTGTGATCAACGTTTGCGTAAGTAGTAGATGTATTAGGGAAGTAACACGTAACATTTTAATTACATTTTGCTAAAATGAACGAAATGAACGAAATGACTCGAAAAAAGATCCGTTCCTTTTGCTGAACGAGACTCAAAGGTCCGAGTCGGTAAAATGACCCGAACTTCCCATCACTAATGAGTTGCTCCTTAAGAATGAACAGTGCTTGTCACACTGAAGTTGTATATTCATTTACTTAATTTACTCAACTCATGTTCTCACGATCCTGATGAACCATGCTAAGTTCATATCAGCTCACCGAGCACACACACTTCTCACTACACTTCTCACATGCCCAACTGATTGATTAAAAATAAATGGATAGAATAGAATAATAGAATAATAGATAAAGTAGTATAACGTGCTAACATCCAATCAGCGACCTGTTACAGTGCAGCTTTAGTTAGTGTAAGTCTCTTTTTTAGGTCGCATGAAGCTAGTCAGTGTTATAGGAGTACTTACAATACAGAAAAAACTTATTATAATCTTTATAACATTAAAAGTATATCATTATTAAACTGTCGCTGTTGAATCCTCGTCTGATTGGTCAGAAGGTGTCGATTCATTTTCTACAACAGCACCTGTGAGAGTGGTGCCGAGTACAAGACAAATCACAGGGTTCCGATATGTCATCGTTTCTATAGTAACAGGGAAGATCTATATAATCTCAGTCTGAATTAGAAATGTGTTGTTATTAAACAAAGATAAACATGTTGTCTCAGTGTCAATGTCTCAATGTTTGTTGACACAGTGAAGCTTTCCCTAAGGAGCTGTTTATTTAATATTTTTGCAAGGAGTCTGCAGTGACAGCGCTTTGTACCAGTCTGTACGTTTTCCGCCACGGGAAAGTCTTCAGGACAGAGGACTTTGTGCTTTCCAGTTTCTTCGTAATAAGCTGCAAGCTCCATTTTTTTTTTTTGTTTTGTCTTGGAAACTTTAAGAAAGAGACAAATAAAGAGAAGCTGGTGAGGGAACAAGCCATATAGCAGCCACAGCATAGTGATAACAGGAACTAACTTGTCTTGTGGATGTTCCATAAGAGTAAATGTAACTATAAGTGGTTAAAAAACATGACTGTTCCTTAATAAATTAAAAATTGTAATAACATTGCTGTGCTATAAGAGGAAACGCGTCCTGTTGCTGTAATAGGATAATAATCAACTTCGGGGGGGTAACGGTAACACGCCACACTGATTATTATCCTGTAACAGCACACCCTCAAGTGTTTTATTCCTTACATTTCACCTACACCTCCTTCAGAATATTTGATAACAGGAATCATAATAGGTCCTGGAGTCTTTAGACAATATTTAGGGTTTTTTTCTAAAGAACCTATACTGTTATTTCTTTTCTCTAGCTAGGCAACACTAAGTACATAGATACACCCATCTATTTCATCTCGGTATATGACGAGTCGTCTCTAACAGTGGCTATTGTCTTTCCGTACACAGCCATCCAGCATCCAGGGGAAAAGTGCCCGTGTGCGTGTTGTGCGTTGATCGAGCCGAAGACTGGCTTTGTGAGCTGATCATTTCCTACGGCTCTCACAAAACGCAGAATGAACACGCAGGCTCTCAGTTTGCACAGCGCCGGAATGAACAGCTCCATGAAAAAGACACCCGCTAAAATCTGATATACAATCAAGCCACATATCTGTAGAGTCCAAATGGAATTATGATAATAACCGTTTGCAGATTACCATTTTAATGCTCATTTGATCTCAATATGCAGTCTGCTTCCTCGTAATCTATTTCGCTTTTTTTTTCTTTTTTTTTTGCACCAAGTGTTTTCGTGTTCGCTGATTAACAACTTTGCACATTAGAATGAACAGATTTAAAGCGTTTTGAAGTCGTAAAATCGGAGTCGAAACAACTCGGCGAAGCAATTTAATCAAATTTGGTGGCACATTCCTGACCTAATTTTGTAGTTTGTTGGATAATAGCTTTATTTTGCAATATACACGCAAGACTTTGAAACAGAGCGAGTTCATAAATTCAATTTGAGCTTTATTACTGCCTTATGTAGACCTACATTAAAACACAGACTGGATGGCTTCCTTATTCAGGCAGAGACGAGATCACGTTTGTAATTTTGAGCTATGGCTTCCTGCTTCAGATTTATTCACTCCTAATCTGCTCAAACGCTTTCTTGTTTTCTCTTTTTTTATGAAAATGTGCATTTCAAAATTTGAGGTCATTTATATTTGTGATGCTTATTGTAGTTACTATGGAACTCCAGAGGGGTTATCTGTTAGTATTATTTTTCATGTCCATGTAAATCCATTATTTATATTTTCTGTGATGTCAAGAAAGCAACTTATTTTCCGGAGATAATAGATTTATTAAGCAATAACAGTGTTTTTTTTAGATAATGAACTAAATGATTAGGCTCGTAGATGCACTTTGGTCAAAAAAGAACCCCTAAAGATGTGACAAGTCTTAAGTCAATAACCAATAATTGCATAAAGGGAGAAAACGTCCGTTAAAGACTACTTAGTTTTAGTATTTAGGCCAGGTTTAGTGACTGAGACAGTCCCCCTTGATGTCGCCTTTAAAAAAGGACCCTTGTGGACCTGTTACAAGCTTGCTAGTTATTTAAGTTATATAGGTAATATTTAGCTACCTCATTAATAGCGTCTCAGTGCAACAGCAGCATATTTAATAATTAAATCAATATAGTGAACGCATGTACCTGCATAGATATCTATTTATTTATGTATAGCTACACTATATTACCAAAAGTATTCGGTCACCTGCCTTGACTCACATATGAACTTAAGTGCCATCCCATTCCTAACTCATAGGGTTCAATATGATGTCGGTCCACCTTTTGCAGCTATTACAGCTTCAACTCTTCTGGGAAGGCTGTCCACAAGGTTGAGGAGTGTGTTTATAGGAATTTTTGACCATTCTTCCAAAAGC
>CM040984.1:7708589-7746279 GCA_022985145.1 Pangasius djambal | reverse complement strand
ACAGGTGGCATCCTATGACAGTTCCACGCTGGAATTCACTGAGCTCCTGAGAGCGGCCCATTCTTTCACAAATGTTTGTAAAAACAGTCTGCATGCCTAAGTGCTTGATTTTATACACCTGTGGCCAGGCCAAGTGATTAGGACACCTGATTCTGATCATTTGGATGGGTGACCGAATACTTTTGGTAATATAGTGTGTTATTTTATATCTTATGACAAACTAGCTATTTAAGTTTAGCTAACATACTCCAGGGACACCCTTACATTGCGGCACAAGCTACAAGCTACAAGCTAGCTTTTTTCAAACCTAATGCTTGTTAGATAGATTTGGTAAAGGTTTGCCTGTTTATTCAATGATTTAAAAAAACAAAAGATCAAAAGTAAGACAGCTTAGACCTTTGTGTTAGCAGCACAGATAAACGTGGGGGATTTTGTTGAAGACATTACGCTAGCTAACTAGCTAGCTATCTGTTTAGCCAAGTAGCACACAATAAAGTATATGTGATCTTAAGTAAGCCCTTTTTTATTTCTTTTTTATTTCTACAAGCAAAGTAAGTTATAATGTCCTCAAATCAACCTTTCCATTCTTGCAAGAATAAGGACAGGGAAAGAAATATGCATGGTGTTTCTGGGCTTTTGTAACTTACAATAATACATGCAGAATATGTTTCGTTAATTTCTGGAGGAATAGAAGACCCCACACCTCATCATAGCCTCCTCTAACATAGCATTTTATAGCAGAAATCTGTACAGCAGTCATCCGGGTGTAATCCTGTAGCCGTATTTGCTACGCCAGCGGTTTTTACAGCAGGTCGGATCATGGCGTGCTGAAGTGGCAGTAGATTAGGCCTGGGATTTCCCTACATTTCAAATAGACAGATTGGTTCTGCTGCTGCTTCCCTGCAGTTGCCCTCATCTCACATATCTGCAGTCACTTCAACTAAATAAATATTTAAAAAAAAAAAAAAAAAAGTAAAATTAAAAAAAAAAAAAACTCATTCTTCTGTAATGATAGCCTATGTGTTGGTCTTGAAAATGCTAAAGGCAAATAGGGGCTCACTCCCTCCTCAGAATCCCTCTCTTCAATCTGGGGGACCTCCAAGCTCACGCCCTGTCCTGGTGTCAGACACAGTCACTCTGGGAGCTTGGTACTGTCGCAGTAAAATTTGCTTTGTGTGTTCGTGTTTTGCTTGTACTTATTTTTGGCAAAACTGTTCCTCTTAAGAAAATGCCTCAACCGTGTCCCATATCATAAATGGCACAGTGCCCTGCATTCCCTCTTTTATCAGTGCTGCCTTTCAGCTGCTGATCCCTCGCTAATTAATGGTGCTACATATCTGAATGGATTGTCGAAACCCGAATTTTACACGCTTGACTATGCCATGGCTTCTGATTGTTTAGAGCTGGTGAATTAGAACAATGCTGCTGCATTGGTAATGTATTAATGCACTAAATGCTTAGAAATGAAGGCTTAGTATGACATAAATTTACTCTTTACCCCAAATGCAGGACAGACCTGAAGCCTGAGTGCCTGGGTGGCGGACAAGTAGGCTTAACAACATGAGAAAGAAATAAACTCTACTTCCTGTTAACTTTCGCGAAACAAAAAAAAAATGTATGATGTGTATATGTTTGGTGTGTCTAAAGTGCATAATACACTTTGCAGTGATGCAACTCAGCTCAATACTGTAACTCTAGTGCTTGGGCCGTAATCCCGCCACCTGCCGCACTACACACATCGGCTGAGGCGCAGTCTGATTGACGGTATACGATTTTTACCTATAACTCTTCCTGTACATATTGCAACATGCACAATACATCATCTTCCTGTTAAATATATCAAGAAAAAATAAAAATGCTAGCCAGACTCAAATAATAGGTTTACATCACAACACATAGCCAGAATGTTTGCCGACAGCGAGGTCACAAGCACAGTGTGCTACATCAAAGCTTGCTGTAGCTACACAGTCGTCCCCTCTCTGGGAATTCATATGTTTCTGTATTAATGCACTTAACTAGCTAACTGGCCATGCATTATTACATTACTTTACCTAACACTTTTTAGCCAGTTAAGCAACCAAAGGCAACCAAAACATGGGACTGGGCAGCGCAATGGAGTTTCCACAATGTAGTTTGGGCTAGCTAATGAATTTATCATTTGTCCACGGCTGTAATCCACCAGCCAGGTTTCCAAAGTTTTTTTTTCTTTTCTTTTTTTTCTTTTTTTTTTTAGGAACATGTTGCTTATTGCTACCAGTTTAGCTTTGTGCAGACTCTAAATTATCACATACATTCCTCAAACCAGTTGTTCATTTTCTTAAACATTGCCGCGTATATTGTGTCTAGCACTGTTATCCATAAAAATGTACAAAACGACATCGTTGCCACATATTTTGGGGGGCCCAGCGTCAGCAGCACTCCGGTGGGAGTAGGGCTCGTTGATATTGCGTATACATATCGTAGGACGATTGAAAAATGTCTATTGATAGATATTTTTCTATATCGCCTATATCGCCAATGTTGCAAATGCCACTTTTTGCCAGCGTATTTCCATGACTAAGGTGTGAACTAGGAGCTACCAACGGTGTGCTGTAACAACAACAAAAGCAAGCATAGAGGACCATTGTCAGGTTAGCGCCGATAGTGGAGCGGGACTACAGCACCCATCAGCCACTGCGCACCACATGTTCACGTCACGCACCAAGTCGCATGATCACGAACACCTGAACCACATCTATGCACCATGAGCACTAGTATTTAAGTCATGTTTGTATATCACTCCATGTATAGCGTCTTTTGTAAGTAGCATCCTTGTTGATTGTCGTATCCGTTCCCTGTTTAGGTGTATTCAGTGCTTGTCTGCTTTCTGTTTATGATATGTAGTCCTAGTCTTTGTTCGTGTGTGTTTCACTCTTAGTAAAAAAACCTCTGCACTTGCATCCATCTCCAAACCATCCAGCTGTGCCACAGAGCGAAACTCCCTGCAACACACAGAACAGACATCAGTTGAATAGTGTGTTTTAATATTTACCTTTTATATTTTGTATTCATATTGTCCCCATTTTGACAGTGTTATGCTTTTCTTGGTCTCATTTCTGACAGTTCTGTTCAGTGTCACTTTCAAATAAAAGAAAGAAATAAAAAGTGCCTTTCACTGGTGTTCAGTTCAAAGAATTATCAAAAAGCAGTCACGAATGCGTGCAGCTAATTTGTATAGATCATTTTTTCGTCCATTTTAGAGAAAACATAACATATTGTGATATATATCATTTCAAGATATATATCCATATCGCGATATAAGATTTTGACCATATCACCCAGCTCTAGGTGGGAGACGTGGCCTAAAGTGTATTAGAACTGGTTCAGATGATGACATAGCTTCTGTTTGATGGTTTTTTCCTGGTGTTACTGGCTAAACAGTAAATGTTACTGGCTACAATGTTATTTGAAGTGGGTGATGGTTTATACATGCATTCGGAGCAGTGCTAAACTAGTAGCTAAGTGTCTCTTATTTTTCTTCCCAGCATAAGCTCCAGTACAAAACTGAAGAAGTGAAATTGAGTGAGTAGATTTGGGGAAAATTGGACAATTGTTTTTTTTTTTTTTTGGTAATTTTTTTTATTTACCAAAACCTTGGGATGTGTAAAAGCATGTGGATGTGAGTAAATACAGTAGTTGACTTACTAAGCGATGACATTGATATGTGTTGGTCAGTGATCTGTCCTTGAATGCATTCAGACCATACAAGAGCTCCATCATTTGCGCTGCCGGACCCACGCTACGCGTCAAATATTTCTTATCTAAAATCATTTTTAGAGCAACAAAAGTTTTAGAAGATTGAAGATCAAGAATCATGATTAGTCTCCTACATGGAGATGCATGTGGCATTCTTTGCGTGTACAGCGGGATTCGTCATATTGAGTGCAGGTATAGCTTAGGGACGCAGGAAAAGATCTGCACTGTGACTCTGACTGAAAAAGACAGTGGGAACAAATGCCATAAATCATCTCTGATCCAGCACGGCAGCGCACAGACATCAGACCTGACATAATCCACCCTGTCGTGGATTCCACACTTTAGGTGACAGATTAATGTTAACCTGACATGCCGGAATTTTCCTGTTGACTCAGTGAGTCATGAGGAGGGGTTGAGGGGGGACCCTAAAATAAATCTAATGCTCGTGTGGAATAAAGTGCCCCAGGCAGGAACTGCTGTTTCTTTTTTTTTCACCTTTTCTTTTCAGTATCCAGAATCACTGAGGTTTGAGGCTGGTTAGGTAAACACAGCGTCTCGTGCTCTGTCTTTTTCAGGTGGGTTCTATGGACTTCATGGTGATGAAGCGCTCTCAGATGTACGGGATGAGCAGCAGTCCGTACTCTCAGCAGCAGCAGGGTGTCCCCTATCCCAGTCAGCCGTACGGATCTTCTTCTACACACAGATACCCGATGGCCATGCAGGGCAGAGGACAAATGAGCATGGGTGCGATGCCATATCCTCAACAACAGGTATGCTTTTATTCATTTCAGTGTTTGGTTAATAATCTTTACACCAAAGCGCTGCTGAATTCTCAACTCTGATTGGTCAGAAGGTGGTGATTAATTCTCTATAACAGCAGCCCTGACTGTAGTTTTGGCTGTATGTCAAGTCACAGTGTGTAATTGTCGATATGGTGACGTTTTCCGCAAGAAGACCTTTATTAGCATTTATGGAAGGAGTCTCCAGTGTCAGCGCTTTGTAACGGGAAGATCTTCAGGACAGAAGACTTTGCGTTTTGCGTTTCTCAGGAACATATCAAGCTGCATTTATTTGTCTCGTTAACTTTGAGAGAGAGAAAACTTGAACCTGAACCTTCCATAACATAAGCTGATAAAATAATCGATGTGTCATGCTAAATGAAAAATTTTAATTGACGGCAAATTGCCGTAGTATAAGAAGAATGAAACCCTTTGGGACGTGCTTTTATTGAAAAATAATCAACATCGTGTCACATCAGGCTTCATCACCCTTATCATGTTTTATTTCTTGCATATAATATAATTTATTTAAATACAATTTTTACAAGAGGGTGTTACCATGCGAGAATCTCGTTCTTTGTCCAAGACTGTTCAAGAGAGCATTCATTTGCATGTAACTTACACTATAATTTGGTTGATCATTCTGTCACTCAGGCAACAGGGGACATTTTCTCTGCCTTTTTTTTATGAGAAGCTGAGCAGAAACATTAACACATGCTACACATCTCATATATATTGCTGTTTAACATTTCCTAATAAAGTTGTCCTGTCAGATTTTTTTTTAATTTCACGTGAGGTTTCACCTCCTGTTGCCCAGTTTGCTGTGTTTGGCCTGCCTGGTCCACTGGAGCTGTCTGGGTTATTCTGAGCCTCGCTCCGTGTCCCCCTGCCACGCTGCTATATTTAGCCAGACTTGCTGCTCATAGATTTAATGTGTCTCCAGAGAGCTGTTGGCACACAAGGCCTCCTGCTCCTGAGAAAACCTGACCTCTCATAATCCCTACAAAGATGAGAGAAAGTAGAAACTGTGAAACAAACACAGAAAAAAAGTCTTGCACACAGTCGGCTTAAGAAACATTAATGTAGCATGTGGTTTATCCAGCAGTTTGGCACGAGACCGTTGCTGTTCTTGGAATAATGTCAATGTTTGCTTACTCATGTCAGTATTTGGCATTTGTCCCTCAGGAGGATTATCGTTGTATCTCTGATTAAAGTTAGACCTCTAATGAATGATATTTTGGCTTTGACTGGATTGAGCACTTGGCAGTGTTTTTGAGGTTCTCTTCTGATCTTCACAAAGGCTGCTTCAGGCTGTCATTTGGCATTGGTTTGTACCATTTAAATTCAGTAAGACTGGAGTCCTGAGGAAAAATGCACTTGTGCACCCATTGTCTTGCAGTTCATTGTATTTAGGAGAATGATCATTGGGAATACAGTTACACTGCAGCCGTAGAAAAAATCATTAGTTAAATTCATTTGTTATTTACGTTATGAAAAGTGTACCATCCATATGAAGCGAATTAAGATACAAATACTGTCTGTCCTATCGAAAGAAGTGCTCCAGTGCTTTAGGGAATTTATTCAAATCGAGCCAGCGCCTGGTGAGAAATTAGATGTGAATGCAGTGTGCACGGGTGTGTGTGTGTGTGTGTGCTTGGTTTGGTACATTCAGACCGCCTGGACCTGCAAGACCGGATTACGTCACCGGCATCTGACGGTGACCCCTGTGACCTCCCTGCTGCTGTCATCTACTGCCTGCTGCGCGAGAGAGAGAGTGTGTGTGTATGTGTGTGTGTCCTCAGCTTGGGCAGGGACACAGCTAAGAAAAGACACACAAAGACAAAGCTAGACACTCAGCCACTGAATGCAAATTCCATCTTCAAAGCCGTAATTTATACAATACCTTTGGAGTAAGCAGGTTTAGCACTTAAGCTAGCTCTGAGGAGAATGTATATGCGGAGAGCTTTGAAAGTAACACAGCTGGATAATCAACTGGAAGGTCGTGTATTTATGAGTAAGAATGGAAACTATGAAATACTTCAAAAACATTTTCACAAAATCTGATGGATTTTGGATATTTGGGTATAATTTAGGTGAAATTTAGGTATAAAATGAAGGGGTGTGAGACAATCCTGCCATCTTTATTCTGAGTTAAACAAAAAAATGGGCGTGACCTAAGCCAGAAGGTGTTCTTTGGGGGTATTTAAATATGAACACTGTCACTATGCCCTTTGAAATGATAGAAAAATAACAGGTAGAAATACCAGTACTGTCAGCATAGTGTGTGAATTCTGGCTGTGCAGTTCCTCAGCCTCAGTTACATCATTCAAGTACGAGTTCAACTATCGGCAATAAGGAGTGAAATGCACAGGATTGTTTTTGAATTCCCACTCGCACAGTTATTATTTTGGTTTGTACCCCTGACCGCAGTTTTTTCTAACATATTTAGCTAGTTCTATTCCCAAAATGTAAACAAAATCATAGCACAATTTAAACCACCAAAATTAGGTAGAATTTAAAGCAACCTAAGGATGAATGAATGTAAATGTATCACGCAGCAACTCAGGTTCACGTTAATAAACGTGGTCTTTCTTTGTCCTGCAAGCTTCATATCTGACCGCTTGCATTATCTGTTCATTCCAAATAAGGGAATAATATATTCATATTCAGTTACATTCCTAGTACAGTTATATTTCTATATTTGTAATCTACAATAAGAAATGATGCATGGGGAAGGAGGAAGAATGAAACAACTGGCAGATGATGTAAATTAGTTGTTACTGGGAGTAACCAGCATGGTCTCACATTTCCTAATTGGTAGCAATTTGTACAGCTCTATTCGTGAGAAAAGTTATGAAGATAACGTTCATGGTTGGGTCAGGACCATCATCCGTTCCATTTCTTACGTATGAGTATAAGCTTGATTTCATTCATATGAAATTAAGTGAAATTAAACCACGTCGCTGTTGCCCTATTCAAATTCATACAAATGTCTCATGAGATCAGGCTTCAAGCAGCAATTGAGTCAGTCAGTGTTATAAACCAATGATGCGTTCAATAAACCGTATTGTGCTGTAAATTATCATGATATCAGTATCATATCTTCACCACAAACCTATGTTTACTGCTATGAAGGATATTCTCAGTTCCCTGCCTTATATGCAGCTCATGCAGCTTTTAAAAATTTTATAGTATACGCTGGGGTTTTAGTCTCTCTTCCGTGAACTCGTACTACCTCAGGTTTTTCCTCTTGTCTGAGTGATCCACTGTCTGCTCAGGCTGTGACGGGAGAAATTTCACCTTTCACCTCCTCTCTTCACCGACATGTCAGTTCTTTCCCTGACCATGACATGCATACAGTGAGGCTGCTTTCACGGGGTAACCTGTCTCAGAGGAGATCTCACCATCCGCACTGCTGTAAATGAAACTGGCGAAGTGAGCTGCAGCAGGACAACATTCTATTCTTATACCAAGCTTTTAGTGCAGAATCCGCAGGACATCACACTCAATTAGAGCATTACCCTGTTTTTTTTCCCCCCCTTCTCATTAATTTTTGCTGCCTGCTCAAGAAGTATACAAGCACCAGCCATGCAGTCATCTATGGAGAGAAAATTAGGCCTTGGGCAAATTTTTAAGATGTGCTGAATTAGATAAGTGTCTCATGTTTGTGTCAGAATGATCAGGAAATGGAGAGCAAACAGAAGGGAAGAAACACGAGCGCCCGCACTGATGACAGGAGTTGGGCTCTTTGTTTGGAAGTGGAATGAACTTGAAAGCAAAAGGCCTGCCAATTCCAGTGCAATTTCCTGTGATGTCAATGTTGGCAGACAGAAAGGAAAAAGAATTTGAAGGCAACATTAGTGTTTGATGTGCAGAGAAGAGAGAGACGGCCTGTGAAATGAAAGAGGGAAAATGTGTCAACAAGCCAGGAAAGGGACCATTACTGGCTGCTGCTGCTTCTTTCTTGCCCATTCGCCTAAGTTAATAGAATCCGACCATTACACAGGAGTGGAAGCGTTGTCTTGTTCTCTGCTGTTCTTGTACAATAACAGCCCAGGCCATTTTAGTTTGATTCTCTTTGAGTCTGCAGGCTGAGGCCATCGTCGATGGGTTTTATTGAAAGAAAACCTGTGACTGCATTTGCACACACTTCTCTCTCCACAGGTGTGACCTTGAAGCATCGTGGTTCTGGGTTCTTTGCGCTCATAAAAACACTCAGCAGCACCGAAGCAAACAGAATCCTGTCAATATGTGTAAAGGAACACAGATAATTTTATAATTATTTAATTAACTGAATCGATTGCACTGCTGTGGCATAACATTTACAATAACATTGGACCCTGGACCTGTTGAGGCACTTAAGAGTGCTTCAGCATTTTTTTTTTTCCTCGACCACCAGCACATTTATATGCCGTCCTTGGGAAAGTTGCCTCAAGGTGTGCAGAATATGTCCGCTTTTAAACAGCTTTGCCATTGCAGAACACATTAAAAAGTTGAAAAAAATTAAACTTTATAAAAAATAAAAAAAAGTGACGTGACATCAGGTGCATTTTTTTTTTTTTTTTTTTTTTTATACCTCCTGACCAATCAGGTTATGAGGAAAACAAACATGGAGGACAGTGCTAGTGAAAATGAGTCAGTTGGTGAGGGAATACATGTTGAAATGAAAATATTTGATTGCTAATATTCCATCTTTGTCTATTTTGGGGACATTCACCCACCCATGATGTGATGTCCCACTTTGACTGTGGCTGCATGCAGTACAGTCGCATACAGTAGCACAAGAAGCTCAAATTTTCTTGATTTTCTTCCTTCAAAGCTTCAGCGAAGTCAAACAACCTCCTCGTCACCAGAATTCAACCAATCTTTATTTCATCTTTATTACTACTACTAATAATAATAAAGGTAATCTTGATAGAAAGCTATGCTAGCTAGAGAGCTGATACTAGGCAGGATGGTTGGGGGGAAAAAAAAAACTATCCATATATTATGGTTCCAGTGTGCAAGTCGCACAAGCTTCTTCTTTTTTTAAATACATTTACTGGCCACTTTAATAGATACCTGTACACGTGTACACGTGCTTGTTCATGCAATTATCTAATCAGCCAATCATATGGCAGCAACGCAGTGCATGAAATCATGCAGATACAGGTCAAGAGCTTCAGTTAATGTTCACATCCATCATCAGAATGGGGGGAAAAAAAGTGATCTCTGTGACTTTAACCATGGCATGGCTGCTGGTGCCAGACGGGCTGCTTTTAAGTATTTCAGAAACTGCAGAGTTTACACGGAATGATGCGGGGAAAAAAGAATGCAGTGAGTGGCAGCTCTGTGGGCAGAAACTCCATGTTAATGAGAGAGGTCAGAGGAGAATTTCCAGACTGGTTCAAACTGGCAGGAAAGCTAAGGTAACTCAAATGACCGCTCTTTACAACCACGGTGAGCAGAAAAGCATCTCAGAATGCACAAGACGTCAGAGCTTGAGAAGAACAGCTCACAAGACTACCCCGGGTTTGATGTGAGCATTAACCGAAGCTCTTGACTTGTATCTGCATGATTTTATGCGTTGTGCTACCACCAAATGATTGGATGAATGCATGAATAATTGGATAATGAATAATTGGATTGGATAATTGCATGAACGAGTGAGTGGGGGGGGGGGGATAGGGGACATACGTAGTCTTGAAACTGTAGCTGATCAATGATAGCACCTCACTGCAGAATAGATGACGTTTCAGGATCAATTAATTACTAGGAAAACCAATGAGCATCAATGGCTCTATTGGCTGGTTCTCGTTTGTAACCTTTATTGCCTTGGACATCTGTTGGTGGAGTTCATCAGCTGTGTGGAAGAAGCGTGATGCTTTTATTAGAAGCAGAAAGAATTTCTGTAGTCACTCCCTGAAGGCTTGCAAGGATCTTTTTCCTGTTTAATGATAATTTTTCCAGTATCGGCTTTACTTTATTTGTTTTTGTGTTATATGCTTCAGTAATTGTATTTTATTTTAATGTCACCAAGCATATTTAATATTGGGAACAATATTGTGAAATTCGGCTAAATTTAGACACGCATCCCTT
Source organism: Pangasius djambal (assembly GCA_022985145.1). Classification (NCBI taxonomy): domain Eukaryota; kingdom Metazoa; phylum Chordata; class Actinopteri; order Siluriformes; family Pangasiidae; genus Pangasius; species Pangasius djambal. The sequence goes on along the minus strand of CM040984.1, from coordinate 7,735,687 downwards.
TTGTCAGTTTAGAGGGGTTGAAAAAAAAGCAAGGTTTATGGTATAATTCAAATGATACTACAATGCTGTTGAATTCTCACATGTGATTGGTCAGGAGGTGTTGATTAATTTTCGATAACAGCACAATAATTATATTAAACAGAAAATGTACGATGTATCATCCTTTAGTAAATTTTTTTAAAATGTGCGTTAACAAGAGGACTTGTTTAAGAGGACTTCGGAGCGCGCTTATTGAAAAATATTCCGTTTTGGAGTGGTCACATGACCATGTTGTTTATTATTTTCCTATTAAAGCACCCCCGTCATGTTTTATTCTTCACTTAATGTCCCAGACACTTTATTGCACACGTCAGAGACCTTTACTGGTGTAGTTTAAGGTATTTTTTGGCCATTTAGTGTTACGCTATTATTGATAACCCTGAAAAATATCTGTGTGTAACTACGTCCTTGTAAATAAGTCACTACATAGCAGTGTTTAATGCAGAGACCTCATCACTTTACTTTATAGGGAGCTGTTCTTGGTCTAATGTTAATATATAATCACTAATAAATGGGTTTAGTACAATTAGGCAAAGGCAAAAATGACATGTAGCTTTGCTGTGTAAGTCACACCATCGCTTTACACTAATCCTTAAATAGCTTGAAATGCACACAACTTACTAAAGAAATACAATATAAGTTACTGGCTTTTTTTTTAAAGCTTGCAGTGTCTACATCTAAAAATGTGAAACACTGAAAAGCCGTCTCCTTTTTTTCTTTTAGTTGTATGCAATTTTTTATCCCAAGTTGTTGCCTCTAATAACTAACCGAACTTCAGCAAAAAATGCTTCTGTTGCTGCCTTTCATGGGTATGTGGTTATTAAAATAACATTCTTTCCCCACAGCAATCCCTGTGAAATACTGTACAGATAACACTGTCTGCCTTCTGCTTTCAAACCATAATATTTCCATTAAAGACTCAAAAGTTGTTTGGCAGTGCCATGAACTCTGCTCGCACAACTCATGTCGTCGTTATTTTTTAGTAGGGTGTCATTATACGCCTTAATTCCAGCCACAAATTATAAGGTGTGGTATTTGACTAGCAAAAAGTGGCCACAAAAATGCTCATTGCATGAAGGTGATTAACACAGGTCAAGTGCAGGAACCAGCCTAGTAGGAGTGAGCTATTCCTGGCTCTGTGCATTTACTTATAATTAGATCTATTAGCTCTGTTAATGTAGGATTATATTAAAGGAAGTATTGCATTTCTACACTGATAGCCAGACTCCTGATGTATGCAACTTTGGAGTGTGTAACAGTTAAAACTGAGGCAAAACCTAATATAGTTAAGGTGTAGATTCTTAATGGTTTAGGAAAATTCTTTTCATTTTAATATGAAGCCCTTGACATGCACGTTTAATTATTAGGGCAGTGTTTACTACCCCAGTGACAAATAAGCTCTATATGTGTTACAGGGTAAAGGACCAAGTCCATAGTAAGTTAGTAAGTAATAAGGAGGGAAGAAATGAAGAGTGCACTGGATGCCGTCATTCCCGTTGTAAAAATGGAATCTCACTTTTTCTAGCCCCTTTTGATTAATGCTGTTATTTCGAGATTGCTTTTATTTTATATATGACAATTCCATTCATGAGATTTACGCAGCAGTCATATAATATTAATATTTCTTCATGTCAGACCAATAAATTCTGATCAGGCCAAAACACACACACACACACACACACACACACACACACACACACAGGAGGAGGTTATGTAAAAATGCACCGTTTTGTTTCAGTAATGTGTTTGGTACAGAAATCTCTAAGCAAATATGGTGAACATTTAAAAGACAGACAGACAGACAGAGAGAGAAAGAAAGAAAGAAAGAAAGAAAGAAAGAAAGAAAGAAAGAAAGAAGCAATGGTTAAGCAATGGATTTTTCTTGTTTTGATACAGTTTTGTTACATGGATTGATTGGTCCCTTGCGTTGTATCCTTGATTTTTTTTTTTTTTCCCCTTTTTTTTCTTTTTTCAATTAGACCTCAGATTATTATTAGGGTCTTATGTGTCCAATTTAGAAATGATTAGCGCTTAACGTCTTCCAGTATTTGAAACTGGTCCAGTACCAACACCCTCACAGTAATGGAGCCAATTCACTGCAACCTTCTATTGCCAAGTGTCACAGGTGTGAAGGTGGTGCACTTTAAGATGATTTAAGGTGAAGGATCCATGTTGTGTCAGTTAAAACCACAAATGTTACAACACACATTCACACCTTGGGGCAATTTAGCATAACCAATCCACCTACCAGTGTGTTTTTGGACAGCGACAGGAAGCTCACACAAACACAGAGGGAGAACATGTGAAACTTCTCACAGACAGTAACCCGAGCTCAGGATCAAACCCAGGACCCTGGAGCCGCGAGGCGGAACTTTTAATAAATTGCTTGTCAATTTATTATCAATATGTATTTCTCTTGAACAGGGCACAGTTTGGTAGTCAGGTCCAGGTTGCATGTCCAGAAATGATACTGAGAAAGTCTGCGTATCAGGATCAGAGGCGAAAATTGTCTCTCCCGGACATGCTGCTGTCTTCAGACTTGTCCAGGGAAATGGTCTTTACTTTAACACATGAATCAGCCCTACCCTCTGATTCTTATTTTTTTTTTCTTTTGCTTGCTCTTGGCCTTGGAGTGAGGTCAGGAGTTTAATGGGGAAAACATTTGAAGCGGTGGCACTAAAACCGGAGCCTCAGCGAAAGAGCTGGCACATTTTAGAGCACATTAACCCTCGGCACCTCGGCGGCCTCTACTGAAAACGAAAACAGCTAGCGTCAAAATGATGAAAAAGAAAAAGGCCATTTGAGAGCAGAGTGCTGTCGTTTGTTGCCATTGATTGGACTGTGTAAATGGCACGGTGGCCTTGATGCATCAGAGTGCTGAGTTAACAGAGCTAAGCACCAGGCTGGTGAAGAGGCTATGATGTGGCCACAGCAGAGACTTTTGATTAAAGGCGAGCCATTATTAGATGAAGGGCTGAGCTAAAATGAAGTCTCTGGTTGTACTCGTAGGTTAAAGTTGATTCATTTTAACCGAGTCCCTGCTGATCGTTTGTTTATCATTGTAGCAGTTTACCTGAGCGAACGGTGTCACTGAATGGCAGATAGACACATTTGTGAGAAAGCCTGACCTGAAAAAAAAAAAAAACCCCCCCCCCCCCCCCCCCCTTTAGGTAAAAAAAACAAAACAAAACAAAAAGCACTCTCTGTGCACCATGTCCCGGTGTGATCCCGGCCTGCTTGCATTATGATAGCAGCATTTTTCTCCACAGTCCTTTTCCTCTTTCATACATATTAAAATTGTTTTCTCTCATGCACAGATGATTTTTTGAGGGCGCTGCTCATGACAGTGCGGTGAGCCGTGTGTGCAGGAGAAACGCTGTCCCACTTACCGCTGCAACCGCATCTCTTGTTAACATGCCTGCGTGTTCGCCTGTGCCCGTGCCGTCTCTTTGTTTGATGAGGCTCTCCAAGGGCAGCTCATTCTTGAAGTGTCAAGTGGCATGTGTGTGTGTGTGTGTGTGTGTGTGTGTGTGGGGATGGGGAAAGGAGATCAAACGTGCCAGGCTGGGCTCAGTCACCTCACACCAGCAGCGATGTAATCTCTCCCTACGTTTAATCGGGAACAGAGACTGTTTATCATCACGTCGGCCTGCATCTCATTCAGGCCTCCTGCTTGTGTGTGTGTGTGTGTGATGCAGATTTAAAAAGTACAGCGTAAACAGTGGCCATGGAAAAGATCTAGAATGAGGAAACACTGGAGGTGACAGTGGGCTCTCTACTCTAAGCCTAGTGTATCCTGTTAACAGGCTTGGTGTGGGTGGATTCACTGCTACAGCAGTAACATTTTTTTAAGTTGCACAAGATGGAAATAAAGGCCTGACACTAAGCCACGCTGTTAACATGCACCCAGAACCACACCCATTTCAGTAGTGCACTCTTTTTCTCAGTTTTGTAGACGTGTGACACAAATTCCTTGCAGAATTTTTGCAAATCACAAAAGACTCAGATTCAGTGTGTTTGTTTAGGCTGTAGTCACATCTGTTCACATATGTGTGGTGGTCTGGGAAAACCCTTCACATGAAGACATTTTGATATTTTCTGCCAAACTACAGAGTTTACTGAACTGAAATTTGTGTCTATTTTGCATTCATCTCAACCTTAGCATTATGATTTACTCCTAAAAGTGAAAAAAGGAGAAAGTTGCATTTAAATATATCATTCCGGCTATGGTGCAGGAGCATAGCAGACATTTTGACAGTTGGTACTGTGAGAGGAAATTCCACTTAGCAAAGTTTTAGACGTCTTTATGCAGACTGGCTATTTTCATTTCTGCGTTTTAGTAAAACGGCTCCTTACCCAGCATGATCTTTGCAGGAGGATCACTATATGTCAGTCTTTCTTCAGGTTGCGTATCAATATTGCTCACTCTGGCCCACCACATACTTGTTTACAATGACTCTGCTCTGAGTGTAGCTCTGACGCTTGGCACACAAGCATACTAATGCTAATATGCTGCTCTATAGTCCTGTCATGCCTGTTTAGGCTGTTTAATGCTCTAACATCTCTCTGGATGGCTGGGCCCATATGTCATTTCGAGAGGGAGTGTGTGCTCCAGAGCCAGTCCGACATGCAGCGGGTTGTGGTGCTTGATATGAAAATGATAAAAATGCTGTCTCTGCTCATTGGGCCATTCGATTTATAAGCACAGCATCTCCACCCTTTCTACACACAGTCAGACCAAGGACACCAAAACAGACATGTCCGTGGTGTTGCCTTGCAGCTGGGATGCATGACAGGCTCTTTTTATTCCTTTCTGTGATGCTATAGGAACACATTTGTCAGGTCTGCACCTGTTGATGAGTTGAGCTGGAAGCATGCCCATAATCTCCTTGTCCATTTTTTATACCGTGTGCACGAAACACACCTGGATGGTGAAGTGAGTGCCCATTTGGAATTGACCCTCCCACTGGGCCAGTTATTGCCAATAAACAACGGAAATGTGAGTGCTGGTAGCTGCAGGTCTACACCAGTGGCTGATTTTCATAACTTGTCTTTTGTTTATTTGATTTATCTGGGTTACTAGTCATCAATTTTCAAGTGCCTCAAAGTGTACAAGAAAAAGTGTTCTTTGGCTCGGATGGACATTCGTTGCTCTACCTCAGTACCTCATGCAGATGCGTTTTTAGGAGGGGGATGTTAGAATATTAGAACTGTAAGCTTCCAGTTAAGTTGCCAAAATCATTCATAATTTAAGGTTAATAAGTTTCTCAGCAGTTTCTTCGCACACTGGGATTATATATTATTTTGGTATCACTTTGCATTAAGTTTTCCTTAACTGACATTATTTAGTTAACGTGAACAAACTATTAACTTAACCATTAACCATAACTTCACCATGTTAATAAATAACATTATTAATAATTAAGTGTTGGTTACTTTGTTAATGTACCGTACTTATTGATATTTTAAATAAGCCAAATAATCAATACATCAACATGATTCAAAATGACTTATAGTCAACAGGGATCACTGCTGTTTCAGAATAGCTAATAGGGATCACTGATGTTTCAGAAGAGCCAATAGGGATCACTGATGTTTCAGAAGAGCCAATAGGGATCACTGATGTTTCAGAAGAGCCAATAGGGATCACTGATGTTTCAGAAGAGCCATTAGGGATCACTGATGTTTCAAAATAACCAATAGGGAGCACTGACATTTTAGAATAGCTAATAGCAATCACTGAAGTTTCAGAAGAGCCAATAGGGATCACTGATGTTTCAAAATAACCAATAGGGAGCACTAACGTTTTAGAATAGCTAATAGCAATCACTGAAGTTTCAGAAGAGCCAATAGGGACCACTGATGTTTCGGGAATAGCTAATAAGGATTATTGATGATAGAGTTCACCGATGTTTCAGGAGAGCCAATAGGGATGAGTGTTGTTTCAGTATAGTCAATAGGAATCACCAATGTATCAAAATAGCCAATAGGAATCAATGATAATTCAGAATAGCCAGTCAGGATCAATAATGCTTCAGAATAGCCAATAGGAAGCACTGGTATTTCAGAATAGCCAGTAGGGATCAATGATGTTTAGGAATAGCCAGTAGGAATCACAGATTTTTCAGAATAAACAATAGGTATCACTTGTTTCAGAATGGCCAATAGGAATCACTCATATTTCAGAATAGCCAATAGGGATCAATAATGTGTAGGAATAGCCAGTAGGGATTACTAATATTTAGGAATAGCCAATATGGGGTTACTGATGTTTCTAGATGCAGCTTGTTCATAATTCATCATATTATGTGTCTGCAGCGCTCCAGTGCAATATGATAAGGAGTAATATAAAATCCATTTATTACTGTAACGCTTAATTATCTGTTTTCATCATTAAGCATTAAACTTCAAAAATGCCTCTCTTAAGATAACCCAGATTCATTTTTTTTTCCTGGCATATTGATCCTTGTGTGTTTATGCTGAGAATCAGTGCTGCAGCTGAAAGCAGACAGACCAACAAGTGTCTCATTAGGCGGAGGAGATGCTGTGGAATCAGATGACTTGGCATTGGGGTTAATAGCCTCGCTTGGCTCATGCCAGCAGCACGGCTTCATTCATTACAGCATGCAGCCAAGCAGCGTTGCTCATCACGGCTAACAATAGCCCTCCTTCATTAAAGAAATCTCAAAATCATTACATTAAAACATGAGCGATGATTGCACGCCTGATACGTCAGTCAGACGTTTGCCTGCAGCTTGAACGTGGTTAAGAATGTTTAAGTGAAATTAGCCTACAGGGAAAGAGAGTCATGTGACATGGTTATAATAGCTCTCTTTAATCAGCCCTCAGTATTGGATCAAACCATTATTGTCGAGCATAAGCAGAAACATATGGAGGCTATGACTGATGAGGAAAGTGCTCTGTACTAATAATACTTGCAAATGAGTGGAGTAAAATCTGGCAACGTAGTGGCTATCAGTGGTTTCACAGCAATTTCATTCTTAAAATAATTCTCAATGCCCTGGTGGTTTGGCCGTTGTGTAAGAGAGGAGCCGTTCAGCCATCTACAGGAACAGGCTCCATTGAGCAACGCTTTGCAGTCGCTCCAGCCGTACTCCTCTGCCATGTCAGATGAGTCACAGCATACGTTTTGGCTCGCACGGAGGAGCATTGAACTAGAATGAAAGAGAAGCCTGGCCACATGGCTAGAGCACATTTTCCCTGCCAGAGTAAAGAGTGCGTTCGGCCCATGCCGAGCTAGAGCAGCTGCTCATCAAGAGCTGTTGCATAAGCAGGAAGAGGTTGGGAGGTGGGGGGGGTTATGTGAAGTGTAATGGTCCCAGCTGTGTGTGATGGTGAGCAGGCCACAAGAGCAATCATACGTTCCCAAGACAGCATGAGCTTTCTGGATCCCCTGGACCACTTCTGTGCCATAACACATCGTTCAGCAGTGTTTCTCACCGTGTGGCTGATTGAAGCTGAATAAGGCCGATCAAGAAAATCACTGCACATGGCTTCACAATGATATCAAATGGGTTTGAGATTTCTCCTTTTGTACTTCTGATCAAAATTACTATTATTTTTTTTTTCACGTGCATATACATATACAAATATTTGCTGGAGAACAAATTTCCTTTTAAAACCCACTTTACCTATGATACTAAAATGCTAAAATTGAATTTCTGCACAGAAATAAGCCTTGTTTTTTTGCATCCATTAGAAAACACGATGTCCAAATAACTGCTCCTGGATTATGGAATTACTCGCCATGCTTACGCTTCCCAAACTACACTCAATTTTTAAAGTCTACTACAGTGCCTTACCTTTTATTACTTATGAATAAATTCAGAATTCACCATTGGGTTATATATGAAAAAGTTAATAAGAGCTAGCTATTATTAATTACTGTAAGGGAATTGCACTGTGTTTTATTTATTTGTAATGCACTTTTAAGTACCCTTTTTTTCTCTCATCTCTTATCTGTTTGCTCCTGCATGGTTAATCCACATGTTCATTTAATCAGCGTGTGGCAACAAACTTGTATAATAAAGACAGTCTGTAATCAATCCGTAATTTTTCTAACGAACATCATATAATCATGTGTTTTGCTAGAAAGTGATCACAGTGATTTATTTTTTTCATGGCGTGCAGCTGTAAGTAAGAGGTATGAAACATGGCAATACCTGCAGCGTTGAAAGAACAACTACAGCGCTTCTACACAAATAAATACTGCAGGGGTTAATTCAACACTGTAGGTGTTCATTCATTGCTGGGGATGTTGCTGTGTTGTTTTATGTTTAATAATGGAATTTTGAAAGAAAAAAGGGGTGGGGGAGGGGAGACAGGTAAAATGCTACTCTTTTCTTTCTTTTTTTTGCTGCTGTTTAAATGTTTCTATTTAAGAAATGTACTGTGCATTACTGTAGAATAATGGGCAGTGTACAGAAGTTACTTTCTCATTAACAAACCAGTTTAATTGCTTATGTAGTACACTGCACATTTACGGCATCCTTTCTGCAGACATTACACACAAGCGAAACGTCGCAAACAGGTCCTTTTTTTCCCCGCATTTAACGATGCTTTGATAAATGGCTGCATGTAAGAGCTCACAACTGCAGGCATTCTGCACTCACAGAGTCTAATGACAGGACTGGGCTTGTGTGACGCGCTGCAGCTCATTAAAATCATACGACGTCGTTGTGATTGCATACTTAATCTCGGCTGTTACAACAACCTGTGTGATTTAATACACACAAGGGCACTGAACCCTCCACAGCACAAACAACACACAACTGGGTTCGTCGGGTTAGAGTCATGCACGTCGGGGTGTGGGATATTCATTTCTGTTTTCCCGCACTGCTTTAGTAAATGTAGTGTGGGGAAATCTGTTCTGACCATCAGATTATTATACACAGTATTATATATATATATATATATATATATATTCACAAGGAAATGATTTGATAATTGACGATACCACTGAATCTGCTGCGATGAGATGCAATATGATATGATATGCTATGCTATGGTTCGATTTAGTAGCCTCTGACTGGTATGTGAACAAGTTTGTTCAGAATCTGGGGTACCGAGTTACGGGAAAATCACCTATTAAATTCTTTTTTTAAATGAATTTTTTCTACACACCATTTGTCTGACCTTTGTCCATAGTAATCAATTCATAATCAATTATAACTGATTTATGTTTGTTGACTTGATTAATTTCAGTTGTTGCCTTTTAAATCAATGCATCAGTCTAAATCGTTTTATTGTTACACTCTGATTATTATTATTATTATTATTATTATTATGGTTGGTAAAAAATACCCTGAGACCCCATCTATATCTCAGATGAGCCCATGTGGAGTCATGACCCCAAGGTTGAGAACCTACTGTATGTGTGTAAGGAGTTTTGAATTTTAACTCCACCAAATTCTGTTAAATTATAATGTTTTAACAGCGTATGTATTATGGAGGCACTATGTAGAATAGTTCTGAATGATGTGGACAAAAATAGCATATCGTAATTATATTCCTATACGTTGTGATTATGGTATGTCAAAAGACCCACAGAAACTAATCTGGAACCTCTGAGGTTAGTCTGAATGATCAGTAAATAAACTGTGATTTGTCTGAGTGAAAGAAAAAGGTGATAATGTGATAGTATTAAACCCAATAAAAGCAATAAAAAAATATGGGTGGTTGCAGTTCAAATATTTATGGAAATGTAACACACTCATCTTCTGCCTCTGTTGTGTTTCAACTCAAAGAGGAAGAATTCCCTCTGCAAAACCACAAGCATCCCTAATTCTCTAGAACATGCAATACATTATATTAATGCTGAACTAAGAGAAATCTTAAAAATTCTTCATGCGCCGGCATTATAATTCATCCCCAGTGTGTACTTTTATTGAAAGGTCCATGCAGGACAAAGAGAACAAGTAAGTGTACGACGATCTCTGATGATGTGTTTTTGTCCCGTGTAGGTACCTGCTCACTTTGGCCAGCAGGGCATGGGAGGGTACTGTCCTCAGGGCCAGCCTGGGTACTACAGCCAGTCTCAGCAATCCCAGCAGCCTCAGCAGCAGGCACCCTACAGCCAGCCTCGTACTATCACACAGCAGGTAAAGCTTCGCTCCGTCCTGCCGTTATTTTCCTGCGGCTTCTGCCAAGTCGCCTGTCCGTGGGCTGATACTTCTGTTTAGTTGTCCTGATTATGCACGAGTTCTATTTCTGCCGTTTCCTACTCTTCACTCGTTCACTGATTCATACCATGTAGGCAGAACTGGCCTCCCTAAGCCATGACTCTCATCAGGGTGGCTGGAGGGGTTGTGGTTTTATTTTCTAGACATGCAAAATCAGTCAAATGAATAGCCCATTAATAGTAGAAATGCTCATATTTTTTGCTTTAATTTCAGGTAATTTACCCAAAATAGCTATGAAAAAGCAACTATTTCTCTTTTAATCTCCATCTTACTGATGGTTTATGTGCGAACAATGAAAAGTAGTTCATTTGGGAAAACAGGCATGCCAATAAAAAAAGGAGCAATGGGAAGAAGTGCCGTTGTGCTGCAAGCCTGGGAGAAGGCCATGTGGTTCTCATCGTTCATGGCTCGAGAGGAATCCGCCTGATTTAACTGAGCTCCAGCTGCAGACGGAGGGGAATTTGGCTGGTGGAGGCAGAAATGCAGTCTCCGGGGCGTCACAGGAAGGCAAGTGGGAGGTACAGGGAGTTTGGGAAAGCTCGAGGCAAAGTTTGGTAACATTCAGGAGGGTCTGGAGAGATCATGCAACTTCCCATCATGTGTAATCTTCAGCAGAAATTGCTCTGATGAAATCTGCAAGCATTTTTTTTTTATGGTAGGTTTGTTTCCAAGCCACTCCTTATTTCACAACGCAGCCGGCTCTTTCTCAACGCCGGACTCCAGGCTAGTGCTCCCTTGCCTTCCTACTCAAAGGGCGATTGCATTAATCAAGTCCAGCTCTTTATCTCTCCGTTCTCTCTCGCTCGCTCTGGCTGCCCATACTTGAAGGCTGATGTAGGTCAGGCCGGCTCCAGGCTATTTGTATTCTGGAATAGTAAATTATCCACAGGAGTCCTGAGAGCAGAGAGGCAAACTTGACCTTTGGATAACACCTTGGACTGATCCTTTTTATTCAAATTGGGTGTGAGCCGTTGTGAGTGTTAACAATTGCGTTTGTCCTTTTTCTAAGCTGAAAGAGGCAAATTATCATGCTTTAAAGCAGCTTTATTCCCCCAACATCCCCCCCTCCCCAACCAAGCATTGCACTGTCCCTTTGTGTGAGGGCCTCTTCTATAGTACGTTTATTACCTTTTTGGGGTGAACTTGGGATGAAAAGTCATTTTTTTATGATTTTGGCAGTCTGATTCCCAATTTTTAGACCTCCTCTGCCACCATTAACCTCGGATATGGGACATTGTTCTGCTGATTGCTCTGTTCAGCTGCTCCTCTGCTTTCGTGTTTGCCAGCAAATTGAAGTCTCAATTGGAGAGGGGACAGTTTTACTCCACAATCACATCAAGTTTAATGATGGAGGTGTTATATTTGACAATCTCCCACCATCAACCGCTTTTCGATCACGCACTGCCTGAAAGGCGAGACCTCATTTTGAAACGTGGATATATCGACAAGTGTTGGGAGATTATGGACCAATATGGGTAGTTTTATGATCCTGCCAAGGTCCGGCTATAAATCAGAAGATCAGGTGGAATGCTTCACTCTCTAAATCCGCATCCTATATGCCTTAATGCCTGGTCTGCAGTGCCTGAACATGTTCTTGTCACCCAGGATTAGTAACATAGAGATACTTTGTGTCAAATGGTTTTAGACAACTGTTGTAAGTTGTGAGCAGATTGTAAATTTTATGGTAAAGCTCTTTATAAAATACAACTGCAGACAGAATGCGATTTAAATGGTTGACTGGTATTGACTGAGTCATTCTGATAATATAGAGCCGCACTCACTGGCCACTTTATTAGAAACACCATACTAATACTGAGTAAGACCCACTCTTTGCTCTCAGAGCAAACTCAGTGTTGGAAACATTCCTATGAGATGACTGCATCACATAACTTTCTGCAGATTTATCTGCGGCACGTTCATGCTCTGAAACTCCCTTTCTGCTACATCCGAATGGTGCTCTGTTGGGTTCAGGATGCCACTTCACGGAACCTGTTCGAGACAACTTGTGCTTTGTGACATGGCGCCTTATCATGCTGGAATCAGCCATTATAAAATGGATAAATTGTGGCTATAAAAGGAAGCACGTGGTCAGTAATAATATTCAGACAGGCTGTGGCTTTCAAATGATATTCCAAACAATATTAAGGGGCCCAGTGTGTTCAAAGAAAACATTCCCCACACCATTACACCACCCCCACCTGCCTGAAGTGTTGACACAAGGCAGGTTCGCGCCATAGATTCATGATATTTTATCCAAATACTGATCTTTCTGTATAGAACCCTAAAGCATCAGTGATCCACCATCATTTATAGTGGGCATTCCTTGTATGTAGTCCACTTATTTGATTCGTGGTTTTTGCGTGACCGAAAAGATCGGTCTTACCGAAAAATGAAAATTCAAGTGTAGTTCTAATGATGCTTGACAAAGTTCAGAAACTGTAGTTTATAGGCTGCGTTTAGGAAGGGCTTCTTTCGTGCCATCCTTGTCATTGAGGTGGTGAGTTTGAAGCTTCAGGGTCTTCTTCACCTCCCTTACTGAGTGGATGGGTTGGGTGTGCTGGTTGGTAGTAGGCTGGCTCCCTGCTCATTGACCCAATTCCTCATAAGTTTTCAATTGCCCCAGACCATTAATGTCATTTTTTTCTTGGTCCTGAATGCCTAATGACATAATAAAAGTATTTTTTTTATATTTGTAAGAGCATTGGATTCATCTCCGAACAAATGTGTCAGAGCACAGCGCTGTTAAGAGCTGAGAAACATCCTTATTGATCTCCTGTAGTGGTCCGGCGGATGCGCTAACCTTTTCTCATCTTTTCTCCCAAAGTCAGCCTCTTAAGAGAGCTTGATATGGAATGTGGCTTTTTCTTTTCTATTGCGCTAGGCCAGATTAGACAGGAGGTTAGCTCTGCCTTGGCCAGGGGACTAGGAGCTTTTCTCCTAAGAGCCGCTGGGCTGTGTGAAGGCGCTCTGCTTTTAGCCTGACCTTTCTTTCTTTATCTTCACGGGAAGCTGCGTGTGTGAATTGAGAGCCAGGTACAGGTTTATTTCTGAGACTACTCTTATCTCTACTGTGAAGCTCCACGCACAGCCAAACTCTTCCATTTTGAGGTATTGATTTCTGCTATGCTCTGTCTCTGTACTGACTTTTTCTCTGTATCATGTGCTTGTGGTGAAATGTCAGTAATTTTATTTTAGGGGAAAAGAAATTCATAATTCATCATAATTAGCCGTACAATCCACTCAGTTATGTAATCAAGCTTTTTTTTTAATCAGGTATTATATTTTCAGTGTATTGATTATTAATTAACTTGTATTGACATTGATGTAATGTTATGGCTCCATTTAATTGTATTATCTTCTGCAGTGTTCATATGAGCTACTGTCTTTTAATACTGTTTCTCTGCAAAACCCAGAGTCTTTGGCTTTTTCTTCTCTGATTGACGTATTGATGGCCTCTGCAGCCCTTGCTGTACTATTTTTGGCCGTGGTGAGCAGACACAGAAAGAAAACGAGCGATAGCCAGAGGCAGGAAGCAACTGAGAGGTGGAACAGGGCAGCTTTGTTCCTGAGTTCATGTGTCCAGCTCGGCACGGAGCTCGGGAATCACAGAGCTTCCACGTGAGCCATCTCTGTCATATTCTGTGCGTTTGAATTCACAAAGTGACTTTGTGTTTGTACTCGGCTGCTATCTGCTATCTGAGCGCTGCCATGTCCTGTCACAGGCTTCCTCACACATCACACATCAGCCACCTCTTTGAGAGTGTCCTTACTTTTTCCTTCACTCGCAGCCTCAGCTGTCAGCGCTCAAACGAACACAAGTTCTCAGCAATGAGAAGTGTTGCGTCAGCTTAAAAAATCATCAACAGGCCACAAAAAAGAAGTGACAGCCCTTTTTTTTTCTGATGACAGGTAGGCTTCCCTGAGAAGTGTCCTCTTATTGTAGTTGTGGCAATCATTTGAACAGACAAGAGCTTGAGAGGCATTTCATTAAGATTTTGGGATGCAAGGAACATCATTACCTGTTTTGTTCAGCTTCTGATTGTATGACAGGGTCCTGATCAATGTCACATATTGAGCAAGGCCTACAAAAACGTCTATGCTTGTCTTGTTTTAGACTTGAATCTTCAAACCATACACCATAAATCCTGCTTTTGGCTTCAGGCATGAAGTCCTTTCAAATATAAGCTTGTTGTGTTCTAGTACTTCAAATAAATGTGCAACCCCGAGTCAAAATGCATTACTCACACTCCAGCTGTCAAGAATTCACACACAGGGCGATGATACAAAGGCTCGAGGTTTTAATGGATAGCAAACACTGAGCAGAAAAACAGGGAAACAAGGAATGTGGAGAATTATACACAAAACGAGACTGAAATGGACGAGTAAATTGTCAGAAAGCCAGGAGAAATTCATGTCCAGTGTAATCTAACAAAGCCTGGTTCCGACTCTCCACCAACTAAAGAGTGAGTGGTGGAATAATTCATTTGACACAGTGCATCACCATACTGTCACCGTTAAACCAATCAAACTGTTCTTTTTACTGAGGGTTGTGCAGGTGGAGGAAGTCTGCTGTGTTTCTGCACTAAACTAACCTACTTTTATTCTATATATTTTACCTTAACATTTATGTTCACTTTTTTTTCCTTTCTTTTCTCGTTCATCCATTAATTTGACTTCTGTAACTGCTTTATCCTGATTAGGGTCACAATGAGAGCCAATCCCGGAAAACACTGGGTACCAGGCAGGAGAACTCACCCCGGATAGGACGCCAGTGCACACGCAGATTCACGCACTCGTTCACTCATTCACACCCAAGAGCAATTTAGCATAGGGAATCTTCCTACATGCAAGTTTTTGGACAGTGAGAGGAAACCGGAGAACCCGAAGGAACCCCAGTCGAGCTCATTTTATTTATAAAGTACCTTGTATGCCTTTTGTATGAATTGTGCCTTGCCTTGCCTCATTTCTTGTGAAGCAAATTGATGGTCGATAGTGATATACAGAATCTGGTTCGATCAATAATACTTATATTCTATGCCTTGCAATACACTTAACTGGAATCTGCTTAGCTGACTCCAGCAATGGACGACTTCTGACAAAGACTCCTTGAGCAGGAGCATCCAGCTTTATAAAATTCCTTGCTTACAAAAGTCCTAATAACAAAAATGTCTTAATGGTGACAGTAACCTTGCTCAACTATTAATGATTACTTCATGGCTATAAATAAGACGGATCAGGTTGAAGTGGTTATGTCCGGCTTTGTTGCGTCATGTTACCACTTTTGACTAACGCTGCAGACTCGGAACAGATCAGTTTTGAACTTGAAACTTGAAACTTTAAAGGTTGTGTTTTCATCATCAACATTTTAACAAGCAATGTCATTACTTCACTAACTATCCCAGAGAGGGTAAAAAATCTGTCAAAATCTGTGAAAACCCCTTCCTTTCTCAATAAAGGAACTAACTAAATTGCCTTCAAGTGAGCAATTCGCAACAGAAAAACTGCTACAAAAGCCATTATTAATTGCTTTTTTCATATGTTGATCAGTTCTGCTACAAAATTTTTTGAGTGTTTGCTTCAATCTATTGAAATACTTTGCAAGATGGCATCACTCACTCACATGATGGTCACAGGGACTCTAGTCAATCACTGGCATATTTTAGTGGAAAGGAATGAGAAAGAGGGCAGTTAGTGCTCTCCTCCAAGTGTGTTCAGCTGCTGCTGCATGTTGCAGGAGCAGCAGTTTAAAAAGGCTTCATGTGATTTGGAGAAAACATGTGTTAGCCTTCAACCTTCACATTTGGTAGCTGTTGAGTAATTGGCAACTTCTAAACAACTAGCCGTGCAGGAATTAGCAAGTATCATATTAGGCAGGAAACTAGTACTGCACTGTTTAACAATGAGCTTCAGTGGTGTTCAGTGATAAAAAAAAAAAAAAAAAAAGACACCGTCTCCACAGATATTTTTGGCTTCTGCTTTGACTCAGGGCAGGTCTTTAGTATGGTTTTATATGGAGATGCCCTTGGCAACCTCATCCTCTGCAAGACTCCAGCCTGATCCTGATGACATGCCATTGCTGATGTCAGATACCTAGGATATTTTGAGAAAGTCTTGAATGCTTCTAAGTTAATTTTTTTTGTTTAGTTCCTTTTTTTGGAGATAACTGTACATGTACTCCTACTGCTGATGTAATGTTGGTGCCAGATCCTGACATACTTCTACTGCCATGGCTCCTTTCAACCTCTGATCCTGCCCGATTCATCCTGATACTTTTTTCTGCTTCTCCAGCCCAAATATCTCTTGTAAATCAAACTCTAGACTGCATTGTGAAACATGGGTTCACACCAGATTAAATCAGGAGGCCATTTTGTTTAATGTCCTTGCTTTATAGTTATGCGTAAAGATAGACAATGAACGTACATTACATTTTAAAATGTGATGACGAACCATTTTGCGACTGCCTCTGTCTGCTTACCCCTTATAGCTGCGCATTGTGACGTCTTTCCTTCCATACTGAAACCACACAAGGTTAATTAAAACGGTGTGGCAATGGCAGTGGCGCCCGGCCGTATCATCCTCCCCGAGCCAGCGTTTTTAATCGAAACCCCATGATAGCAGAGAGGAGGAGGCATCACGAGGACGCTGCTGCCTCGGCACTGGGGAGGAGAGGCAGTACCATCCAAAGTTCAATGTCATTAATTGGTCAGCATTTGAATATTAGCTAAGAGCCCGCTTAATTAACAGGATAATAAAAGCATCCTGAGCTGGGAGGGGGAGTGAGAAGGAAGTGGCGAGGGGCAGGGGAAGGCGAGATGGAGGGAGCAGGAGGGGGCAGCCGCAGCAGGAAATAGAGGGCATGCGGTGCCGAGAGCTTGGCGCCAGGCGATAAGAGCGATCCATCCGTGTGAAAGGTCCAGGCACTGTAATTTGCGTGAGCTGCTTTTAATTGTCATAACCTTTTAAATGGCATAGTTTATCAGAGTCCTCTAAATGTCCTGCCGGATTGCCATGCGACGTGGTGCATGGTAACGAGCGCTCCGCTTCCATTGGCTGGAGGAAGAAAAAAAAAAAAAAAATCTTCCAGCAAGATGATTGATAGAAGGATTTTTGTTCTTCTATTTCTGTTTTTTTTTCATTTCCTTCTGCAAACTGCCACCTGCTAATTGCAGTGTGGATTTGCTCTGCTTCTAGAGGCATGTTTATTTGTTTTGCAGTGCATTTCAGATGCAAATTCTGATTGTTTGTCCAGTCTTAATCAAGCAGGGAGCTGAAAGCGAGTTGTGCTTCAAGCTGCTCTCCCCCGGGGCCTCATTTAGGAAATGTTAGCTGAATAGGGGCTAAATTTCATTTTGTAAGCTGACGTTGTGCCTACGCACTCCATTCTTAGGAATTTCAAACATGATTCTGTGTTAATGTTCCAGTCTTGCATGACGTAAAGCGGTTCCTGTTGGAAAGTGTGTGGGTAATTAGTCGTAATGTCCTGTCCCCTGTGCACTGTCATGACTCGGGACTCCTCAGGACTCCTCTTCTCTCACAGACAAGCAAGGAGTCCCGTGATCCCAACGAAAAGAAATGCACAGGCGTTAGAACTGAAGGAGCTGCAATTGTTTCTTTATCAGGTGTGTGCACAGGGGACCGTGATGTGATGATGTGATTTTATTCTCAGCATGCTCCGGGCGTGAGTCACAAGGTGTGTGTTATCTCCAGGGGGAAGTGGGTCAGTATTGTACCTGCTCCGTGTAAAAGGTCAGGGGGATTGCTTGGTTAAGAATCCAATCTGTGAGACATTGTATTGGAACACGGCAGTACAGATGTAGCCATTAAGGTGACCCAGAGGAGTGCACACGTCTACACTAGTGAGAGGAGGACGATTGACTGATACACTGCGTTTTCTACAACATGTACATGCATTAATGAGTGTATATGCTGCAGTCATTGAGATATTGAGATATCCGGTTATAATAACGGTCTTATTTTACGTAGCACATTTCTATAAAATTCTGTTAAAAAAAAAAAAAAAAGGTTTACGTAGATTAAAAGTTTACACAAAATGTACATTAGGAATACAGATTCATATATTATGCTTTACTCTCACTTTTAACTGTACAGATAGTTATACCTACTTGTTTAACTTGTCCTAGTTATAGTTATTGATTTGTTTATCTTTATACTCTGTTGTAGATTTCATAGACTTATGGGTGATTGGCTTATTGATTGCTCACTTTGAGATTTCGAACTCTCAGGATTCAAAGACCAAAAAAGTCTCCTTACGCTCACACTGTGATCATTAATCATTCATGTCAAGGAGCTTTCTTAATGTAATGCACTGACTTTATCCAATTAGCTAACTTGTGCAGCCCTACTTTGCATGATAAAGCTCATTAATGGAACTAACTCAAATCTGTGAAAATTGGTTTTCTGGATTTAAAAGCCGATATAGAGCTATCCAGTGCTCTTAATGGCCTCTGTAACACTATTCCAGATTTTAGAGGCGATGTAAGATCCTCAGCAGCCTGATTAGCAAAGTGCTCAGCATGGGCTATACTGCTCCAGGAAATCAGTAAGATACACAGCCGCTGAACCTTTCCGAGGTTTAAATGCCATAAGCAGGGCTTCGTAGTCAGCGTGGAACTTAATAGACAGCCGATGTAAATTGAAGCAGAAATCTCTTAATCTGACAAATGCTGCATGTGCGTATGCCAATTTGACAGCACTGGATCAATAAAACAAATGAGAGTCTGGCAGGAGGGGGGTGTTGGTTCAGTATTCAGTTTGTTTATCAAGTCATTTAAAGTCTTTCTCTTTCAGCAGAGCCAGGTTATATTGATGTGTCATTTCATATTTTGAAGACCTCAATCCCCAACACTGCTGACTTAATAAGTCACGGCAATTTTCTCCCCTCTCGTTTCGTATTCCTCTCGACACCCAGTAATATTGGGCAACTCTCTGATTGCTTTAATTATAAAAGCCCAATTTGAAGTGGCATTGTTGTCTGGGTTAATGACACCCAGGGAGCGTGAGGATGAATATGAATGGGCTAAATCTCTCTCTTCTCCTTATCAGCTGTCTCACTCCCACTCCAGCGCTGATGCTCCGTTCTCTTCAGATGCGTATTTGTGTTTTTAAACTCTCCACTTTTCCTGCATCCTTTGCTCTCTTAAATGCGAGACGCTCTAAAAATATGCCATTCAATAGGAGCGTAGCTGCTCTGAATGTGAGATGAGAGCGAGCGACGTGTCGTCTCAGCACGCCGGCTTTGGCGCCGCGGCACTCCGTCGCGTTCCCATCGCTCCTTCGCCTTTCATGTGTGAAATACGCATGTTTGTGTCTCGTCGCGTGTCAGTCTCGCTCTTCCTCAGTTTCAGCCTGAGCCGTTTTGTACTATCTCTCTCTCACTCTCTCTCTCTCACACGCACACACACACACACACACACACACACAAGGAGCATCTCAGGAAAAAAAAAAACAGAGGGCAGCTCAGTCCCTTGCTTGCTGACAGGCGAAGAGCTGAGCTGCCCAGTGGAAATCAGAAATGGCTGTCCTGCAGCGCCTCAGGGCAGCAAGGGGCACGGGGCTTTTTAAAGACATGCAATTAAGCTTAATTTTTAATGAATATTAATGGAATTAGTGGCAGATTTGGCTGGGATCTGCAACGGAAGGTACGGGAATGACTAATTCATTTGGTAGTCATGAGGAGCCTGTCAAGGGGACACGAGAGAGCGAGATACAGACGGATATAGTGTGTGTGACTGAGAGAGAGAGAGAGAGCGAGAGAGAGAGAGAGAGAGAGATGGATGAATACAGGGAGGAAAGGCCCTCGTGGACGATCCATACACTGTACAGTTACAGCTGGGGGAAAATGATAAAAGAGGAATCACTTCCTCCCCTCATTTCACCCCTAATACCTTCATTAAAGCGCTTTCCATCTGTGAATGCTGGAAAATCGGCCCATTGACGGGACCTTACATAAGCTAATATCACAGTGCTCCCTGTCATTGTGCTCATATAATGTGATTGAATTCTCTTTACCTTTCACATTCCCACCACCCACTTGTGCCATTTCTCTCCCAGTCGCTTTCTGATTCCTCTACAATAAGCCGCAGCGGGACACCTTTGCAGGTGAGCACACGCATTATGTGCGATGTCGTACCCCTAGCGCATCGTTTCCTGCATTATCAGGTGTATGATCATTTAATAAAAGGTATCATTCGTGCAAATCATAACGGCGGTAAGGTAATACATGAAAATCTTTGACACGGTGTGCCAGAGGCCAAGAGTACTGTTGTACTGTTGTTGAGAATAAAAGTAACCTTTACAAACCGTTCCTTGAGGCATCTTGACTTCTTTATTCAAATATTTACATGCGGGCCGTTTGCAAAGCCTCGGCATCGCCGTGTATGCTCTGAGACGTTGCCTTGAGGGCAAGAATGAGTTAGATGTGTACTGATTCAGCTGTAACTTTGCACACCACCTGACTGCGGTTTCTGTCTCAGTTATGTGAAGCTAGAAAACTAGAAGGCTAGAAAACACATCCTGCACTGGTTTAGAAATTGCACCCTACATCATCGGCATTTATCTGGAAATGAATGCATATGGCTGCAAAACCAAAAGTGTACATGATTATGGCATTAGCTGACACTGTAAGCACGAGACTGACCTGGATCTGACCTCACACACACACCACACACACGCACGCACAAACAGGTTGGTTTTACTATATTTATGATGTACTTCTGCTGACTTATTGTAGCTAAACAATGCTTTAACCTTATTCATTAAAGGGAAAGATTTTGGTTATTTAAATTTTTTTTATGATGATGATCAGCAAAACGTTCTCACAGTCTCCAAACGTTTTATTATCATTATAGGAACGCGAAGGGCTAATACAGTACTTTTTGTAACAATTTTCTAAATCATCAACTCAGAAATATGCCACAGCACTATTGAATTCTCGAATTCTGATTGGTTTAGAAGATGTTACTTTTCTGTAACAGCAGCTCTGACAGTGTTACCTGCAGGTTTGTATTAATGCACTTGATCTAATGGGTTATTGCGTCTATTGTAACTTACACAGGGACTTGTATGGCAAATGCTCTGCATAATCTAATAATAAACAGATAAAAAAAAATGTGCTGTTATTTTACATAGAAATCCATTCAGTTGGTGAAGTTTTCTACGAAGGGATGTTTATTTAACATTTTTTGGAAGGAGTCTCTAGTGTCAGCACTTTGTAACTGTCAGGCAAAAGTATAACGTTGAGTGCTCCCGCACAGGAAAGTCTTCAGGACAGGGAACTTTGATCAAAAAAAGCTGTAGGTTTTGTCTTATTAGCTTTAAAAGAATGAAAAGAAAGGCTGGTGAAAGAAAGTTTATATATAGCTGCTATAACTGATAAGTAAATGATAAGGAAGTGATAGCCAGGAACTCATTAGTTTTGTAGCCGTGAATGTAACAAAAAAAAAGTACGTGTCATTCTATAATAATTAAAAATTGTAATTGTTGGCAAATTGCTGTGGTGTAAAAAATAAATAAATAAATAAATAAAAACGTCAAACACTTCAGGACGTGCTGCTGTAGGAAAAGAATCAACTTCAGGGAGGCAACAGTGACTCGGATTTGTGTCAGGCTGTATTACACCACTATGTCACTGATTATTTTCCCGTGTATCCTTTACAGAAGCTTTAGATATTACAATTACGATCATTCGAATTCATTTTAATGCATATTTTCTGAATACTTATCTGTAAATGTGGACATGTAGGTCAAACTGAAGTATATACACATTATATGGTAAATGTGTAAGAGTGTGTAGATGCGTGTGTGTGTGTGTGTGTGTGTGTGTGTGTGTGTGTGTGTATACACTTGTACACCTGTGCCCTCCGTATGTGTTTTAAAGACATGTTTTTCCTCACAAACCTGCCGTTTATGACCTTGTCTGCTTTTCATCTTGACAGACTGTTTACTTTAGGAAGTGCTGTGTATTTTTTAAAGCGCTGTAGAAATGAATGACTTCCTAATAGGTAATAGAATACTCGCTGGGCGACGTGCCAGTCTCTTCCGCTCACGTCCAGCGGGTTATGAGTAAGACGTAGTGTTCCCCGCTCTCTAGTCCTGACCTTCAATCACTCAGGTTTTAGCGCTGCGAATGTGACATGCACAAATCATTTCCTTTCTGTTTAATATTAAGAAGAATGCTCCCTGTTGATCTGTATTATGCGGTAGAAGTGTTTGTCAAATAATATCAACATTTATTTAACATCTGTTCCACTGCATTTTTTTTTTTTTTTTTTTCTTTCTTTCTTTTCTTTTCTTGGGCACAGATGTTTATTTATTCGCTACAAGCCGAGAACTGGCAGTACATTGAATTTAGCTTGAAAAAGCTCAATGTGCTTTGTTTTTGCCGTACAAATTGGAACAACATTTGATTTTCTCCTGCTCCATTCTTGCTGTGTTTGCACTTTTGATCGCAGAAGGATCATTAATATTTGTGCGAAACCGTATCCTAACAAAAGTCATGTTGAATTCAAACGCCGAGGGTCGTTTTGTACAGAATTGCAGGTTTTTAACTTCGGGCGAGGAAGCACGCTGCAAAAAAATGAAATCTTAGCAACTTGAGCTAGAATTTCCTATTAAAAGATTACAATAAAGCAAAAATATGATTATTAAACCTATTTGTAGACACTGTACTCATTTCAAGCATGAAATATTCTTGTTCAGTAGTCTTGGCAGATCATTTTTCTAATTTTAAGCATTTATTTTTTACAAAGAAACAAAATTATCAGCCAATAGAAAGCTATAAAGAAATTATAAATTATATTATAATATTTATATTTAATTTATAATAATCTCATAATAGGAAATATTAGATAAAGTTACTCATATTCAAGACATTTTCACTTGCTAAGATTTGATTTTTTTTTTTCAGTGCAGAAGAGTTATTGGTGCGAATCGACTTGTATGACACTACTGTCTCATTTTTACACATACGAATCCCATAAGACTGTCTTTACTTCTTTTCCTCTCTCTGTCTGTCTCTCTTTTTTCCTCAGGAGACTCAGGAGAGCTACGGAAACAGAAGCCAGCCTTCTGGGAATGCTGGGAAACCCAACCATGATGAGATGGGATTGATCCAGCAGGACCGTCCCTCTAGCCTGCCAGTGAGTGACACACCTGTTGACCAGTCAGAAGGCAGAATAAAGCATGTGTGCAATGTGAAAATGTGGCACATTCATTTGCTTATTCTGGAAAGACAGGGAATTTGATTTTCTTTTGCTTGGATTAAAAATGAAATTCAGCTCCTGTAGTTATCACTGCTTTCATGATCTGTTTTTACCACTTTATCACTTCAAGATGAAAAGCACATATTTATTTAGTATTGCACACACCATGTTATATGTTTGTATATATATATATATATATATATATATATATATATATATATATATATATATATATATATATATCAGAATCAGAATTAGCTTTATTCGCCAAGTGTGTGCAGACACAAGGAATTTGTTATGGTTTTTTAAGGTGCTCCTTGGTACATACATACATACATACATACATATCTTACATGAGAACAGAAACCATTTAAATAGTAAGACTTAACAATAAAAAAAAAAAAATAATAATAATGTGTATGAATCCGGAACAGAAGATTTATGTACAGATTTGTGCATTATTTACTCTATATACAGCTGTATAAATAAAGAGATATGCATATGTATTAACATAGGACCAGAGAACGAGGCAGTAATTAGAGATGGAGGATGAATTACAGAACACAGGTATCGATTCCTGTGTTAGCCGTCTAAGCTGGAGATGGCACGGGGGGAAAAACTGTTTTTATGCCTAGATGTTCTAGTGCGCAGAGATCTGTAGCGTCCGCCTGAAGGGAGGAGTGCAAACAGGTTGTGGCCGGGGTGAGAGGGGCCTGTGATGATGTTAGCTGCCCGTTTCTTCACTCTGGAGTTGTACAAGTCCTGAAGGTTGGGCAGGTGCACACCAATGATCCTTTCTGCTGTCCTAACAGTCCGTTGCAGTCTTCTTATATCAGATTTGCTGGCTGACCCAAACCAGACAGTTATAGAAGAGCACAGAACCGACTGTTATTGAGTAAAACTGTGTCCTCTGCGCCTGTGGCAGGTTGAACTTTTTCAGTTGACGAAGGAAGAACAACCTCAGCTGGGCCTTCTTCACTATATATGTATATATAAAACAAACCATGGAGGTTTGAGAATATTCATGATAAAACAATTCAGAAATAGGAAACCTTTTATAAGATGATATTACAAAATGGAAAAAGTTTCTAGAGTGCCTTTGGTGAGAGTTATTTTCTACTGCAAGAGAATACTAGGGCCTCTTGTGTTGTCCAGTTAACAATATCTTGGTATTTTCCTCCTGAGATATTAAAGAAAATTCTGCCAGCATATGAATAAATAAACAGAGCTGAAACAGAATGATCATGCTCCCCTCTACATGATGCCCTTTGCTATGTTTTTACTGGATGTCACTTTGTGATTGGTCCCTGGAGTCGTCAGTCAGGGCAGGGCTTGTGCTCAGGTGGGCAATTAACAGACTCAATCTGTCCGCACTGCTTTTCTTTTCCCCTCGTTTCACAGGGCAGACCCAGATTTCACTGACCATTTCATACTAATGTCCACATTAAATGCACACAGATTTGTTTTGACTGCTCTGCCTACACCAGTAGGAAAGGGCACATTAAATTAGGTTTTGCTACACTAAACATCATTGTAACGAAGGCGCCTTCTCCTGCAGCCACCCACTCGTCTTCTCTCCTCTCACTCACTAAGAGAAAAATCATTAAAGGAGCTTGACTGGAGGAGTAATTGAGTATATTTGGTGAGGCTGGGCAGAACAGGGAAAGGTGTACTTGGGGAATATTGGGAGCCTGGATTCAGCCTTCTTGTGTAATTATGTTTAATTAGACTGAGATTTCATGGCCAGCTCTTTAAGTGAAGGAAGGAAGTCCAGGACACTGGGTCTCACTCTCGGTTTCTTTTTCTTTTTTAATGGAAATCAGTGTTTTTTTTTTTTTTTTTTGTTACTTCATGTTTTCATCATTTCAGTTCTCACTAAATCCATCCATGCGTTCTTTTTGCTTCCCACCTCTCTCTTCTCTCTGTCTGTCTCTCCTTCTGTCTCATGAAAGGGCTTTGTTGTAAATGAGAGATTGCATTGATGTGTCAGTCGTCCTCCAAAGTGAGAAAGCCCTGAGTACTTTGGAGATTTATTTGAATTTAGCTACTTTAATCCCACAACTGCCCCAGGGCTCTTTGCTTATGGGATTATTTCCAACTCTTCAAGCACATGGGTTAGATCCTAATCTGCTCAGATTTCTCTCCAGGCTTTCCCAGACTTGCATCGCATTAGTGACTTGAACCTTTAGGAATCAGTCGAAGCTGCTTTCAGGATGACGAACAGTTGAGGAACGTCCTAATCTTTAATCAGAGAAGTTAATAAATGCTTGTGATGTCTGGCGGGATTTGCACAACGTTACAGCTTGCATTTTGCATCTAGGTCGAGCTGTCAGTTTGTTGCAGGACACAAGAAGGGATTATTATTATTATTATTATTTCTTTGACAGTCTGACAGTCATCTCTCTCTCTCTCTCTCTGTCCTGAGGGTCTTCTCTCACCACTGAGCCACACATGGCTCACACACATTAGGCTAATATTCTCCTTATGTATTGCTCTGTTACATAACGCAATAACTCGTGTAAGTTCTGCCTTCCATATTCTTTATTCTTTAAACTTTATTTGTGGGTACAGTTGTCATTCTGGTTATACGAGTCCAGTGCTACCATGCTAAGACCTGCTCTCTCTCTCTCTCTCTCTCTCTCTCTCTCTCTCTCTCTCTCTCTCAAACACACACATTTCGTTCGTACAGCTCAGAACACTTTTCAGCTTTTGTGCTCCGTTTTTTTTTTTCCTCATACACTTTACATGTTTCTCACATTTTCGCTGTCTACAAACACAGAAAGAAACACACACATGCAATTAACAGAGAATGTGTCAGAGCGTTTTACCGCCCGAGGTTGGTGCAGAACCAGGTGTTCCACAGCTGGTACAAAAGCCGAACACACTGCCGTCTGTCTGTGGTGAACAGCTCATAGATTTCCACACATGGAACTCCCCAGTGTTGAATTAACACCCACAGCATGAATGTCTCCTCTCAGGCTGCACTATTACATAATGATATGGTCAGTGAGGGCTCTCACCTCCATGCCCTTTATCTAGCCAATGTCCAGAAACACTTCTGATTTTATCCAGGGAAGAGAACAGGACATAAATACTGTTACAGCAATTTTCTCCTCACCATCTCACTTCTAATACATGGGGAAATATTTTTGAAACCATAATCTACTACAATGTGATAATTATACAGCCTGTAACTGCAGAACAAAGTGTTTGTGCAGTAATGATGTTCATTACACCAACTTGAGGAGCTGTTTATACATACACTGTTTATTCGCAGTCGCAGTTTTTATTACAGATGGCCCAACTTCCACTGAGTAATATGGGCATTAGGGGTTTTTTCCCCCTTCTTTTTTGTTTTTTTTTCTATTTTCTCACCATTTCCCAACTCTACCCTATCACACATCAGCTACCGACCATGCTTCCTCCGAGACAAACTGCTGCTTAGCATAACACACTCAGAGGAATGAGCTATCCACCCTCCTCTACATACAAGAGCTGACAGAAGCCCATGATTGGCTAGTTCTCTGTGATTGACAGGAGATAGTCTGCCATCCCTTGCACCAATGGTGAAAGTTTTACTGTTGTTCTGAGGATTATTACTTTTGTTTTACATTATATTCTTTGGAGGTTCTTCTGA
>CM040984.1:7610763-7706951 GCA_022985145.1 Pangasius djambal | reverse complement strand
TTCTTTTATACTTAAGGCTATAAGAGGTGAAATCAGTTGATGATAACTGTTTTCTTGTGCTCTAAATGAACATACCTCTAACTCTATTTTGAGGAAAACAATATTAAAATATAAAAATATATTTTTAAAAAATCAAATCTATATATTTATGTTTCTATACCTTATTTTTTTATACTATACATCCATTTCCTTTAACATTCTGTTGGTTAAGGTCACATGACTGCGTAGGTTTTATAAGCGGCTCTGCCTTCGACCTTTGTAAATGTCTCTTAAACAGTCTGTTTGTTATAGATGAAAATTATAATTTATTAGGAATATTACAAAATGACATAGGCTGTCCTCGAACTAATATATGTATTGTATAAGAACTATTAATATACACTATAATAATTTTATATAAGGACTATTATAGCTCTTCATATGCACAAATACATTCTGTGGTCTCAGTCTTCATTTACAATGAATAATCCAAAGTGGAAGAGAGAAGTGCAGGAAGGCAGGAGGGGAAATTGAGGCAGTGAGTGAGAGAGAGAGAGAGAGAGAGAGAGAGAGAGAGAAGAGAGTGAAAGAGCTCATAACTGCAGGCTTCAGCCAATCTGCAGTCTTAATTAACTAATGCATTAGGGGAAAGCAGGAGAAGGTGTGTGTGGACTTAATGTCTTTCCCCATGCAAAAGATCCCTCCTCGATCTGTGTTTTTTCATCATGTCCTCTCATCTTCTCTCCTCACCTCACCTCTTCTCCCCTCTTCTTTTTGTCTCCTGTCCTCTCTTTTGCTCTTCTCTTGTCTCTACTCATCTCTTGTCTCTTCTCCTTGTCTCTCCTCTCTTCTTTTGTTGCATCTCTCTTTTTTCGTCTGCTCTCGTCTCCACTCCTTTCCTTCATTCCCCTCTGCATTTTGTCTCCTGTCCTCCCTCCTCTCCCACCCTTTTTTTTATGTTATTTTGTCTCTTATTTATTTGTCACTTCTCTTTTTCTCTCCTCTTGTCTTCTGCCTCTTTGTTCCTTCTCTGCTTTCATCTGATCACGTCTCATCTTGTTTGTGTCCCCTTCTGTCTTTTTTTGTCTCCTAACCACCCCCCCCGCCCTTCTGCTTTCCTTTTGTCTCATCTCGGCTTGTCTCGTTTTCGTTTGTCTCCTTTTTTCCCCTCTTCTCCTCATCTACCCCTTTGTTTCTTCTCTCCTTTTGTCTGATCGCATCTCCTCTCCTCTTCTTTTTGTCTCCCGTTCTCCCTTCTGCTTTCCTTTAGTCTCAGATTGTTCCCTTTTGTTTCCTCTGGACTTCTCTCATCTATTCTCTGTATCTTTTTTCTTTTTTCTTTGTCTGTTCTCCTCTCCTCTTGTCTTCCACCCTTTTGTTTCTTCTCTTTCCTCTTATGTTGTCTTGTTTCATCTCTTTAAATCTAATCTTGTCTCATGTCCTCTGATCTTCTTTTCTCTACTCCATTCTCCTCTCATTTCATCTGGTCTCATTTCCTCTTGTCTCCAATCTTCCTGTCTCCTTTTCTCATGTATGCCATTGTCTCATCTTCTTCCCTCTCTTTTTTTGTCTCCTTCTGCTCTTTTGCCTCATGGTGTTTCTTCTTCATTTGTCTCCTCTCCTCTTATCTCCTCTTAGCTCC
The DNA here is from genome assembly GCA_022985145.1 of Pangasius djambal. Lineage (NCBI taxonomy): Eukaryota > Metazoa > Chordata > Actinopteri > Siluriformes > Pangasiidae > Pangasius > Pangasius djambal. The sequence continues at coordinate 7,705,330 of CM040984.1, read as the reverse complement.
TGGTCTTTTGTTTCTTCTCTCATCTTCTCTTTTTTGTCTTGATTTGTCTCCTCAAGCCTAATCTATTCACATGTACTCTTCTCTCCTTTTGTCCAATCCCCATCTCATTTTGTCTCAACTCTTCTCATCTCCTACACTCACCTCTTCCATTGTCTCGCCTCCTTGCGTCTCTTTTTGTCTCATCTCATCTCCTCTCTCCTCTACTCTTAGTCTTTCATCTTGTTTAATCCATCTCAAACTTCCTCTTAACTTCTTTCCCCTCCTCTCTTACTTTCTCTTTTGTCCGGTTTCATCTCAGTTCCTCTCATCTTCTCTTCCCCTCATCTCTCCTTTCTTTTCTTTTCTCCCCTCCACTCATCTCTGCTTGCCTCATCTTATCTCCTCCAGTCCTACCCTGTGCTCTGGGATTCAGCTGTCCACTCTCAGCAGTTCCTCTGATGCACACTGAATAAATCTGTGCCTGCTAAATGCATCTGCTACATCGCTGTCATGGAAGAGATGAAAAATAAAGCCACTCAGGTACACCGCTGCATGCTTTCTTCCCCTCGAGGGAGATGAGCAGGATGGTACGGTCTGCGCCTTCACCTTCCCAGACCCATTTCTAATCAGTCAGCGGCGTAGCGTAACACTGCCAGCACTCCCTCTGGCTGTCGCAGGGCTGAAATTACATCTGCTTTTGAAGCTGGGCCCACTGTTAGCGTCACCATGGCAACGGCCGAGACCGGGGAACCGGTCTTGTTGGTGTGTGTGTGTGAGCACGGCAATGAATTGTCCTGATGCCATTACAGTCCCGTTATTATTGCCTCTCCCATCAGATCAGATATTACTTGTTTGGTTATTAGCACTTGAGAAAATGATCAGCCTCCTGCGCAACTTATTTGACATTTTCTTTTAGATGTGTTGAGCCCACGGCTCTGTGTGAATGTCACCGCGTTCGTCCGATGAGGAATGTCGGTTCTGCTAAAAATATTCCGCAAGCGCAAAGTACATCTTGCCATTAATGAAACAAGCGGCTTCAGCATTTTTAAAACGATTTATTATTGGATTTGAACGCTCTCTGGCTTGGAATATTGATGGACTTTGTTTGTTTCTTTGGTAACAAGATTACTTTCTGAAGGAGAACAGGGACTGCCGGAGTAGATCCTTGTCTTTGGAGAACTCTGTGGTCATTTAACGCTGGTATACCTGATATGATCACTGATAGTGCTGGTTGAGCTGAGCTGTGTGGGTTTTGATGGTCATAAACCCTCCATTAGCGATCAGTGTTAAATAAAAACAACGGAGGCTGGAGGAAGAGAGATTGCACGGTTAAGATGCTGTGAGATGTCAAATGATGCTCTCTTTCTTTCCGTGAATTCTCTGTGCTGAATCATTAAGCATAGCCTTCGCACAGCCCCCCTTATTATCTACATATTAGTGTTAGATAGCCATTCCATGGATTCGCGTATGCTTAATAAGCCATCTGCATTTCCTTAAAATCATGTGAACCCCAGTAAATTGCATTGCATAGCTTAAAGCTAATTGGTTAAATGGCAATTAATGGGAGTATTATGATTTATAATATTTCACATGGGTGCACTCAGGCCAGGAAAATTACAGCTATTCGACAGGTGATTAGAACCGTTTCACTTGCCCTAATTGTTTACAAAGGATGTCCGCGATGCTTGCCATAAAACGCTCTCCTTCTTTTAATGACCAATAGCACCATAATTACACTGCGGCGCTTTCACTAGTCGGATAAAAGTCATACAGTGTTTAAAGTCACTCAACTTTATAATAATATATAAAGCAGGCAAGTGTTATTGTGTCATAAAATACAAGTGCCTATCATTGTCACGCACCATTTATTATTCAATATACAGAAAAAGAACGTCATCAGAAAAGAAAGGTTTATCGAGAAACACAGATTTGCAATTTAGAAATGCCTCCAACACACACACCATCCCCCGTTAGATCATACACACGCAGTATAAGTTGTATATTGGAGTTCCCAAAACATGTTATATGCAGAATTCATTTTCTGTTTATCTTTTTTAATCAAAGGAATTGAATGCTTTTCGGTTACTGCATATGCAGCATATACTAATCGTGGATGATCACATTATAAGCCAACACTTTTGTTTCCTCAGGTTGAATGATACATTTCTTTGCAGAATTTTTGCAAAGTTGTCCCCATTGTCTGTTTTTTTTTTTAATTTTTTTTTTTTTTTTTTTTTTTGGGTAAATCATGCCTCTGTACAATTAAACTCTATCTAACAAGCATCACACCAGTTCTATTAAAAAAATGAAAAAAAAAATAGCCTAAACTTGAAAACCTAATTGAAGAATTAGTTTGTTTAGATGATTTTTAAGATCGTTTGAGAAGCGAAGCATCAAAAGGAAGGAGGTTGTGCCGGGAGTAACCCTTAACATCTCAAAAACGATCTGATCTTGAGTGAAGTGCAAATACATAAACATAAACCCAACAACTAAATTAAAATATTTTTAATCTGCTTGACCCAGAAAGCTAACAGCACTGATATCATTGCTATTCAGTTTCTATTTCTACAGTATGTCTGCTTTTTTTTTTTTTTTTAAATAAGTGTAATGGATAATATTTAATCCCGTGGCATTATGTTGTTTCTGATGGGTGTATTTTGTTTAGGAAGAAAAAATAGTTTGTTTCTTTACAAAAAAATGCAGTGTATTTGCATAAAAAAATGTGCGAGTCCTTAAACCTGCCTGTTCTTAAATACATACAAGAATGTGATATGAAACACTTATCCATGGTTCTTTATTTAACAGTTTCCAAAAAACTTGGAAATACGACATTTTGGAATTCTTAAATTCCTCATATATTTAACCCCATCAGCCACTGAAAACTAGTTTTCATGTTAGAAGCGGCTGATGCACGGTTATAGCAAGCGAGAGGGAGAGTGATTGTGACTGTGTGTGTATGTGTGTGGGTGAGGGTGTGTGTGAAAGAGAAGAAACTGGAATGGAGAGAGTAATGGTCCACTAAGACAGGGCCTGGCTCTACAGGAAGTAAGCTCATATCTGCATTTCCCTGCAGTCTCTCTGCATTATACATTTTTCATGACTGCTGAGCGGGAATTAGCCACGAATCCCAGCAGCAAATCTCTCATCTCTGAGCCAACGAGAGAACGAGAGAGGGAAGGAGAGAGGACTCATGGGAGCGGTGAAGAAGCACTGTTCCTCCACCGCACCTACAGGGTCTGCCTAGTGCATACAGGGCCCTCGTCTGAAATGGGAATTAGTTTGGGGGGGGTGTGTGTGTGTGTGTGTGTGTGTGTGTGTGTGCGTGTGTGTGTGCGTGTGTGCTGACAGCAGTCTTAAAAGGTTACATTAGAATTTTAATTAATTAAAGTCTTTAGGACCTGAATGCATCTATATATTAATGAGCTGATAAGCCACAGGCAGAGAGGACATTTAGTAATAGTGTTACACTATATGTTTTATACCTCCACGTAAAGTGAAATAAAGAAAATAAATTATTGTTTTTTTACGCACCCGCTAATGTTTTCTTGTACTAGATATTTCTCTCAATTTTATATTTTATCTATGCTAGCTGGGAGAAGAAAATGCTACTTTTGTCTTCATGCAGGACTTAATCCTAAATGACTTCCTGTTCACTATATACACTCACAGGCCACTTTAATAGGAACACCTGTACACCTGCACATTCATGCCCTTATCTAATCACCCAATCATGTGGCAGCAGCGCACTGCAGTAAACCATGCAGATACAGGTCAAGAGCTTCAGTTAATGTTCACATCAAACATCAGAATGAAGAAAAAGTGTGATCTCTGTGACTTTGATCGAGGCATGGATGTTGGTACCAGATGGGCTGGTTTGAGTATTTCAGAAACTGCTGATCTCCTGGGAATTTCACACACATCAGTCTCTAGAGTTTACACAGAATGGAGTGGAAAAACAAAAAAAACTGATTGAGGCACAGTTCTGTGGGTGGAAAGGGCTTGTTGATAAGAATGATTACAGGAAAATGGCCAGAATGGCTTGAGCTGCCAGGAAGGATATGGTAACTCATATAATCACTCTTTACAAGCATGGTGAGCAGAAAAGCATTTGGCATGCAAAATAAAATAACCTGTTTCGGCGAGTCTGTGCCCATGATAGCCTCAGATTCCTGTTCTTGGCTGATAGGGAGCTGAACCTGATGTGGTCTTCTGCTGTTGTAGCCCATCCACCCTCAAGGCTTGATGTGTTGTGCATGCTGAGATGCCTTTCTTCTCAACACAGTTGTAAAGAGTGCTTATTTGAGTTACTATAGACTTCTTGTCAGCTCAAACCAGTCTGGTCATTCTCCTCTGATCTCTCTCATCAACAACGTGTTTCAGCCTGCAGACCCTCCACTCACAGGATGTTTTTTGTTTTTCGCACCATCCTGTGTAAACTCTGGAGGCTGTTGTTTGTAAAAATCCCAGGAGATCAGCGCTTTCTGAAATACTCAAACCAGCCCATCTGGTACCAACAGCCATGCCACAGTTAAAGTCACAGAGATCACACTTTTTCCACATTCTGATCTTTGGACATTAACCGAAGCCCTTGATTTGTACCTGCATAATTGAATGCATTATGCTGCTGCTACATGATTGGCTGATTAGATAACTGCATGAATGTGCATTTGTGCAGGTGTTCCTAATAAAGTGGTGGTGAGTGTACGCTCCCTTTAGAGGGTGTAACATTTAAAAAGAACTACAGAAATGCCAATAAATGGCTGTTGGAAATGAACAAAAATGTAATTATAATCAGTTATAGGATGCATGTTGTTGTTGATTTTAATATTAAATTAGAACATTAATATTTATATATAACTATAATATGCTATCAATTCTGTTTCTTACATCAAGCAACGAAGGGCATAGCGAACTTTTGATGACGCTACGCTGCACTGCATATTAATTCTTTGTCCAGATTTTGGGAGTATTCTGAACATGGAGATTTTGATAATTACAAGCTGTTCTCTTAACTATTAGATACCTTGCCTCTATTCTAACTGCTGCCAGATGAATTAAAGTTTTTTAAAAATACAAAATTTGTTCTGACAGCATGAGGCCTTCAAAAATGGAGAATTGAGTTAACGTTCATGATAAGAGCCTGGGGAGGGGTCTTTTCTGGGCTCCGCCCCCTCTTTAGTCCTCCTGTCAATCAAACTCTCCCCGGGCTCCCTTTAGGTGCGTGTATGTGTGTGCGGCTCCAGGCGAGTGTGTGCTGACATGTGAACTGATGCTCGTTAAAGGCCCAATTACAGCGTGTTCATGCGATGTCACTTTGCCTTACACCCTAAGGGTTGTACCGACGACGACCCGCTGTGTGTGTGTGTGTGTGTGTGACACCTGGACTGCTTCTTTCACAGCTCCTCCTGACCTTTAAAGTGTGACCATCGTCTTAGTTGCCACTAGTGCAAGACAACTTTAGACACAGTGACATGATGAAGAAAATGCAAGCGCACACACGTCTATACACATCAAGACTGCCTGGGTCTGTTTCATCACTCTGAGCTGACCCTGCTCTCTCTTTCTCTCTCTCTCTCTCTCTCTCTCTCTCTCTCTTTCTTACACACACACAGCTCTTTCTGCCTTTGTTTCCCAAACCGCTGCGCTCCCATCCAGAGGGAAATCTGCTTTTGATGTGGCGGCCGCAGCTCCGTGGCCCTCGCTAGCTACAATTTGATTTGGGCCAGATTACAAATGTTTGGCCCGGGTTGTGTATATTGCAGCTTTATAAAGCAATAAGTCGGAGGTCCGTGCGGCGGTGCGAAAGAAAGCCCCCCTGATTCGGCTCTAATCTCCTCTCTGCCTGGCCGCTGATATTAGAGCTATTCAGGTGCTGCGCTGGGCCTTTATAGAGAGACGTGTTATTAACAACAAGCCGCAATGCTGGACTGCTGCCAGCTCTCTTTCTCTCTCTCTCTGTGTGTGTGTGTGTGTGTGTGTGTGTGTGTGTGTGTGACCGAGAGAGTCTGCAGGCCCGTTTTTATTTTGTAAGCCCGTTGAGCAGCATTTAATTGTTTTTGTAGCGTGTAGAGAGCCTGGTCTCCAGGGCCTAGTCGTGTGGCCTGGCTCCATATACATGTTCAAACACACACATACACACTTAAACACACTAAGGTAAGTGTTATTAAAGTGCAACAATAAAATGTACACAATTTTCCTCTTACTCCAAATATATTTGATCAGCTACAATATGTTTGTGCTCTTGTACCAGGGCTATAAGGCTAATATAGCAAATAAAGGAGGTTTATAGCCACAAGTTTTGCATCATGCAGTTTAGACTGCTCGTCTAAACCAGCACACACTCACCTGGCTCAGTAATGCAACTTGGGTATAAACAGTTTCATGAACTAGAAGAAGCCTGTTATCATCTGAAGCCCTTGTAATGTACAGTACTTCAAGACACGTGATTATTCCTACAACATCATGTCCTGTCGTGTTTTATTCATTAGCTGCTAACAAAATAAACTATTTGACATGGAAAAGGAGGGATTTTTTTTTCCATTCAACTACTTGTTGTGAGGAATAATAATATAATAAAGTCAGACAGTTTCATAATGTACTGATGATTTCTCAGAAAAAAATATATTGTAATGTAATTTATCATGATATCAATATGATAATGTCATATTATTTTGATTATATTGCCCTGGTGGTGTCTGTGTAAGATACTCAACAATGCTACATATTTTGACACGAGTGATGATTTAGGTGTGTAGTTTGCACAAAGCTAATCTGTGCTATAAGCATCCGCTACTCGTTAGCAACGTTGTCCTCATAGCTCCTGTGCACAAAAAAAAAAAACATACTCTGACTGATCAACTATATAAGCGGAGTGTCTTTCAGAATGACCTGGATGACTGAAGGTCTTCTTAGATGTTCAGCACAGGGTGTGACACTGACATGGTAGCAGCGTGGTTGTGTGCTTCAGCAGCGTTGCTGGAGATTTCAAACACTTCAATGTCACTGCTAGGTTGATAACTCGCCAAGTCAAAACTCTTGCCACAGTGCTCCTGTGGTGAGAAACTGACACTGATGAAGGGCTAGAGGACGATTAACACACACTGTTCAAGGTTTTTCATGCTGTGGAATACTGCTGCACAAGTGCTAGCCAGATGATCAAGTCAGTTATGATGTCACCACAATACTGTCAAGACAATATTCATAAATATCCGCAAAATCTTATGTGAACATATATGTGTTATGTGTGTCATAGTAATGAATCAGGCGTGTCAGGAAACACTTTATTTAGCTCTGTTTATGTTGCTTGCTGCTGTGTTGTGATAGCGGTGAACTCCTGGTGCTGAGTTTTATATCGAAGGTGTTGTGGCATTTAAACAGGATCTTTAACAGTGCGAGAGTGCGAGGGCGGCCGACCTGTGCGTGCAGAGCAGTATCAGCGAGCGTGTCATTAAAAATGAGTGCAAGGTTCCATGAATTGTGTCTTGACTTCCTCTAGCACTGCTCGACTAGTCCTAACATCTCTCAGGGTACAAGGAAGGCATGCATCAAGACTCTTCTCTGTTCTAGCACCTAGCTGGTGGAATGAACTTCCTCTAGATGTCCGAACAGCTGAGTCACTGGCAGTCTTCAAACCACGTCTAAAGACCTACCTCTTCCTAAAGTACTGAAATTAGCACTTTAAAAAAAATCTTTGTGTTGTCTCTGTGCTTTTTACTATATTACCTCCGCAACAGAGTTTTTAGCCTGATAGTACTCTTAGTCCGTGACCTAGCAAGCCAGTATCTGGATAAGGGCGTCCGCCAAATGCCGTAAATGGAAATGACTCATAAGCAAAGTATAGGCCCTGGCGATTGTGTGTATGTTTGTGTGTGTGTGTCTCAGTGTTCAGTGCTTGCAGAACTGAAGTGCTCTTTTTCTCACGAACTGTTGTGTGCACACATTTCCCTTCACCTTGAACTCATTTTTACCGATACTGCTCTGCACACTCACGTTGGCAGCACATACGATCTCTTTTAACTCTTTTTACCAGAGACCAAAAAATGGATTTTCCGTCTGTTTTGGGGGTGCCCATGTTCAGCATCGAATTTATTTGTGATGTCACCCTCCACAGTAAAGGTTAATGGCTCCTAGGAAAGTAGACACTCAGGGTTTTAAGAATTTGCAGCTTTGCCTAAGTATTTCTTTTTTTTTTTTACCTAGGCTACTAGGTTTAAATGTTGTAATTTTATTGGGTCAGTTGTGTATGGTGTTTTACTATCAAAAAAGCTTTAGCTATGCTGTCTGTTTTATCTCTGTCCCAGTGTTATTGTGGAGAGGTGTGAATTGTTTGCCCAGCGGGGGCTCACACCCCTTCCCCTTTCCCATAGAGTCACGATACTCTACACACAGAAACCCAACAGTGCCCTGACTAATCTTATAACAGACTTGTGGCGATGAAATAATTCATTTGTTTATACTGATAAAATAATTCATTTGTTTTATATCTGAAAACGTCAGATGGAAAGGTGGAATGGAATGCTAGTGTACTGTAAGAAAGGGTTAAAGATACTACTGAAATGCCATAAGATGTTTATAAGAGGTTATAAGGGGTTGGTTGTATTTTAGGAAGATGCTGTAGTTCCTCCTCTTGATATTTTTGCAGAGCAGCTTGCAGTCTGCTTTGCTTTGATTGCCATTGTTAATTGCAAAATACGTCAAGAACGATGTCATTTCTGTTGTCAGAAGCACGAAAATGTACGACACATAGTATCACATGGTTTCAGATGTTGGTATTAGACCATTTTTTATGATTATGGATATAAATAAATGAGCACAGTATCTGAGCAATACTCAATGCCAGTATTTTTATCCATGCCTCTCTAGTCCATGGTCCACTATACAGGCTATGCCTATTGGTTTTTTTCTTGCACCCTGTTCTAAAAATGATGAAAAACGTAGTAGGCAGTGGAGCTTTTAGCTTTTAGAGCACAATTATTATGGAGTCAATGGCCACAAAATTTAATGCTGGATTAAAGAAATAGTATTTATTAACACTTTATTTGAAGGATACCTACACTGGGCCATATCACATTCATAAGCAGAGACTTAAATGTTTTATAACGCAGTACTGTATGTTTTGTCAAAACCTGTGACATGACGTAAAAGTTTTTATGAAGTCTTTGAAGTGATTTGTCTTTATATGAAAGGCAGAAAAAATCTCAATTAACCTGAATATTACCATTAATACTGTCGACTGTGATTTTTAATCTTATCTTAGTAAAGTTATTATTTTGTCCTTACTAACAGCACATAGAAAAATCTTCTATAAAGCATCTACCCGCCCTCTTGCCTTTTAGAAGTAATATTTGATGTATCTGCTTCCTGTAGGGGCGAAGAATTGAATGCTCTTCAGCTCAAGGGCTGGTGGTGCATTTGCATTCAAAACTATTACGAAGCACAATTCAAATACAACCGCACTTATTTATGAAACCCATGTGCCAGCAAAAGGAAGGATTTTATCACCCTCAGACTAAAGTGCTAATCAAATTTGCATTTATAACACCGTTATGAAGCACTATGTCTTCCTTTCATACCTTCTAATAAGTGTCATAAATGTGCTGTTTATGAAAACTGGCAATAATCAGGATTTTTTTTTTTAAAAAATACGGCAACAGACATTATCTCTCTTCTCTCTCCTCTTTTTCGTGGAAAGACAAAAATGTAACATCATGAGTTTTGACATTGCTTCATAAAAGATTTATGTCATAGTGATGATGGTGTTATAAACGCCCTATGTAGGTTCCCATCAAATCAAGTTTTACTAAATATTGACAGTGTTTATTTCTAGCCGCTGAATGTATTTATTTATATATATATTTGTTTGTTTGTTTGTATATTTCTACTCATTTCTGCACATTTTCTCTTTTTTTTTGCCATTTTGGTTTTGATATTGCATTTATTTATTTATTTATTTTTTTGGATGTTCAAACATTTACTCTCATCATCAGTTTTCTTTTTTTTTTAAATATATTTTATGCTATTTCAGAAGATAGGGATAGGTGGAGAGTGATGATTCGCTGTGGCGACCCCTGAAGGGAAAAGCCGAAAGAAGGAGAAGAAGAAGAAGAAGACGCTATTTCTTATGTCACCGTGATTTCATTTCTTATGTCACAGCTTCGACGGTGCCTTGTTGTTTTATTTATACCTGCTTTTTTTTCTTTGTGAAGCCATGTTTGAGATGAAAAGCAGTATACTAATAAAGTCAGCCATTACAGTAATAGTATATAGTGTAAGATTATGCAGGTTATTTTATGTGCATGTGTGTATGGTTTAAAGCAGGTTTCGTTCACACTCGAGTGTGTGCTGCCTTGTGACCTGATGCTCATTAAGCCCCCAATTATGAGATGTCACCTCGGCTTACACCCTGAGGACCGTGAAGATGACACGCTTTAGATAGAGCAGGAGCAGCCCTCGTTTCTGAGGCAGCGTGTATTAGGTAGGAGCGATTTCCTGTAGAAACGACGTGTTTCGCAAAAACACAGCGAATCAGATTATTGGCAGCGCGCCCAACAGGTACACGCTGACTTTGATGCACACACTGTTCCCTTGAGTGTGTTTTTCTGTCGCACACACACACACACACACACACACACACACACACACACACACACTCTACTTTGATCACAGTGTTTCTGTGTTTCTCTGCCCGCTACTGTGTCCCCTATGTGTGTGTGTGTGTGTGTGTGTGTGGGGCGCCCTGGGCGCTCGTTTTAGCCATGCTCTGCCAATCGAGGCCCCTATTGCCGTGGCAACAGGCCGCTCGAAGCCTGCGTCCATCTGTTGGGCCTGGGACAGATAAAGCCCTCTAACAGCTGCCCTTCACTCTTTCTCTCATTCTTTCGACTTCTTTCTCTACCTCATTTCCCTTGTTTTCTGTCTTCCACTCTGCATCTCTCTCTCTCTCTCTTTCTCTAGCTGTGACATGCAGAGATTTTCATCAATCCGAATGATGGCAGTTTCTGATTTAACCGTTGTCTGTCTGTCTGTACTATGTTTCCTACATCGTATTCATTCTTTATCTATTTATTGTCCTTTATGGTTTATAATCTATTTAACTCAATAAACTACCACATGGTCATATTTATCCCAGTTTGTGGCTAAACCCAGTTCCGGATATTCAATACTTTTGATGGGTTATTTATTACAGTGCCTCTGGAAACTTGTGCAATCTTTGAAAATTGTGTTAACTAATCTTTTAACTGACAGACGTTCAGTCATGTTTGTTAATGCTGATTTATTAATAACAACGTTCAAAATTATGCGGTGGTAAAGGGAATTGCTATGCTAATAGTGTGTTATCTCTTCTTGTTATATTTATTCTGGAGTATTAAGCTGCATTTAACTCTTTTTACTATGGACCGGATGCTAATTGTATGCAGGCTTATTGTGGAGACTATATATGGAAATCTTCAAGTAGGAAGAAAGCATTTATTAGAATTAATACACGCACATGCTTTCTCTTCCCCCATTTTCTCCCCAGTTTTGTCACCTGCCAATTCTATCATACAGCAGCTAGCAACCGGGGACTGTGAAGGCTAACAAGCTTCCTCCAAGACACGTGAAGCCAGCCAAGCGCATGCTGCGTCACAGGGCAGTGTAACAGGCTCGGAGGGAAGCACTATCCGACCTCTTCCACATACATGAGCTAGCAGATGCCTTTGATTGGCTAGTGTCGCTGTGATTGACAGGGGAGAGAGAGTATGCCCCTCCCATCCAGAGAGCAACAGGCAATTTTGCTCCCTTGCCTCCTAACCATCGTCGAATTTGCGATCTCTGGGCAGTAGGGCGAAACGTTTTTCTGCATGCATATGCATTTTTACTGATTTTATTAGCCAGTTAGTTAACATGGGCTAAACTGACAGGATTTCCGAGAGAACTTTAAATGATATTAACAATTTCTTACTTTTGGAACTGTGGAAATTTATGTAAAATTTGAAGAAAAAATGATTAAAATGTTTATACCAGATCATTCTGGTATCAGAATTCATGTTTATGACTTGAGTAGAGAATGAGAATGACCACTCTATTTAGAATTTAATGTCTACCGCCTGTTTGTTAGAGCCAGATTAAAATCTGTGAAGTCGTTGAATCTTAGTGGAACTGGGTAATTTAAAAAAAAAAAAAAAAAAAAAAAAAAGTCTGAGCTCTGTATGTCATTTTCATTCCTGTGCATTTTAAAAAGTGCAGTGTTATGCACTTCTGTACCTGTGTCTGAGCTTGTAGCCGCGTGTGTGTGTGTGTGTGTGTGTGTGTGTGTGTGTGTGTGTGTGTGTAGGAGCATGCGGTTGATGTGAATTAGCCCTGCGCCTAGTGAGTGGCGTCTCTCATTGCTTTGTGCAGCCAGAGGGCTCTAGCTGCTAATCCAATCGAGAAAGGTGAGCTTGTCTCTTCCTCTGACATCGCCTCTCACTCTTCCTAAATTATCCTTTCAGCAGGAAGCAAATTTGCATTGTATTACTCCTTCAGCCTGCGTCATCAAATATGCACCTCGTCCCTGTGATTGCATTTAACCAGAGGAGGCTTTCACGCTGCACCATTGGAACACGGATTTTTATGCACACAGGCTTGAGCCTTTCATTCAATAATGTGTACTGGACCTGGAGTGGACTCAGCGAGAGGTTGGGCAGTGTTGTGCAGCATCTTTGGGATCTTGTAAAGTTCTATAGTGCAATTAGGACCAGCATGGTGTGGGTGTGTGTATAGGAGTGAGAGTCTGTCGTATGTTTCCGACAGTATTCTGCTGTGGAGTAGGGCTGCACAATATATTATTTGTTAATTGTTATAGCAACATTAAGCTTTGCATTCAGATCATTTCAGAGGTTTTCTCTGGATGTTTTGGTATGTCATGGCACAATTGTAGTCAAATTAACGTGGACCGATATTTACACATTAACACATTACAGGTTTAAGAGTTTCTTTTAATATATTGCCAAACATATTATCACAATCTGTAGCAGTTTTGTAGCTGTCCATATTTTCAGATCTTCTGTAGACTATTAGAAAGGCCAGCTTAAAATCAGTATACACACAACTCATTCATCCATTCATTCGTTCAGCTTCAGTAACAGCTTTAACCTGGTCAGGGTTGTGCTGGATCCAGAGCCTATTTCAGGAACGGCAGGAAAATTCACCCTGGATTGGAAACCAGGCCATCACATGGCACTTTCCCATAACTGCTGGAATAGCATGCCTACCATAAAACATCAATAAATGAGCCAACTATCTAGTATGCTAGCATGCTTACCATCCATACATTTATTAAAGATCATATTGCAAATAGGGTAATGAAGATGTTGTTATATAAACCTCACTTTGCTGTAAAAGTCACATTATTTGAGAAACAAACCCTGTTTTTTTTTTTTTTAGTCCAGAAAATGCAGTTCACTTTTTGCCCTTTGTTTTCTTTCTCCATTCTAAATAGATAGAGAATGGACCAGGAATTGAATGTTCTCTGCCGTTTTAATGAAGTTGCCATGAACGGACAGGTATGAAGGCAGCGACTGAGTGGAAACTACAGGGGACTTCCAGCCGTCTAACAAATTAAATCACGTCATTTTCAGTTACGTATGAAGCCTTTGAGTTTCTACCTCGTGTCATATCAAATTGGTGACAATGAAGGATGGATGGATCTTTTCTCTTTGTACGTGTGCTTGTGTATATGTGTATACGTGAACATTTACTTGAAAAAAAAAAAAAAAAAGTTTGCCTGTATCCCTATAAAAAGTTTCCAAGCTTCATAATGCAGGAGAGCAGTTGTTTTTCGGTGTATTGAGGGAATTGAGGGACTGTTTTTTTTAACGTGGCAGCAAGGCATTTCTGCAGTGTTTAGTGTTAAGTGTCTGATTATTTCTCCTCAGTCAGGATTGATTTGTTGAATGTTTTTGGATGTCATAGGAAAGCTTATAAAAAAAAAAATGCACACAATTTTAGTTTGGTAAATTGTCCATGCATAACCACACATATCTGGAATATGATATTATGTCATGTGCATATCTGTCAATGAATTTGCATCTCCCAAGCTTCATCTTTATTTTTCAACTCTCTGTTTGCCTAAGACATGCACACAAACGCAGTGTGCCCATTTATGAAGGCAGTAGAACAAACAAATCGCCTTTAAGCACAGGCGTTATTAGGATATGTAAATTTCCACCATTTGGGGAACAAGGCTCAGAATAATTCTTAAGGAGGTGCTGATAGGGACAGCGCACATAGTTAATGGCATGCTGCTGCTTTCACTGGCACTGCATCCATTACGCATCGTTATTATTGCCACATAATGGCTTATTTGTTGGCTGGGAAAAATTGCCAAGGCGCTCGGATGAAAGAGCGTGAAAGTGACAGGAAGAAAAGGCAGGAGAAGAAGAAAGGCACTCCTTGTATAAACTCGGATCATTCAGAATTGAATTACCGAAGTTATGATTAGTCCTTCACTATTTTCCCTCTTTGATTCATCTTTCCTCTAGCTATGGCGAGGTTTCATTTCGCACAGACATGTCTAACGATGCTGCTGCTCGTCTGCTTCTTTCGCTTTGCTCGAGCTCATTTGTTTTGTGTGAAAGAGAAGATCTGTCATCCGTCATCAGCAGCCCATCTTTGATTCCACCGAGGCCTCGGATCCCCGCTGTTCTTGTCTCTCCCGCTGATTTCTGGACGTGATTCACAGTGGCCTCGGTCCCGGAGCTGAAAGCAAGCTAAAGCCTTGGCTCTGACTTAACGCTCCCCACGCTCGGCATTGTGGGTGGCCCGTTCTGCCACTGTGTCCTCGCTAATGGCATGGGGAAGAAAGCGTGAGTGGGATAAAAGGGCGAGTGGCACCTGAGCCAAACAGGGCTTTGCTCCTCATTCCAAGTGTTCATTCAGGACTGTGTGTAAGAGTGCAGATCAGAGTTTTTGCTTACCACACGCTCAGCTGAGAAGTGTAGCCAAGTGGCTTTGCCAGGAAACTTCACTCAGGCCCACAAAAAAAGCAGAGTGTGTATGAGAACCAGTGACACAGGCCAAGCCTGCTCCCACATCCTTCACTTCACAACTAAGGACACAGCCATCTGAACTTATAATTATATAAATTAGTAACAGTTAATTAATTATAATTAATTTATAATTCCCCCTCATCCCAAATGTAGTCAATCAACCAATGTCTATGAAGTTTGCTTCCTTAATTTAGTGCAAGAGCTATAATATAACAATAACTTAATATAACAATCGAGTGGCCATCTTGAAGCAAGAATCATGTTCTTCCTCTGGATATTGGAGGTAACATCCTGCACAAGCATCAGCAATGTTGACGCAAAGTTTGAAGGCAAGAAAACCTCACATTACCCAACATACAATGTCTTAGATGATCATCTGGGAAAAAGGGACAAATGCAAGTTGTCCTGTTTCCTTTTGTCCAGACTGCTAATCTAAATTTCTTTTTTGAACTTAAAATTTCAGATTTAAAAAAATCCAGACCCTTAGTGTGATATAGTTGTTTTCCTCCATTTTTCCTGTTATTTATCCTTAATATTGACAATGCTCAGCGATTCTCCAAAATTTTCAGTTATGTAGAAGTGTATGCAGACGTTTCTCCCGGAAAAAGTCATTTTTCAGAGTAGTTTTTTAAAGTAGTGCGTGTTTTGGCGATTAATAACTTGTGCGTATGTGTGAAAAGCCACCATAATAACTGCATCTATATCAGGGGTTCTTAAACTTTTTTTTGTAGCCAGGGATTGTAAACTCAGCACAGATTTACTTCATGAAACCGACTGATCAATAATAAATATAGTAACTTATATTGGTGGGTCGTGACTTCCACCACTGTAACTAACTAAAAAAAAATCACAGCCCTCCCGGCACTTCATCATGAACCCAACTTTGAGAACCAATTATCTATATTATGCATAACTACAGCAAAGAACTAATTACTATAACATCGAAAAGCTAAAAAAAAAAAAGATGTCTGAATAAATATAGCCTTAATTAGGATAATAAGCAAAATGAGCAAACTGAAATTTTTCTAGTTACTTTTCCTTCATTAAAAGGAACAGTTTGACCAAAGGATCACTACGATATAAATTTGCACGACTCGTAATTATTTCATTAGTCACAGGTTATTGGATATTGTTTTTTAATTCCTAGTCTTATAAGAGCCTTAGCCACATTTGGTTAATGGAGTAGTAAATTGGGTTAACTATTACCCGCAGTTTTCATGTGGACACGTGACCAAAACACCAGTACGGTTGGACAGGAAGTAAACCCTTCTCTGATCGTCTTACGTATTTTATCAGTGGTCTCAGGTAGCACGGTGTGGACTCCAAGCTAGCACACTTTACCTTGACTTTCTCAGCAAGTTGGCAAAACCAGTTGGTCAGAATTTACTGCTGTGTCACTACAAAGGCCAGCATGTGTTACAGTATAATAGATTCTGAGCTAAAACTCAGTTTATCCTGAATTATATATCAGGCACCCAATTCCATTGCTTACATTTTTAATAAAATAATCACAAATGATTTATAGCGGGTTTCAAAAGGTGGCGTCATGCCTTGACACTCATCACAAAATGTGAGCAATATACACTCCATAGGAAAGAGCATAAGCAGATTAGTTTTCCATCACACACCACCGCACGTGAGCACCGTGCGCACCGTGAGCAGAAACTTTTTCCGTCTCACGTCCTCACGCGAGGACTTGAAAGAGAGGAAGGACAGCAGGCACATGGGATGTGTGTGCGGCGTGGTGCAGGCGCTTCTCAAAGCGAGCGCTCGCTTGCTAGACGGGCGGGATAAATGATGTGGAAATCTAATTCACCTTGAAGTGTCCTCCTCTCTTTTCCTTTTTTTTGTACTCCCCCGCTCTGTCGCTCTCCCTCTCTCAGCGATTTGCCTTCCTCCTGGCTTTGAACGAAGCGGAGCGAGAGGAGTTCAAAGGCAAGCGTCTCTCCGCCAGTGTGTGTGTGCTCTGAATGAGGAACGATGGCGGAGGCTTAGACAAGAGGGCCGCCGCGTCAGAACTTTAATACACACTTTGCTCATCAAAGACTGACGTGGCTTAGTCAGCCCCGCGTCCTTGCCGTGCATGCACACGCCCCAATTAAAACAATGTGGGTTTAGGGTAGTGAAGAGATGTGCATATAGGAGGGCAGGTGATTTATTGTAAGTCTGCTGGACCTGTGCCTCTTGTGTGCTTAGTTGGACAGGTGAAAACACTCAGGACCGTCTGTATGCTATATTTATCTCCATGCTAATTTGGTAATGATGTGTAGAAGTTGTTTCTATAGATCTGGTTAGAATCCATTAGAGGAAGTGAGCCTCAGGTTACAGAAAGTCTCACTCATCTTTCACATAAACACACACACACACACACACACACACTGTTGGTCTATGAAATAGTGATGCTACAGCAGAAGCCACAGTAGGCTAAGCTAATCCATATCTATACCATTCTCAATGTTTGGTCCATTATATCAAGTAAGTAAAACTTATAGCTAGCTGCTTAGAAGTGTGTAAAAAAAAAAGCCAAATTTATCACACAGTCACCTCAAAAGCCATTTTGTCTCAAAAACTATTTGTACATAAACATTTCTAATAGAAAACAATGGATGTTAAAGTGTCAGAAACCGCTTAGGCTAAACTAGAAGCAATGCTTTCCCTACTTGTTAGCTACATTAGCATCCTAGCTGCAAAGCAAAACAAAAGTAGCAAACCTGTCTTGGTTGATTTGTGGTTAGAGGAAAATGAAGCTTTTTTTTTTTTTGTCTGAAGTGTTCCCTTTGAAAAATCAATATTAGCTGAAAATGAAGGAAGTCCATGAAGTGCACGATGGCAGTGCTAAAGAAAAAGTGAGGAAAAGCAGAAAGGAGGACGAGAGAACTGTAAATAGGACACTCTGATTTTCCACACCTACATTCCCAACATTAAAGTATCCACCTCGTAGATGAAACCTAAACTGTAAAGCTAATTTATGTTGAATAAAGCATGAGGTTTGTCTCTGGCAGCTCTGCATGCTGCAAACGTAGCGGACAGTGTGTGTAGCGGCGGTGCGTGTGAGTGTGCGCTGTTGGCTTGTGTGATAGCAGCCCTCCTATACGCGCTGTAATTATGAAACTGGGCCAGTGTGAGATTGATTATGAAGCTATGAGAGGGAAGACTGATTATTCGGCGGTGAAAGGTGGTCATAATTCCTCTCAGTCCCGCCGCCCACGGACACACTGCCATTCTTTCAGCCCAGCGTGAAGCGCAAGTCAAATCAGGCCCAAATACAATTAAAGAAAATGGTCCAACAAGGGGGGTGGGGGTGGCATACGTGCACTTATTTATTTATTTCTTATCCTGTTTCTGGTCTGATTTTTTTCCCCTTCCTCTGTTTGTCTCAGGATTGGAAACAGTTCCTCCTCCATTTTGTCTTGATATCTTTACCATCAGATTTTCTGGCTGTTCTTGTCACATTCCTTTTATTTCTTTTTTTTTCTGTCTTAATCCTTTCCACAACTTCAACATAGCATACATTGGGCATGTGTGAGGTGAGCCTAGCTGTGTCTTGCTCAGGAGAATGACTCAAAGGTCACACACTCCTGATATTTTCCCAGGCCCCATTGATTTTGCTCATTCCATCTTTCTCTAGCCGTTCCCCCGAGAGCGTCTCTCCCCACTGCTCCAAAGCCCTGGGCCGGAGGAGAGCGTCCCTCTCAGGCTCTGCAGGTCAACAAGCTGTAAATAACTTTCTCCAGCTCACTCTGCTTTCCATACACTCCTTAATGTGGAGCTGGCTGTCGTTCGCTCACTAGTTTTTAAGTGTGGATAAAGATGGCATTTATTCATTTAAAAAAGAGCCTTTTATCCAAAGCAACTTAAATGATTCTGAATCTCTTGAGATTTGAAGGAGCAGTTTGGGTTTTTTAGCACCTTTTGCTGCCTGTAAGGTGTATTGCAGTCAATTAAGTTTTATTTGTATAGCACGTTTAACAGTAGATACTGTTACAGAGCAGTTTTACAGAAATCTGGATGTAAATTTAGATCGCTAATGACAGAGGCAACAGAGACGACAGTCTCCCATTTCTGTAAGAATAGAGTGATTATATGTAATAGAAATAATAGAATACTGTACAGAATACGAAGACATGTGCTATATACAATAGCATGTGCAAAGTAGCATAGGGTATTAGTGCAAATAGATATGTTGTATTGTAGCTATAAAACTACAAAGCTCTACTGTTACTATACAGCTACAGTAGAACTTGAAGAACAAACATTTAAGGGGAACCAGCCTTATCTGGAACACTGGACTGCAGGTTTTTAAATCTTTACACTCCTACGTCTGTATACTATAAAGTCAATTAGTACCAAGTATGTTGAAAGGATGATCAGTATGAACGTATTGTGAATAAGAGTCCTGGGATGAGCACAGGGCAGTTTTTACGATTACAGCAGCAGTTCTTAGGTACTACAGTATCCATACCTTCTACTGAAACTGCAAATGGCTTGTGTTTATGCCTTTTAAGGAAAAGTGGTGGAGCTGATGAGCTGGAGGCGGAGCTTATTTCAGGACCAGAAAAATGTAAGCAGAAGCCAAGAAGTGAAATAACCTGTGCTTAAATACTGCAGGCTGCAGTTATAACCCCTACTTATAATACCATACAAACCTTGGATGGTTCTTCCACCCTCAGATGTGGCAAGAAAAGGGTTCTTTAAAAGTTTTTCTGAAAAGTCATTTTTTTGTGGCCATTTTATGGCACCAGAACAAATGGAAGAATCACAAAGACATTTTTACATATGGTAAACATGATGGTGGTAATATAAAAATGGTTTAAAAGATATTAAAACTAAAATGGTTCTTCAGTGACATTGCAATCAGGAAACCCTTGTTCAACCTTAATTTATAGCAACATGTTATAATTTATAGCAACACATGTTAGCTTAATGATTTTTGTACTGTTTGAAACATAGTTACTGGATAATAAGCTGAAGGGTTCGGAAATATAAAGGGTTGTAAGATGCTAAAGGCATTGCTCAAGCAATCCAGGGATTTGAACTCACAACATGCAGTCACCAGCGGATTGTATTTATGTGCCGGGTCAGAAACGAATTGAACGAGTCCATGTGAAATAGAGAGAGATGGGCTGAGAGAGCGAGTGAGCAGAATAATGAGGATGTCCGTTTGATCATTTATGCTAGCTTATGATGGTGAGCTTACCTTTGTAAAGGTGACATAGTTATAAAGTAGAATCTCTGTCATTTCACTGTTTTTGTGCTCGTAATACATGCATGTGCCATTGTGTTTATGTGGTTTCTGAGCATGCGGGTTCGTACCTCGCCCTGGGCTCTACGTTCTCCTGCCTTCCACTGTCAGCGTACGTCCTCATGAGAGCCATGCTGAATAAAACGTCCAATATAAATACTGTAAACAAGCGAGCATCTCTCTGATATGATAATGTGCCAAGCAGCTTTTGTTGTTATGCAAATGGAGTGGACTGCATCAGTAATCACTTTCAAGCCTTCAGCGAGGAAAAAGACGAGAGGCGTTTGGGGGTGGGTGGGGGGATTTCAGCGCTAAGCACAGCGGTGAACAAAACAAAGAGGGGCCTCAGCATTCTTAGCATCGCTCGGGCTGTCTGCAGCATCACACTGACCTCGGATCAGCCTGACTGAAGGCGAGGTCTAAGGTCATGGTACTGAGCTTTGGGCAGGTTCAGACCTGGCAGACCTGTGGAAAACCTCCGTGGAGTGATGGAGTGAAGGCTGCAGGATGTACATGCCTTTACTACCCAAAATATGCACCCGATCTGACTGAAACAAACCTCAGGGGTTTCTGATCTGATGGTAGTCATATTGCCAGGTCTAAATATTTCGATACATATTGATTTAGATTATATTATGAAGAGCTGTTTAATGCTGATGGTCTTCTTCAAGACTAGAAAGTTATGATGTGTAAGCTTTACTGGAATGTTGTCTAGCTAGATAAACTAATTTCCATTTTCTACAAAGGTTTTTTTTTCCATTAGTTATTCATTCATTCATGTTCAGTAACCTCTATATCCTGGTCAGGGTTACTATGCACTGGGAACACTGGGCGCGATGCGGGAATACACCTTGTCCATCTCAGCGCATGATGCACACACATTCACACACTTGCTCACACCAAGGATAATTTAGACTAGTCAGTTCACCTACTGGCGTGATTTTTGTGTCCTGTTACCTCAGGCTTCCTTGTTAGATATTATATCAATACATTAGTACCAATTATTTCAAAATCCTCAGTCTATCTTCATCTCATTATTGGTCAACATAAAGAATATAGATTTAAAATCCATGCCCAAAGGCCAGAAAGCGCTTCTCATTGCTGGAGAGTGTCAAGAAGAGACACTATCATCGGTCTGTTGTTCTGCACATGTCATTCAATTCTTGAACGATTTATATTTATAGGTATTTAAGTATGTTACTGTGTAAAGCAGCAATTGGTGGAATAATTTGTTATATATCACTTTGATCAACAGATGTTTTCAATTCAAGTCAATTTTATTTGTATAGCACTTTTAACAAAGGTCACAAAGCAGCTTGACAGAAATCCGGATGTAGATTTAGATCCCTAATGAGCAAGCCAGAGGAGACAGTGGCAAAAAAAAATGTCTTGAGACGACATGAGGAAGGAAGAAGGACCAAACTCAAAAGAGAACCTCTTCTGGGTGATGCCAAATAGTGAGATTATAAATCACCTAGTGTGTTTATAGGATGTTCAGTGTGAGCATCTTGTGAATAAGAGTCCTGGGATGAGCACAGGACAGTGTTTATGATTACAGCAGCAGTTCTTGGGTAGAAATCCACACTGACTAAGTTGACTTACTTAGTTTTATTTCACTTAAAACTATCTAAACACGAGTATTTTAGACAACGATTGTTCATGTCCCTGAAGCTCATCAACCCTAACTCATAAACCATAAACCAAGTTGAAAATAATCTTAGTCTTGTTTAATTTTGAGCCAGACGGAGCATGAGATTTGTCGCTCTTCTGTCTCTTTCACACTGCATTCATGTAGTGCACCAACACAAACTGTCGAGTGAGTAAGCAGTCTGCTCCACATGCATGAGCAAGGTTGTGCTATGTTAAAGTAAAAAAAAAATAAAAACAGGAGTCATGGTGTATTGGTTTATGCCTGCCTCACTTTCTTTTTTATCCATACACACACACACACAGAGAATCACACACTCATAATGCATACACAGTCCCATATAAATACCTCATTTAGGTCTCATGAGCGAAAGAAATTTCCGTATAGGCACGGGGTTTTCTTTTCACAGCTCTGGTTTGTTTAAAAGTCCAGCCACAGCATTCACACACTCGATACTTTACACGGTGTATAATGAGGCAGGTGTGCTTTCGAGCAGTTCAGCCAGGCCTTTTTTTGTGGAAGGCAGGAGATTAATGGGCTCTCAGACTGAATGTGATGGCGTAGGCCAGCTCTGATCACACTGCGTGTAAGGTCTTGAAGGTGCCGTGGCAAGAACATGTTCTGAAGTAGACAAGCTCGAGGCAAACTCCCTGAACCAGAGCTCACCAGGCTTTTACAGCTAATTGTGTCATGCTGAGACGCACAGAGACAGGTGATAGTGCTTCGGGATCAGCGTTTCCAAAAAATCCTGTCTGAACACAGCTGGACTGATCACTGACGGTTTAATGCAAGCTTTGAATGGTTAAAAAAAACAACGTGTAGTCTCAAGTTTTCTGTCCCTGTCCATTCATTTGCTTCTTATCTCTAATGGCTCCCTCAACCCTCATTTCACAGCTCGAGCTTTATTTTTATTTGACGCAGAAGTGTTTTCACTTCACTTCCTTGTCATTGTTTGTGCTCATAGTTGTGCTTGTTGATCAGTTTGGAGTAAAGCCTTGAATTCTCAGGTGAAGGTTTTGGTTGGTAAGGGCTTATTGGTTAATAGGATTTTTGGGAATTTTAGGAATTATATAGTATTATATATTAGGATATGCTGTTAGAGGCAAATAATGTACGACAGGGAGGTGTAAATTGGAGTTACAACTACTACACAAAAGTTGATTATTTTCCTATAACAGCACATTCTGAAGTTGTTTTTTTATTTCTCTTAGACTATAGCAATTTCTCAATTATTACATTACTTTAATTAAAAAATGACACATTAAATGATACTTTTAGTCCATTTGTAGTTACTTTTAATGTTGGTGAACATCTGTGAAACAAGTTAGTTAATCTTTTGCTCATCAGCCTCCCGTTTTTTTGTTTGTTTGTTTGTTTGTTTGTTTGTTTTTCTCTCTCTTTGAAAGGCAATAAGTCACTTGTCACATTAACAAGAAACCGGAATGTTCAAAGTCTTCCATGCTGCAGATTTTCCCGACAGCACTGACTGTTACAAAGTGCTGACACTGGAGACTTCTTCCATAAATGATAAATAAACATCTCCTTACAGAAAAGCTCTACCAAAACACTGATGAAACATTTCCTTTTTTAAATAACAGCACACTGTTAAAATTACTTTCATAATGAGGCTAATTTACGTGGAATGTCTGTCGTATAAAAATCTCAGTAAATTAGCTGTTACTAAAGAAATGATGACAAATACAAGCTGGGACAGGCTGGACCTTTTGCAAACAAAAAGGTCCAACACCTTCTGACCAATCGGATTCAAGAATTTAAAAGCACTGTGGGATAATTTATATTAATTGTGATCACAGTTTTGGTTTCCTCAGTTCATTAAACATTATCACCTTTGATATTGGTGGGCTTAGCTACAGAGAGCAAATTATTTAATGTTAAATATAGTTTTTAGTTGATTCTGGTGCATTGAGTCACTTTTTCCCCATTCCCATTTACTGTGCTGCACACTATGGTTGCATACTTATGTATTTGCGTGTTTGTGGTTTAAAAAAGCTTTACATTTCAGAGATTTAGTCATGTGAGGGCACAAGTGACTGTATACCTGACTATGTATTATACAACGTGTAAGTGGTAAAGAGATAAAGTGCAATAAAACATGTTTTATAACTAATTATAAATAACTGCAGTTTCAATATTGAGCAATATAATCCTTATTGTTATTATGCATCACTAATTGTAATGCTATATTATTAGTTATTATTGTATATTGCTATTATATATGTTCGTATGTGCTAACATTAAGACAGTAGTTTTCATCTCTGTAGATACATGTAGGACTGCACCACTTTGGCAAATCCAAACACATCTTGGAGGGCACAAAGCTATTTCAGCTTCATGTCTAAGTACAAAAAGAAAAAAGAAAAAAAACAAACAGAAAAAAACACATAAGCAACATCTTAGTGCCATCTCTGGCAGGTCAGTATCCACCTGGGAGTTTAGCAGAAAAGCAAGACGACTCCACTGAAATTGTTTTTTCACTCCACTTTCTTTTTGTGATCACACCAGCCGTATTACCAGGGGCCATTTCGGCTGACCCAAAAAAGAGACAAAAGAAAAACAAACCCATCAAACAGGTTACATTCTCCTTGATCCCCAGCCGAGATTACCAGGCCTCGTACATGTCTGCTCGGACTGACTGTGTCTCTTTCTACGGGCCGATTCTCCTGGCAGCAGTGATTTAGTCTGGGCGCCGGAGCCTGCTGATAAGGGCACGAGAGAGCACCGCTCCCGTTTGCTGGAAACACAACACTGATTAACAGAGGGGAAAAAAACCACGAGCTTGTCTCTGAGATAGCGAGTCTTCTGTAGGCAGGTAAACACGCACCAGGGTGCGGCATTTGTGGACCAAAAACTGAGATTTTATTGTTTGCCTCCAGTTTTCAGCTTGTTGCCCCATTTTCTTCCAATTTGTTTGTTACCTGCCCACAAGCTCCTATCATGTGACAGCCACCAATCTGTAGAAGTGCTCTAGTGCTTCCTCTTTTTGAGTTTAGATTCAAATAGTCTTGACATATTCAAGATTAACTGCTTTTCAATTGAAGAAGAAGAAGTACAGGAAGTCGGCAGGATCATATTGTTTTTTTTCGTTGCATGGCTGTAGCTTTAGCTTGTGGCTGTGGGCTCGGGAAGTCGAGCTCCGCAGTAAAAACCACCCAGTGTGCAGACAGCGTGGGCAGCCGTCTAGCCAGCAGCACTGCAGCGGTCACACACAACATAAAACGGATTTTAACTACTTTCCGACAGCTCTAAAGCTTTCCCAACTTTTTTGCATGCTGTCTGCTATGCACAGAGCATTCCTCTTATCGCAGTGATGGTGAGTCGCTGACAGCTAGAGCGCAACTCAGCAGAGACGCATGCCGCAGCAGCACCCTGTTATATCCCACTGACAGTGTGACTGACCACAGCACTTTCGATTTCCTGAGCAGATCAGACAGCACGCTGACATTTCTGCTATTTAGGGAGGGTGAGCCCTAAAACGTGGCTTCTGTCTTAAGCTCCGGATTCCGATTATCGGCTTTGAAAGGTCAGAATTGGGGGGATTTGGGCTGGAGAATTGAGGTTACTGAAAGCTTTGAGGTGTCCTGGCTCGTGTACTGGGTGTCAGACCACCTGGCTGTAACACACACGTTCACACACATATAAATCGCTGGTTTATGGGATGACGTGTCTGGTTTGAATATTGTGGAAACCCAATCTGATAATGCATTTCTGAGATAGAACCGGGAACGTCTGTAGGCTTGACTTTAGCCACGTTTATTAAGGCAAATAATTTATCGCAGTTACAACATTAAGTATTTTACATTTATGCAGCATTTAGTTTATTTGAATCTCGGGTTAGGGTTAGTACACAGAAATCACACTCAGATGTGGACCAAAGCAACTGGACAGGGTGTTCGCGGTTCAATTCCAGGTGAACTCTAGTGCAGTTAGAAACCGATTTGACCTTGAATCGACCCAGATGTAGGGAGTGAAACCAACATTGTGTGTATTTTTGCTTCATTTTTCGTAGACGCAATCTGCTAAACTGGGCCACGAGGCACTGTGTTCTGGATATAAGATAAAGCAAAAAGAGGAAATAAAGGGTGCATGCATTTAGCGCAGAGTGCACATTTATTTAGTGCTTGGGTGATTTTAGTTATATCTATGCACACTTCCGTGTAGCTTGGTGGCGCCAGGTTTTAAACTCACAAAGCATCAAATGCGGAGGTACTGTTTCCTTTTGGTTGTTAAAGTTTGTTTATAAAGCTAAAGACTAACAGCCTTGCTAGATTAATAGTGATTCATCAATAAGACGAGCAAGATGATACATTAGGGATTCCCAGTGATGGTATGATATATTTATGTAATGCATATTAGGCATTCTAGTGCTATTGATGAAGAAAAAAAAGAAAAACAAAAGAAATGTGGCAAAAATATTCCGAGGTGAAGAGCAATTGTGCAATATGGCACAATACTACATAAAATGACAAACATCATATTAAAGACTGGCGGTAAGATTCCTTGAATCAATCCTCTCGCAAATGCACCCAGATTTTTCTCCTTTATTCATAGCAGCTAGTTAAATTCCCTTATTCTATCATCAGCTATTAGACCTTAAGTGGCACACAGCACATTCACCAGTGTCCAGAAAGGCGAACGCGCACTCTCGGTGTCCAAAAACGATAACTAATTATCCACATAGTGTTGACGCGAGCTAATCTATCAGGACTGTGATCATAGTGATGAGCTCAAACAACAGACGTGCAATCAGTCCCTCAACACAAGATGAAGGCGCACCTTGTCTTAGTCTTATAAAGGAGTCAAGACATCAAGCTGATGCTTTTCCTAAGACCTCATTTCCTATGCTCTTTAATAGAAATTTTCCTTTTCTTCTGCTAGAATATCAATAGGCTTTTGTCATGATGTCATTGTCATATACCATTGGAGTATGACGGCTTCAGAAGGCAAATCCCTCCTAGTTCATTTTCCTCCTCTCTCCTCTATTCATTTGTCCATTACATGAGCCACATACAAAACAAAGTCCCCATTCAACACAGAAATAGCAGAGAAGTTCGACCAGCCCTTGTCTCCTTGTTTTTATAATAATTTATTTAGTCATCCGTTCGCACCCAAAAATCAATTCCAAAGGTAATAAAATAAGACTCTGGGCTGGAATTAGGGCGGTAATTGGGGCATTTTTTTCAGCGTGAGTCCTTAATGAGATTTAGCTGTTGTAAGAAGCCGATTCTGCCCTTTTATGCCGACAACTCTGGCCCTGTTTGTTTTTGATGGCTTTATGCCATTAGACACATGCTAATAGAATTCCTCCACAAAATTGACTTCATTCTTACTCTCATGGAGCAAATTGTGCCCTAAGTCTAGTAATAATTTCTCCAGACTTCTCTGAAACAGCACTGTCTTTTTTTTTCTCCTCCTCTCTTGCCTGTTCCTCTCCACTCTGTTTAGCCTGATTTAGGAATTTTGCTGGTAAACCTCGTTAGATGTGGTGAATGCCGAGGCCCGCCGTGTCTGTTGAGACAATTGAGCTCTAAAATGGGTGAGGAGCCTTTGCTCCAGCTTTTGTTTGAGACCTCTATAGAACCATATGGCCAGCCAACGAAGAGAAGAAATGGAAGCTACGCCTCTCTTTTCAGCATTAGCAGACAGTGTTCTGCTTTTGTGAGGCTTGTTGTTGCATTTTGTTAAAAGAATGGTTGTGTAATGAGGACAAAGGCAGATCTGTAGTAAAGCAAGCCGCCCACTTTAAAATGGCGAGCACACAATTCCATGATTGATAGATAGTTTATGATAAATCCGTCACCTTGGCAGTCCATTTGGCTTTTTTGATTGTTCTATTGGTTCTTATAAAGCAAACAAAGTCTGCTGCTATACAGTTATGGTAGCCGTATGTACAGCAGTTTTGGTTTTTGTTCTAAAGTTATGTAGATATGTGTCAGTTAGACCTTTAGGCTCATTCTCCCCTTACATCCAATTCATCACACACATTATTCACAGCACTAGTGCATTATGTATCCAATATGCAACCTGTCTACAGTTTCTAGTTTACATCCCATTATATACTGTTTAAAAGAACACCTCTTCTCACACGCTCTCAGGTTCTGAGTGTAGTCCACATCATTGTTAAACTGTGTGCACTTTTCTGTCTGTCATCGCTCTTCACTCGTCCCTGTGTCTCTCTCTCTCTCCTCTGCTTTGGGTCAAGGCTCTCGGCGCCTCGCCAATCCCCGTCACGGCCGCTTCACAATGTCACACGCAGCTTCTTTTCTCCTGCTGTCACGGTCTGTTCATCAGTGTGTGTGTGTGTGTGTGTGGGGGTGTGTGTGTGTGGCTCCTGCGTCTCTGCTGTGTCTCCATTTGTAGCCCCTCAAAATAAATGTACATTTCACTTGAGGCATTTAGTCATATACTAATTACGTGTTGCTCTGAAAAGCTAAGAACGGGGCTTGATGAAAATAATGCATCGACTTTTGTATGTATAATAAGCACAGTTATTATGGATGTGCTTATGTGTGCATCTCTTGATACGTGATTAATGATCAGATGTATAAAAGATACATTTAAGGCAATAATTCAAATTTATATGATTTCAGGCTGTTTTAATTGGATACTATGTGATTCGATATTGCAATATTTCGACATGGAAGGCCACATCTCCTTCAGTGGGACTGATAGGCACAGAGGCCACACCCTTACTTCATTTATTTGGTAGATTTATGCATTGTATGTGATGACATGTAAAAATATTTTAAAGCATTGCATTTTTCTTGCATATCTAGTTTGACTAAAACCTGTTCTGCAAATGATTATTTATTAATGACTGCCTCCGGACGATTTGTCTTAATTTGAGAAAAAAGCACTCTGACACTACTGGTTTGTTTGCCAACTCTTCAATGTGTCAGGCGATGAAAAGGTTTCCAAATGACAGCGAAACACGAAAACACAGGGAGCTCTGAGCAAAGCACCTGGAGGCACAACAAATAGCATCAAAGTGAGGAAAACACAGCCTTGCCATCCTCTGTGATTTCAGCTGCCCCGGTGATCATCGGCAAAACTGACCACAAGGCTTTGATGGGCACTGAGCAACTCTGGCACTTACATGCTTAAGTACATCTAGACTATTGGCTGGTTTTCTTAAAGGTGGTATCAATGATGCAAGTTACGATTTTTTTTCCACACATTCCAACAACTGTCAATTAAATATGATCAACTGATAAACTCTATGGCAGAATTTCCCAACAGGAGGAAAAACACATAATGTGGGCTGCCAACATCCAGCCAATCAGTACAAGGAGGCGGGAACACATGGTGTGAACCAATAACATCCAGCCAATCAGTACAAGGAGGCGTGAACACATGGTGTGGACCAACAACATTCAGCCAATCAGGGCAAGGAGGCATGAACACATAATGTGGACCAGCAACATTCAGCCAATCAGTACAAAGAGGTGAAAACACCTACCGTGAACCACCACAATCCAGCCAATCAGGACATAGAGGCAAAAATGCATAATGTGGACCACCAACATCCAACCAATCAGGACAAGGAGGCGTGAACACATTGGTGACCAGCATCATCCTGCCAATCAGGACACAGCATCAAAAACCCCATATGTGGGCCACCAACATCCAGCCAATCAGGTCAAAGAAGTGAGCGCATATAATGTAGACAACCAAAATCCTACCTATCATCTTTTGGCATTTTTTTTAACAGCTAGCTTCAGCTAAAGTCTGGCAAAATTGCTGACTACTCTTTAAGTGACATTACATCTACCAGTCATGCACTGATTGAAAGGTGCAGAGGTGAGTGACATCATCACTCTCTATCACAGCATTAAAGAACCAGTGATGAAAAAGATCTAATTAGAGTGTCATATCCTACAGTATGATTCCCATAACCATCCTTGACCTCGCCTTTATCTATAACATGCAGCTTTGTTTTCTCTAGCTGATAATGAGGGGTTTTGCCCTTCTCCCCTCTAATTAAGGGAGCAGTTAAAGCAGCAGTGAGAATATGAAGGTAGCCTGGCACTAGGTGAGAGAGCGTGATGTCAGAACTGTTTCAAGAAATAACATCACCCTCCCCCCTTTCCATGTAGTAGTTGTGAGAATACTCGCACTCGTTTTTTTTCTCCTTTTTCCACATTAAAGCTGAATTTGGTTTAGATGTTTAAACAGTCATCTCCAAAGGCTGCTGTGTGCATGCTGCATAATTAAAGCCTCTATTGAATTTCAAGGCGCGTTTTTCGGAAAAAGCGACGAGCGCCGTTTTCCCCCACTGCCTGTCTGTTTTTGCGACGAAGGGCCCCTCCTTCGCTCCCTCTCTCTCTGTTCTGTGCTGCACGTCAGGCCTTCGGTTAATCATTCATCAGCATGACAAGCTATCTATTTTTATTGGTGCGAGGGCCTCTATCTGTCTCTCTCGCTCTCATGCCGAAACATGTCGAATAACTTTGCCGTTCGCACTCTTGTTTTGATAGTGCGGCAAGCTAAAGAAAGAGAAATATTTAAATCACAAACGAACAGATCAACCGACGGGAATGGAATAGACTGAGGGGAGAAAGTGGGCGAGGAAGCACGAGTCGTAGATCGAGTGGAAAGAAAAGCGAGGGGGAGAGAATGCCGGCGAGGCCAGCGCCGAATTTAAAGTGCGAAATGATTAAAAGCTCTTTAGGGGAACGAGAGGCCGGAAGTGGTTGGGAGCAGCATATTCGCTGTAATAAATAAAGCATTACTGCTAAGGGCTGGCTGTTGAATGGTAATACAGAGAGAGAGAGAGAGAGAGAGAGAGAGAGAGGATGTACCATGAAAAAAACCACACTGCATCACTGAAGGAAGTGTACAAGACAAGATCCCAGCTCTTTTTTTTCATCCCTCCTTCCTCCGCTTACTGGTTCTGTGCTTTTAGCTCCGGAGGGCTGGATTACACCGCTCCTCACACTGCCTCGTGTCTGCTGAGCTAACGAGACTAAGCAAACTCTTCCAGGCTAACTGCAAACATGAAATGTGTGTGTGTGTGTGTGTGTAAAATTGTTTTTTACAGTTCACAATCATAACTGCAAATGCAATCATTATTACGTCCATTAGGCTGTACAGGAACTGCTTAGAGCCCCGGCATGATGTCTTTCATGTCTTACATGATGTCATGCTGTTGTCTTTACATTGCCGAAAGGTTTGGACAAACTGAGGCAATGCCTGAGCGAGTTTTTTTTTTTTTTTTTTTTCATAAATCAAATTTGTCAAATTTCCTTTGACTATTTGAATAAGCTTTTGGCTGTGTTGCTTTATTTATCTTGCTAGCTACTTCCAGGTAGCTATTAGCTAGTGATGCCAGGTTTTTTAATAGCTAGTGCAATGTGCAGGCTAAGCTCATGTTTGACTTGTCTTTAAAACGAAGAGTAAATTACTCGTCATGTATTCAGTCATTTTATGGGTGGTTTTGTGTTTTGTGCTAGGATCCGCAGGTTACTATTAACGATTTTTTCTTTAAGCTAAAATGCATGATCATACATAATAGTTTGTGTGTTTTATATGTCTAAGTAAGCACACATTGTTATGCTACTTCTAACGTTGCCTCCCAGAGCGGAGACTTTAGAAGCAGACTGGGTGTTTGTGTATTGTATTTTACACAAAAGGCACAGACTTTGCAAGCTTTATTTAATAGGGCACTATATAATCTCAGAGTCTAATAGCTAATGTCCACAAAGGCAAATGCAGGTTTATGATATGGTGTGGACTGCCGGTAAAATAATCCGGTCCTCTTTAAGATGGCACATGATCATGTTTTACATATGTGTGAGTGCATGTATTTAGCTCTCCCTTCCCTGCTCAAAAAAATCCAGCTTAGTCCAACCAGCTGCAAAAACATAGGCTGAGCTGGTCAAACTGGTAGACAGTCTCTGCCAGATGTTTAGTTCTGGTAGATGGACATTTTCTGAACTACTAATGCTACGTCATACACAAGTTGTTTTCGGGAAAAAAGAAAAAAAAAACAACACAACAGTAAAGCAATTAGGAAATCTCAAATGTCCCCACGCTGACAGGAATACAGGGGCATGAAGATCTGGGTAACATATTTTGAAGTTGAAAAACTACTTCTTTCAAGCTAATTGCTATCCACCACATCTGCAGCATATGTGTGATTACCACAGAGAAGAATTTCAGCACATTGTCCTGCAGAATAGAGCTTAAAGCATGCTTATTCACCTATAATTGAAGTCTAAAGTGAGTCATTGAATTCCACTAATAAACACACTTAAAATACATGAATCTGTAATGTAAATTCAAAGCATTATACTTGAACAATAAATGTTGTAGGATGTGACTGTCATGAGAGAAAGACTTAACAGAGCTGTTTTCATGTAGTTTTATCCAGTTTTCCAATACTAGAATTCTGTTACTTACACTTAAAATGACACATTTTATAGATTTACAGCTTAATTCACAAATATCTAATATATAGTCAAAGATTTACAAAAACAGTTGCAAAAGTATGTTTAGTATAGACGTTTATAGAACTTGAACTTGGAGACATGAATGCGTGGTAAGTCTTTGCATAGAGGCAAAGAAATAGCATGGTTTACACTGACAAACCGAACAGGTGAAACAAGGAACAGGTGAACACAATCAGGGAAACAAACCTGAGGAGATGGGCAGAGACAAGACCAAAAACAGAAACCAAAACAAACACAAGCACATGGTGCTCGTTGCCATGGGAACCATGATGTGAGGTGAAACCGTGACATTTTATGGGTTAGGCCTGATATGTTTAGGTATAGCTGGATTTAGCTACGGTATTTACAAGACTTATGTGTGTGTGTGTGTGTGTGTGTGTGTGTGCGCGTCTGCGTAAGTATGCATTGTCATTCCGAGTTGTCAGTTGATGTAGCTCTCTTACCCACAATTCCCCTCATGCTGCCCCCCTCTGGGGCCTGTGACATTTCGGGAGCCTGCTTCTCCGTGCCTTGCTGGCTGTTGCCAAGGCTGTCATTGTGATAAACATGCGCGCACACACACACACACACGCACATGCACACACACTTCAATTCAGAAATCCATGTTGTTTTTTTCATCCTATCTCCAGCCAAATCTCCACTCGTTTCCCTTACCTCCCACCCTCACCTCCTTTCTTTGCTGCTCCTCTTCTTTTTTCATTTAACTCCCAGGCTGGATGCGTCACCACTTGCTCTGCATAATTAAAATGAGTGTGAGGGGATGGAAACTGTGGAGCGAGGCAGAAAAAGAGTGCCAAGCCTAGGGAATGGCAGAGAAAGTAGAGAGAAGGAGATGAAACACGGCCGAGCTGGAGGAGTCGGGGGGGGTAGGTCTCACATCACTCAACTGGAGAGGGCAACGTGGGAGCAGCTGCAGGAGAGTGGAGAGACGCTGTCTGTCTCTCTCTTCGCTCTCTCCCTCAATCTGTCTATCACTCCATCTCTCTGAATATACATCCCCTTCCTCTCTCCTTGGGCTTCATTTGTTTAATAGCTGCTGCTGGGGACTGAATGTGTGTTCATCTCAGTCATGGGCAAGATAAAAGCTAAGGAGTTTGAGTACTGTTAGCATTGTCTGTCTGTTTTTGTGTGATTGTTTATAATTCCTTTTATCATTTCAAATGATTGCATGCAAATTAGTTTTGCATATTTTGATTTCCTAATTAAGAAGATGAAAATAGTGGTGTTACTAAGTCATATTACAAAGAGATGGTGGCAAGTGTTCAGAGTGTTCACAAAAGCTGTCGCGTTACAGATATTTTAAAATATCAATATCCCCTTTTGCTAGCATGCCGTGTTGTTATGACTATGCAGTCATTATCTAGCTAATTAATTTCCTCTCCTTCTTGATAACAGAATTTCATCAAGTGCTGATGTCTTTCTGATGAGGCGTAGTACCCATCTGTCGTTTGAACCACACTTACCTTTCTTCTTTTCTCTTTGCTTCTCTTACATCTCTCTGCCTGTGATGTCTTGGTGGAATCTGACTGTGCAGATGAATTTAAGCATTTGATTAATGAATCTCTGTTGTTATACGAAGCGACTCTGAACCTCCATGTATCAATTGAAGTGAACAAGGAATTACTATTTTGGGGAAATAAACAAAATGGTGGATGATAGTATGGGGGTGGCCAGCTCTTGATAATCAGCTACCTTAACCAGACCCATCAGAGGAGCCACATTTCACGCTGACTTTAAGGCATCTCTGCTTCTCACCGTTTTTGAGTGAGAAATGCACTTTGCTTCCCGTGAAACAAAAGATTTTGCGCTAATGAGTGCCACGTATGGATACTCGGATGGTTTGGTATTTGCTTTACACTTTTTGTATGCAAAGCTACTTTCCTTGAGAGTTAGCACATTAGGGACATGTTTTACAGATCACATCACAGTCAACTGAAGTGTCCTGTTATAGCATACGGTGAGTAAGTGTTGTATGTCATTGGTTGAGATTGTGCTAAATCTGGAATGTAAAAAATTAAAAGTAAATAAGTTATGCAAAGGCAGAAAGGTCTTATTGTAGGAACTAAGGTGCCTACAGTAAGACCTTACAGTAAGACCTACAATTTCAACTTAGGCATTGAAATAGCACGAGTAGGACTTTGTGGAGCTTGTGAACTTTAGGATGGCAGGAAGGAGATTGTGAGATTTTGGGTCTTGAAATGGTGGGTGTAGGAACTTGTGGCCTAGGGGACTCTAGTTGGCAGAGGTGGGAGCTTGTGGACTTCAGAATATCAGAGGTAGGAGCTTACTGACGTTAGAATGGCAGGTGGCAGAGCTTAAGAGAGCTTAGAATGGCAGAAGTAGGAGCTTGTGAAGTGCAGAATGGGCAAAACTGGAAGCTTGTAGACCTCAGCGTGAGGATCTCAGAATGGATGATGCAGAAGTTTGGGCCTCAGGATGGCAGGAATAGGATCTTGTAGGACTCATCATGGTAGAAGTAAAAACTTGTAGGCTCCAGGTTGGCAGAAGGAGGAGTAGGTTTGATGGCTGGAGTAGAAACTTATGTGACTCGGGATAGTAGGAGTAGGAGATTATATACCTAGATATGGTAGGAGTAGGAACTTAAGGGACTCTGGTTGACAGGTGTAGAAGTATGGAGGCCTCAGGATGACAGGAATAGGAGCTCATATGCATCAGGATGGCAAAAGTAGGAGCTTGTATGTCTCAAGATGGTAGGAATATGAGCTCATAGGCTTCAGGATGCCAGGAAAAGGAGCTTGTGGCCTTGAGGATAGCAGGAATAGGAGCTTGTGTGGCTCAAGATGGTAGGATTAGGAGCTCCTGGGTTTCAGGATGCCAGGAGTAGGCGTTTATGCAGCTCAGGGTGGTAGGACTGTAGGAGCTCATAGGCTTTAAGGTGGCAGGAATGGGAGCTTGTGCAGATCACTATGGTAGAAGTATGAGCTTGTAGCCCTCCAGTGTCAGAAGTAATGGGGAAATGGGGGTGGGTGCTCATAGAGCTGGGGGCATTTTCAATATTTTCAAAAATTCATAGATTTCTTTGGGGAAAGCTGTAGTGTGCCTGTCCCAATTTTTGAAAAACTTTTACATCAGGCAATTTTTTCACTCAGTATAGAAAAAAATATGATCTATTAAAAGCAAGTTTTGGGTATCTGCATAATGCATTACTAAATTTATAGCACCATTTTGTCAGGGCTTTTTGTGCTTTTCAGTGTTGTTAAATTAGCTTCCATCTTTGATTGAACAGAGATGCAGAGACACAAGAACGCTGATGGATTGGTGTCCCTCATGTCGAAAAAAAAGCCCTGCTTCTCTCTGTCTTGGCTAAGTTTACTCCTCCTGGCTTCCAAAAATGATATTACTATATCAGAATCAGGCTGCCTGCTGAGGGAGAGAGAATCACTCACACTTATGCCTATTAGATCATACACAAGTGCAGAAGTGAATTGGGTATCCCAGATCACCAATGCCTTCCTACGCCAGGCTACAGCCTTACCCGTACATATACACTCAATCGCTCTCAGATCCATCTCTGTGTCTTGAGGGAGTGTTGGTAGAAGAGGCCGGATGATATTCGTTTAGTACTTGGCACATTTTTCTCCATTAGGCCTGCCCCTGTCTCTGTGTCCTCTGCCCTGCTCTGTCCCCTGACGTCTGAGCTGCAGTCTCAGTCTCTGTATTGACGAGTCTGAGTGGAGGCTGAGTGTCTCTGTGTGTGCAGATGATTGGAGGATGGGAGAAGATGAATGCCTGCCTTTAGGACAGATGAGATTTGGGGGTTAGTGAAGGCCAGGGCTGCTTTAGGGGAGACTGGGCCTCTGTCTGTTCTAATCACTGTGTAGCCCTGACCTCTAGCTCCAAGTCTTTTTCTTCTTAAAAAAATACGCCAGTGTAAAAATCGAGATGTTTATGCTAGGGTAATGAATCCCAGTGGAAAAGCACTTGACTGGCTAAAAGAAGCAGCAGTTCAGAAGTTCAGCTTTCAGAAGTATGGCTTTCAGGATGTCTCGAAGTCTAGGTTAAAATCTTGAAGACTTTTCATCACTCATCAAAGGGGATACATTGGTTATAGTAAGTATTGGTAAGTCTTCAAAATCTGAGGATTGCCAGCTTTATGTTAGAGTTCATAGAAATACAAGTTGGTTTAATGATGATGAAATTATAGCTCCACCAAGCTCCATGAAGTCACCAGTTCTTGGTTCCAAACCAGTAGCACTTTAGGGTTGAAACCAAATCAAATTTTCAGGCCAAGTACTGGCTCTTTTGTGTTGGAAATGTGTAGAGTGGTTTGAGATTAGGCACTAACTCCAAAACCAGCACTTTGTCATGGGAAAGGGCTACCACAAAGCAACTATTGGACTTTAAGCAAGGCCCCTAAGCCTCAACTGCTCAGCTATATGCTTTGACTGTATTCTATCACACTTGTAAGTCACTTTGGATAAAACCTGCCAAATGTAAACATGTTTTATTATTGAACCTTTATCACTAAAGCCCTTGGCATGACATCCATACATGAATAACTTCTACCAAACATTCAGAATGACCTGGATATCTAAGGCATTCACAGGCAGTCAGGATTAAATTGCTTCAAGAATCTGGTTCAGTTCAATTCAATTTTATTTGTATAGCCCTTTTAACAAGGAAGAAGAAACCTTGTGAGTGTTACAAACCTTTTTGTTAATGTTTTAAAAAAAATGGTTTACACCAGATTTGTTGTGACAGAGGGAAGTGAGGGCCATAAACTAAATTAAGGACACCAGACACCAAATTGGTCATGTTTTTTTTTGTTTTTAGACAGAAAAGAAAAGAAGCATGCTGGGGAAGAATAATCATCAGGGTGTGTAACAGCAAAATAATAAACAAAAGATTGCTAACTATGATTTTAAACTACTTTTAAACTACCTATTCCAAAACAAAACTACAACTCATTCCTGCTCTCTCTCTCTTTAAAAAACAAAAAAACAAACAAAAAAAAAAGCAGAATTTAAGTGTAGGTTTTCCAAAAGGAAAGGCACTCACCCCCTCAGTTTCTAGGCAGCTATACAGGATACAGTTATCCAGTGTTTACATACAGTATAACTACACTCTTGCTCGGGCAATATTGCTTTAATATATGAACAAGAAATTAATATCGAATAAATGACATTTCGGACACAGTATGGCCAAATGTTCAGTTTATTTTTGCTGTGCTAGAAGAAACAGATCCCAAAGAGGCCACACTCACTTTATAGCATGTCGGCTAGCTCGCTAGCTAGCTCACATTGATTTATAAGTTCCCATTAAAGGTGCTTCTGGTAAAATTGGTGTCCTTTCATCCTTTTCTTCTTCAGCTGACAAGCTTTCATATTTTAAGCCAAAAGTTATATTCCTGAAAAGTATCGCTTGCCACCGATGAGCCGCTGATGATCTTGCTAACACTACTGCAGTAACTGTTTCAAACTAGGAAGTGGAAGTTTAGGTGACGAACAAAGATAAGCAGAGTGATACACTCAGTAAAACGTCCCAGTGTGGTTATAAGAAATACAGGCACTATTGGAACACCGCTTGACCAATCAAATTAGTGGACCGGAACTAACTGTTGTATAAATGTACAGTATGCACAGTCGTAGAGCTTATACACCATTCACTTACTGGTGTATAAGGTTTAAGAGCTGGCATATAGCTTTAAATAGCTAGCATCCTTGCATCACATCGTATTATCCAAAGTTCAGAAGTTGGTATAAAAGCCAAACGAGGCTGCCATTGTGGCCAACCATCTCCCTTTTATGCTCTTCTAAAACTATGGCATATCTGCCTATCCCTGCGTCAGATCTGGTTCTGTACTGGGTAATCCTAAACATGTAGAGGGAGGAAAACGAATGGAGCCATATACACACACACACACTGTAAATACATCCAGAGACAAGAGGAACCAGACTCAAGAGACAACCTATCCTCTTCTGGCTGACAACAGATAGTGGCATTATAAGTCATTACAGTACACAGGAGTAGAAGAGTAAAGTGAAAGTGTGTTGAACAGATATTTAGTGTGAGCATGAGAGTCCTGGGATGAGCACAGGACAGTCTTTACGATTACAGCAGCATTTCATAGAAGGTCAAATCTGGTCACCCTTCTCACCATCTTCAGAGTATTATGCCACTCTGAGTGCACATTCAGAAAAAGAAGGGACATGGGAGACTAATCTAAAAGCACTAGAAGCCTTCATTCTTTTCCAAATTTTATAAAGATCAGAATAATGGTGTCTAATAACCTTACCAGAATGGCAGTGTGGTGATTTGGGTCTTTGGTTGTGTGGCTGTGGATGTGCTGTATTGAATTAAGGTTCTCTCATCAGCATAGTGACAGAGACAGAGTGAGGTGATTGTGTGATGTGTGTGTGTGTGTGTGTGTGTGTGTGTGTGTGTGTGAGAGAGAGCGCTGGCCCTGTGCCATGCCTTGAGGCCTGGCTCTTATGAGGAGTAGAGAGAAATGAGGGCCGTTAAAGTCAGAGATTACACCCAGTTCTTCATTGATTAGTGCGGAAAAGAGAAATGGGGAGAGAGAGAGAGAGAGAGAGAGAGAAGGAAAAGGGGAGAGAGATAATTATATGGGCTTAATTATGTTTTTTGATAATCTACATCAAAGATAATGAAAGTCTTGGAGAGTTCCCAAAACTCTCCAGCGCTTCCCATAACCAAACCCCTACTCTCCCTTCTTATCCTCTCTTCTTCTTCCTTCTCTCTCGCTCTCCTCCCTGATAGCACTAGAGAAGATATTCCCCAAACGTGCTCCTTAGCGGAATACTTTAATTTAGCAGCGCTGAACGCCGCTGTGTTCAGAGCCTGTAGCCTGTTTGATGATTCAGTAATGTCCGTGGCTCGTTCCTGCTTTCAGAACAAAAATACAAGCACAGAAGGAAGCTGCTTTAAATCTGTGTGTATAAACCTTTTTTCAAAAGCTCACACTGAATATCTATCTCTAAAGCCACTTCAATGATGAATTACGGTCAGTGCCTTCATTTTGAAAGAACTGAAGTGTGTATTGTAGAATATTGTGTGTATATGTGTGTGTGTGTGTGCTTGCAGCAATGTTTAAAGTAATTTGAATTTGATGTCTCTGTGTATCCATTGTCTTGTGCAGCCAATAGCTGTCTGTGTACGCATGTGTTTTGAAGGACATAGTTAGAGTGTGTATTCATGCGTGGGGAAGGGGAGGGAATTCTCCGGTCTCCGCTCTCCAGTCTCAGCTGATGTGTCACTACACATGTTTATAGCGTTAACAGAGTAGGACTGATTATAATGTCAGTCCAGCACTGTATGAGTTAATTCTGATTGTGCCATCTCTACACAAGTGGACAGTGTGTACTATCCCGGTAGTGACATGAAGGTAAACAAATTTACACCAGTGTTTTCAACCTCATCTCAATCTTCTGCATTAATAGCAATTGGCACGTTTTCTGCACTGAAAAAAAGCATATGAAATCTGTTTACTCAAAACTCAAAAGAGATAACAGAAGTCTAAGGACAGCTTAGATTTGTGTCAAAAGTCAAAAATTTGTGTCAAAAATTACCCCTAAGCCTGTACAATTTGTGCTTTCAGAAATGGAACTTATATACGAGATGACAGTGCAATTAAGGGCATTATAGTGGGTGGAGAGGAACATAAATTGTCGTTATACGCCGATGATGTCCTGCTCTTCCAAACAGAACCAGACACAACTATTGCATATTTTTTTTAAAAATAATTCTCAAGTATGGATATTATTCAGGATATAAAGTGAATATGGATAAAACTGAGGCCATAGATGTAAACGGCCAAATCTCAAAACAAATCCAAATTAAAAGCAGGTTTAAATGGCCCAAGAATGGGTTTAAGTACTTGGGTATCTTTATTCCCTCCTCCTTGGACCAATTATACAATACAAATTACAAGAAAGTAATTAAAAATATCAGTGGAGATCTAAATCGCTGGTCAGCACTTCCTCTCTCTCTGATTGGTCGCGTTGGATCCATTCGTATGAATGTTTTGCCGAGATTACTCTATTTGTTTCAGGTGTTACCTATAGAAGTTCCAAAATCTACATTTGATTTGCTGAATAAAATAATTTCTAAATTCATATGGCAGGGAAAACGACCAAGATTAAGGCTTAAAACAATACAATCATATAAGACAAATGGGGGGCCGGGACTTCCAAATTTCAGGTTTTACTTCTGGGCTGCCCAACTGAGGCCCCTGATTTCATGGATTAGAGATCTCACTCACTCGATGGGTCAATATTGAAAAGAGCCTCTGCTCAGTGTCCGTTAAGATAGTACCTTTTTCCAGTGTATCATTAAAAAATGGCAGTATGGGAGAATGGACTAGGGTAACGTTAAAAATCTGGAGAACTATTCAAATCATTTGGCATGTTTAAGAAAATTTCATCCGCAGCCAGCATCGGTTATCTTAATGATTTTGTACCATCTCATACAGATGCAGGTTTCAAAATGTAGTCTCAGTATGGACTTGGCTATCTGCATCAAATGTTCCATAATAATGCTCTTAAATCATTTGAATAACTAAGAAATGAATTTATGCTCCCAAGGTCTGAATTTTTCAGATATTTGCAACTGAGACATTTCCTTACAATGCATACAGAATTAGAAAGGGTCAAAAAAAAAAAACCCTCTCCAATAGAGCTCTTTTTTAAAGAAATACAAATTGGACATGTGGTCAAAAAAATAATTTCTAAGGGATACCTGTTATTTCTGTCTAAGAATTCAAATAACACCTTATAGATAAAGGAGAAAAGGGAGGTCAAAATTAATAGAACAATTCCCCTGGAAACTTGGGAACAAGCTTGCAGTGCTGTACATCTTGTGACCAACTCTAATATCTGGAGGGAATTCAAATGGAAGATTATAACTAGATTTTTTCGAACGCCACAGATAATAGCAAAATGGAATCCTTCCTGCTCTGACAAGTGTTGGAGAAACTGTGGACAGAATGCTGGTAACCACACCCATATCTTGTGGTCATGTCCAAAATGAAGAAACTATTGAAAAGACGTATTTGATGCTCTTAAAGAAATCTTCCATCCTGAAATCCCCGAAGATCCCACAGTTGCCCTTCTAGGTGTATGCCCAGAGAGCTGTGAGGGTAGATCCAAAATATACTTATTACAAATTCTACTTGCTGCAGCTATTAAGTGCATCACATGCAGATGGTTAAAACCTGAGCCTCCCTCATACAATGTCTGGATTCAAAACGTGTGGGAGCTGTACGAAATGGA
The DNA here is from genome assembly GCA_022985145.1 of Pangasius djambal. NCBI lineage: Eukaryota > Metazoa > Chordata > Actinopteri > Siluriformes > Pangasiidae > Pangasius > Pangasius djambal. Next base: position 7,663,733 of record CM040984.1, on the reverse strand, counting down.
ACAAATCACATATGCATTGCGACTTCAGAAAAACCCAACTTTTCTAAAGAGTTGGGCCCCTGCTATGCCTTTAATATTTCAATAATGAGCTATACTGTTACAAGCATGGTCACCCCCCTTGTCTATCCACCTTATTTTTATTTAGGTTACCTTATTTTGTTTTTCTTTTTTTCTGCTTTTCTTTTGATGTTTTCATTTTCTGCATAACATGTTTAATATAATTGAGAATGAACTACTCTCAGTGTAGCTGGAATACAAAGGACTAACATGTTAAACTGTAATACTGTACTGTATGCAAGCTTGTGGTTCAAAATAAAAATAAGTTCGGAAAAAAAAAAAGAAGAAGAAAGAAATGGAACTACTTTTCCGGAGGTTCGCAGTAGGCATGAGACAGAAGTTTCTTGTCTCGAATATCGCAATACAAGGTGTATCGAGATATTTTCATTTGATATTCATCTTGCACACTAGGCGGCAGCAGCAGAGGTAGTACAGAGCATGAGGTTTGTGAGTGAGAACCTAACTGCCTTGAAGCGTGCTTACTTAATACTCCAAGTGCTTACTTAACAGCCCACGCTTCATGGCACGTGTCAAACACATTTGGCCCACGTGAACTTGGAAAAAAATAAAAAATAATGAAATAGCCCGTAGTGCACTACTACTCAACTTTTCACACTATCCAGAATTTAGAGCAGATCTGTAGTGTAGCTATCCGAAGGGTAGTTACCGTAAACCACCGTATATGCGCTCACTTTATTAGGAACACCTGTAAACCTGGACATTCATGCAGTTATCTAATCAGCCAATCATATACCAGCAGTGCAGTGCAAAAACCCATGCAGGTACAGTGCAGTATATATCAGAATGAAGAAAAACAGATTCATGTTCTTGCCTGACAGGAGCGGAACCTGATGTGGTCTTCTGCTGTTGTAGCTCATCCACCTCAAGGTTTGATGTGTTGTGTATGCTTTTCTGCTCACCACGGTTGTAAAGAGTGATTAAATGAGTTACTATATCCTTCCTGGCAGCTTGAACCAATCTGGCCATTTTCCTCTGACCTCTCTTATCAACAAGATGTTTCCACCCACGGAACTCAATGTTTTTTTTGTAATTTTATGTAAACTCTAGAGACTGCTGTGCGTGAAAATCCCAAGAGATCAGTGGTTTCTGAAATACTCAAACCAGCCCATCTGGTACCAACATCCATGCCACAGTTCAAGTCACAGAGATCACACTTTTTCTGCATTCTGATATTTGCTGTGAACATTAACTGAAGCTCTTGACCTATATCTGCATGATTTTGTTGTATTGCATTGCTGCCACATGATTGGCTGGTTAGATAAATGCATAAATGTGCAGGTGTTCCTAATAAAGTTGATGGTGAGTGTACATGCAGTCCGGTTTCTATCATGGCTGTCTGAATCGTGGGTTAAAATTAACGCCTATGTGCTGTGCTTGATGTTATTCACACTCACATTTAAAAAGAAGGAAAAAAAAATTCTGACGCATGTTGTGTATTGTGCTGGCAGTGGCATAGCCAGAAATTCATTTTTGTGGCATGAGGAAATATACAAAATAAAACCCTAATTGTTTTTTCCACCTATAAAACTGCTCCTCATTGGATTTTTTTTTTCTTGGTTTGTTTTTCGCACCATCATGTGTAAACGTTAGTGAGTGTTGTGCAGAAAACTCCACATGCCAAGGTCAGAGTCACTGAAATTTGTTGTGAACATTAACTGAAGCGCTGCATGAGTTTCTGCATTGCCACATGATTGGCTGATTGGATAATTGCATGGGCATTGGGCCTACTTTTATATCCTGGTGTGGACCTTTTGGTTACTGAGGTTATGGCTAGGTTTAGGTGTAGCATAACGTTAATTAGCTGCATTAATAATTATGTCAGTGGAAAGTCTTCACAAAACTAGTAAGACAACCTTGTGTGTGTGTGTGTGTGTGTGTGTGTGTGTGTGTGTGTGTGTGTGTGTGTGTGTGTGTGCGTGTGTGTGTGTTGTATAGGTGCTGGGACAGGGTCCTGTTCTCAATATCCATCTTGTCAGTGAGTGTAATAATCTGATACATCATTACTGTCTGAGCGTACAGAGAAGCTGAAGTGTGCAGGATGAATGGCTTTTTAACCGCCGCTGTCCTTGAGCCGCCTCGGAGTGGGTGCATATTAAAAACTTCTCGGGCGGCGAGCAGAATTCATAAATGAGCGCAGCAGCCACGCACAAGGAGGGCGGAACGGCGAGGCTCCGCTTTTCCTCTTTTTCTCCTCCAGCCTGCGCTCAATTTCACATTACGTCCTGTGTGTTCCTTGTCATCTTTGCCACATTGTCTATTTTGAAAGGCTTCTTCCTTTAGAGTTGCGTTGCTTATCTGAATCTATTGAATACTGTTTGCCCGTTGCTACCCTGCTCTACTCCACAGATGCCTATCAGTCCTAGCCATTATTCTCTTTTCCGCTTACAGCTGTCTCTCTGTCCATTTCAGCCTTCAGTCCACTCTTTCTTTCTCTACCCCCCTCTAGCTCTTTCCGTATGCTCTCTCTCTCTCTCTCTCTCTCTCTCTCTCTCTCTCTCTCTGTCTCTCTCTCTGTAATGGTCAGTGCTGATCCGTGGCCAGGCTGCTTAATCCTGTCTGTAAAGTGCTGCTTCAGATCCTACAGCTCTCGCTGGCTGTGGCTAAAACTCTGTGTACAGACTTCCAAAAAAGCGAGAAAGGGATGGGGGGTGAGGGGGGGGTGGTGGCTGGGCTAATACTTTCCATATCCGTGTGACTGCTTGCTCAATGTGAAGGCTTGTTTGAACACCTGTTTGTGTGTCCACTACATGGTGATAACATAGCAGTGCTAATAAGGGTGTGATGGCATACTGTTATAACGGCATACCATGATGAAGGACATAGGAATACTCCGTGATATATGCTGTGATATTGATTTCTTCTGTTATCGGTGTGAGTATTTCACAGTCAAGTGCTTGTACGCAGTTAGCAAGGCTGTGTCTTTGTGGAAAAGCTGATTGTTTGCATTCAGCTGGAGTAAAGATACAGCCGGCAGCCATTGTCTCTGCACATCTAAGTGCACACCACACACACACTCACACACACACACATAATCGCTCACCCTCTCAGACATGGCCCAGCCGAGGAGCTCTGTCCAGCTTTGTGCTTCAGCTGCACCAGCAGCTCTGATCAATAGCTGCCATGAGTCTAGAATAGGGTGAAGCTGGCTGAGGCCCAGACAGGGCATCTCTCTCTCTCTCTCTCTCTCTCTTTCTGTGTGTCTTACACACACACACTCTGCTAATCAATATTTAATGGAGCGTAAGTGGGAGCTTCATGCGCAGAGACGGTGGAGAGACGGCTCATGTGGCAGAGTTTAGCCGAGTGAAGGGAGCGAGAAGGAGGCAGCCACGAGTGTGTGCTTTCTCCAGCTTTCACTTCCTTTTATTCCCTCAATCTGATTTTGACTCATTGTTTGTTTTGTTATCCGCTGCTATTTTTCACTCCCTCTCAGTCATCTGTCACTTATTACTCTCAAAAATGGCTCACTGTTTTTGTTCGGGATCCGCTTTCACACCACAGCTAATGGTGACCTAGATTCTTTTCCTAACAAAAAATGAGGAAATTGCTGGTAGATATTTTTAAGGATGTTGAAAGAGACCGTAATACGTCGTGTCACCGCTGGTGTGAAGTTATGCTGAGTGTGTGACTAGCAGCTCTGATTCCTGTCTCTCTGCCACTCTTTATGCATGGCTGCCTCTGTTTACCCACGAGTCATTGCTCAAGTGCTTCTCTCCACACCACCGAGCTTTCAAAAGCACTCACGGCTGTCCGTAGAGCCGCACAAACCTTGAAATGTAGCCAGTGTGGCCTGTTTGTGTGTTTGTGTGCATGGTCTCCTAGTGTTAAATTGCCCTGTTGCCCCGCTGACCTCTGAAAAGAGAAAGAAATATCTATACAGTTTATTACATTATAATTTAAAATAATTCGAGCTTTGAACATCTCCATGGTAAACATACAACACTATTCCATCCGTCCATTCATTATCCTTAATCATATTATTATTATTATGATATATTATCATATATCACATCATATAGACATACTATACATTATATATATATATATATATATATATATATATATATATATATATATATATATATATAATGTATGTCATCATATAGACAACATAATGTATAATAAAATATGTGCAGTAATACCAGTGTAATATATTTATATTCATATATTATTATATATATTATATATACTGTTAGTAAAGCTATTTTTAAATTCACATTTTGAAAAATCCTGTACAGTAATTGGAGCACATCCCAAATACCAATAGTAGTACTATAATAGTACTCTAAATTGCTCCTAGATGTGAGTGTGTGTGTGTGCATTAGGGATGTAACTGAATATGAATACTGTATATTAAATGAAATTAACAGATAATATGTTGTAAACAAATGCAAATACCGATAGGAATAGGAGGCACACCATTCATTTGTTTGTTTGTTTGTTTGCTTCATTGTCAGTGATTTATTCCAGTAGCATGACCTAAACACTGCCTTACTAAGCTCCAAAATAAAACTGTACTTCTACGAACGAACTATGCTTTTATTTATTGGGTCGTGCACAAGGCACCATGTCTCTGCTGGGGTCTCAAAGAAATTATTTAGTTAATTTCAAAAATATCAACTTGTACGTTCGTTGTGCGCATTCTTTATTGTTCTTAAATGAATGTTTTTGGTATTAAAAAAAATTTTTCCTTAAAAATATCATACGGGCATTGAATTGAAATTCTGCTTACAGAACCCCATTATGACTCGCAGCAGCACTGTGGCCCAGCTTCATATTAGATTCCGATAGTGTGTCCAGTGACCTTTTCTGATCCTTCTGGAATGTATCAGACCCAAAACCTAAAGTAAATCTGATCAAATATTATCAAGTCGCTATAATAAACAATTGATTTTGGAGATATGTTTGTTTTGAAAGATAGTTGGCTAGTTTACTCAGTCACATTAAAGAGGAAGCTTTCCAGAAAGTTCAACAGGGCATCTGTCTGAGACCGAGTGATGTAGCTGAAGTTGAGTAACTGTAGAAATTTAGGAGTTGAGTAAAGAGATGTTCTGCAAATATGGATATTTGGAGCACTAAACAAATTCAGAAAGGGGCGTTACGTTACACACCTAGTGTACATGGTGCCCTGGGATGGACTGGTGTCCCGTCCAGAGTGTGTTCCTGCGTCACACCCAGTGTTTCTGAGGTTCACCACGACCTGCAAATGAATAAATGAGTATTTAGTTTACTAGGCGCTAGCTAGTCAGTTTGCTCTTTTGGATGGCAGGAGAACATGGGAACATACCCTTTACAAGGGTAAAGCTGTAGAGCTGATTTTTAATGTCTTTTAGATTAAACAAACAGAAAGATTATAAAGAGTAAAGGACAACTTTCAAATGTAAATGAAAGTTAATCAGCCCTAAGTGAAACTGAAAGTCCCAGTAGGTGGGAGAAAAACACTGCAGTAAGGGATTGAGGGCTGAGAGACCTGCTGAAAAAAAAAAAAAAAAAACTCTCAACCTGCTAAATGATGTTCCATATTCAACAGGAGGCCTATTTCTCAGCATGACACAGGTCTCTCGTTCTCTCTCTCCTGCTTTCTGAGCTCTCACAACTGTCACCTCACCTCTGCACCAAGTAGTATCACGTTGTAATGGTGTACTTTTGGTGGGGAAACGAAAAAGTGTGTGTGTGTGTGTCTGCATGTCTGGAGTCACTGCTTTCATATGACCACACGGCTCTTGTTTGGCAATTTTGAGAGCAGCATCAGGCCTGTCGGAGAACCCACGTCCCCTCCCTGCCCTCATTTAGACATCAGATAACAGCTCCGTCTTTCTCTCAGCCTCTATTTCCATCTTCTGAGAATCAGCCGTCCGTGATGGCCGCTGTCGCTGTGAGTGAGCAGACAAAATGACCCCAACTTGATCTGTTCTTTTATGCCATCTTATTTTATTCCATTGTATCTTTTAAGGACCTAATGTGAAGGACGAGGCTGAACAGAATTTTTTATTTTTTTGTTGTTTTTTTGTTTGCTAGCCTGGAGGAAAAGCATTAGCAAGTATCCACTGCTGCATGTGCTCTTCTGGAAGAGTGCGCAGGGGAATCTTTTCACCCCGTCACATTCTCCTCTCTCAAAACGCAGACCTCCAGGCTGACGGTGACTCACGGCGCAGCCCTCCTTCATTGTTCACTCTTCCCTTTATTTATTAACACCCGGCGTGCGTGCTTCCCGCTCTCTGAATATGCAATGAGCGCTGAGGGTTCACTGGGCCCAGCTCATTTTAATAATCTTGAATATTGTGTGCAGGAGAGACTGGCAGTGAAGACTGGGAAGATGCCCCTTTCTCCGCCGGCTGCCCGCCTTCCTGCTCAAGCTAAAGAACACTACTGAAAGACAACATGGCCACTCCATTTGCATTCAAATGCAGACGCCGGAGCCTTTTGTTTCTCTCTTTTAGTCTCTGTCTCATGTCTGCTCTATGGAAAGGCTAGTGTAATGAACGAGCTTTGAGTGTGTGTGTGTGTGTGTGTGTGTGTGTGTGTGTGTGTGTGTATACGCAACATATTGCGAGTATGATTTATAGTTAATTTTGCACACATTCAAAAATAAAATGAACCTCGATCGATTTAGATAAAGTGCTGTCTTCTCACTAGCACTCACAAAAAACACACATTACTAAGAATGAAAGGACTTGAAATTTTGAAAAGGCTTTTAAACAGCCATTAAGTGTACAGTGTGTTTTGTTAATAGCGACGATACACTGGCTCATACTCTGCACTCACACTAGCAAGCATACAAAATGACATTTGGATTGAGATTGTTTTTTTTTTTGTGTGTGTGTGTGTGTGTTTTTTTCAATTCAGTTCAATTAGCGGTGACGTTGTATAGAGACAAATCCGAACCTGTGAATTCCTTGGACCAGTGCTACAGCGCAAGTGGTCCTTTCACAACTTCATCCTGTGTTTAGCTCCAGTTCAACCCCATTTTTTGCTTGAGAATGGAATTAAAAAACATATTTTTCTACAGTCCAACCTAAATTTTACACAAAAGTAACACAGTGAAGAGTACACGTTTGAACTACTCTTGTCTCATGTCAGATGTTAAAACAGTCAGACAGTGCACAAGCAAAGAGACAAACTACAAGCAAAACGAGTGACTTGTCGCTTTGTAGTGTTAACACAGGCTTAGTCAGGGTCAGGGTTTGCACATTCAGGACTTTATTTTCCTGCAGGCACAGGTGTAAATTAGTGGGATAATGCCAGTGCAGTGTTAGTTTGGTTGAGCATGAGGAAGTTTTTCTTCGTTTTCATCCTAGTAGTCAAGCATAAACGTGACTGCGCTGGTAAATCGGTGCAGCATGGGGGTAATATTGGGTGAGGGACACAATGTGTGGCACAGTGACACAGTGTGTGCACCTTGAAGCTCCAAGGTTCCTAGTTCGATCCTGTGCTGGGGGTTACACTCTTTGTGGAGTTTTGAATATTCGGTCTGTTTGGGTTTCCTCTGGGTTCTCTGGTTTTTTTCCCCACCATCCAAAAACATGCTGGTAGGTGGATTATAGGTGTGAATGAGTGTGAATGAAGCCCTATGATGGTGGGGTGTCCCATCCCGGGTGCATTTCCACCTCGTACCCAGTGTTCCTGGGATAGGCTCCGGATCCACCGTGATCCTGACCAGGATAAAGAGGTTACTCAAGAAAAACGAATTAATAAATGAATGCTGATTTAATTTTATGTTTAGTAGCTATTTTGGGCCAAAGATAACACTGGCATAAGGGTAAAATGATATTTTCCTGACTTCTAGCAAAACCTTAAAACGTCTATCCCATTTCCTACATCCTGGTTTTATGGATGTTCACCCTGTTACAATGCAGGCAGGCTGCTTCACAGACAACTAAATAAATATAACCGAATGAAATGTGAATCAGACAGTTGATGTGTCAGAACATCAATAAAATGTCTAACAGAACAATTCAAATATCAGACTCATATAATTTACCTCCTTCACGGAGATGAGGAATTAGCCGATATGAACAATGTGCTAGAGGGTCATGTATGATTGAACACCCAAAAAATTGTACAAGATAACAAAAAACAAAAAAACATTGTTGTAAAACAAGTTATATCAACTTGCTGATTATTTATACCACTAAAACACTGACAAAAAAAATGTAAGAGAAACTGAATCGTTTATTATTGCGGAAATGTCGCCGAACTGAAGCGGCTTGTAGGGTTTTTTTGTATATAAAATAGTATACTAAGCAAATTTTTATAACTATTTCTGCCACACACACACACACACATGCATGCAATCTTATGCCTTGTTTTTGCTCAATCGTAGGGAAAGTGAACCCAAATTTGCTTTGGCCTCCATCATCACACTTGTTATTATCATTAGCAGACAGTGTGTGGAAATGTATTCATATATTCACAAGTTCTGTATCATTATTTTCTTCGTTTACCCGTTTTGCCAGCAGTGTCTCGGTAGCAATGAGTGCTGTTTTTTTTTAGGAGCGAGTCCTGCAGGCTGATCTCGGTCATGAGGGAAGATCACGGCTGCCTCTCTCTCTCTCTCTCTCTCTCTCTCTCTCTCTCTCTCTCTCTCTCTCTATCTGTTTCTCTCTGTCTCTCAGCCATATCTCTTCTCTGCAACGCTGCATCTCCGGCTCATTAACACTGACCTCTGGTGTGCCGAGTGTGGACAATGCGTTTGAAAGGTCTTGTGCGGTTTGAGACGGTTGCAGTGGAATTTTTACATAATAAACAAACTTTTTTTTCCTTTTTTTTTCTATTGTTGTATAAGCACTATAATGTTTGCCTGTGTATGATGCTTTATTTATTTATTAATCTATAATTAAATTCAGAGTGTAACTGACCGTGGTCGGGTTGCAAGGGAATTGTCTCGAGCACCTTCGGATGAAGCAACCAGAAATGTACATTATTTATTTATTTATTTAGCTATTTTTATTTCTTTTTTTAATTTATTTATTTATTTTTTTTGGTTTGGTGTAAGCCAGCTTGTTTTCACCCAGTTGCTATTTTTGTAGTCAGGACTGAATTCAGTTGTTCGGTTTTATTGTGTCAAATACATTATGACAAAGCAAGCAGAATAGTTAAATATTATTTTTTTCCACTCTTAATCTAGCCAGTTTATGGCGTTTATTATCACAGTTAAGTCGGTGAGAGTAAAAACTTCAGCGTTACACGAACTGAGGTTGAGTTTATGTTTCTGTCACTTATAAATAGTGCTGTTTTTGAAGGATTCCTGTCACAGGTTGAATCTCATCAACTCTTGTATTGATTTTGCGATTTGTTCGCTTTTCTAACACCCGCTTCATATACTGCATTGTCACTCAGCAGCAAAAAACCCACAAATTACGTCTGAATACCTGTCTCTATGACTTATCGACTTAGTATTATGTGGATGCTCTATAGTTCTTGTTGTTGCTGTTGGGTTTTTTTTTTTTCTAGATTAGTTCTGCTGTTGAAAAAAATGTGGCATGGATCCAAGTTCTCTTTTTCTCCTCACTCAGGCAATACATATGACAAGGAAGCTGTTCTGCCTTTTTTGTGGTAATAATATAAGTGCAGAAATAAAGCATAGTGGTGTACATGTACAAAATCAGGCTCTAAGAAATGTAACAGGACATTCTAGGTTGTTTTATACCTTTTTACCCTTGTTCATTGATTCGTATGATAGGAACACTGGGCGTGAGGCAGGAATACACTCTGGATTAGGACGCCAGACCATCTCAGACCATCTCAGACCATCTCACAGGGGGCAGTTGTGGCCTAATGGTCCAAGAGTTGGACTTGTAACCCGAAAGTGAACCCGAAGGTCGTGGGTTCGAGTCTCGGGTCCGGCAGGGATTGTAGGTGGGGGGAATGAATGACCAGCGCTCTCTGCTGCCCTCAATACCACGACTGAGGTGAGACCCTTGAGCAAGGGCAAGCTAAAATGGCTGCCCACTGCTCTGGGTGTGTGTGTGTGTGTGTTCACTACTGTGTGTGGGTTAAATGCAGAGTACAAATTCTGAGTATGGGTCACCATACTTGGCCACAAGTCACTTCACTTCACTTCACACTCTCTCTCTCACACACATACCTAGGGGAAAGTTAGCATACTTTCAACATGTTTTTGGGAGGTGGGAGGAAACCAATGAACATGCAAAACTCCACATAGACAGTAACATAAGCTTAGGATTGAATTGTGGACCCTGGAGCTGTGAGATGGCGAAACTACCCACTGCACCACCATGCCGCCCATTTTACGTTTGTGTATGCTCCTATTGGAAGTCTCAGCAGGTGGTAAAGCAAGCACAGTTTTAGACCACGGTTGGGTGGAAAATAGCACAGAGCCAGTGGATTTTCAGTGTTACACAACCTGTTACGCCTCACATCAGTGCAAACGCATTTGTTTCTGTTCACTAAAATACCAACTGAGAGCAATCAATTACATTTGCGTTCTATCAGCGAATTACTCTAAAATTGAGCCCTTTGCTTGTGAATTTCTCCAGCAAAACACACACACACACACACACACACACACACACACACACATGCAGGCGGTTCTTATTCCTGGTGTGTTGCTCTCACTCCCTTTCTGGGGGATTTGACTCTAACTAGGCTTGGCGCCCGTAATGAAATGAAATCTATTTAAAGCCAAAAGCGAAGCAAGTTTTAATTTCCTATTCCAGGCTTAACCTTTTTGGCTACACAGCATTTCACATCCACTTAATAACTTTTTACTTCCCCTTTTCCTCCTTTGCTTATTCCGTCCTTCACTCTTTTCCTCTTCTCTCAGTACTGCTGTCGATGAACACTGTAAAGCGGCCTCTTCCAGTGAGAAATGATCTTCTGTGAGGAGTGTAATGGTTCACCGTTCAAATCCATGCATTGATCTCAACATTAACAAGGCAACTGCACCATTAAACACATGGCCGAGGCAAAAGCAGCCTGTCAAGGAGGCGTGGTCATTTTACCTGTCAGTACCAGTCAGGGGGTTGTGGCTGTAATATTTAATATAATATGTGGCTAGGTGTGGCCTAGGTGCATCTCATTTCAGGGGAAGGAGACGTTAGTCCAAGTAAAGGAGGTGTGACCTCTCTGCGTGTTATTTCCGGTGAAGGAGGTGTGGCCTAAGCCCTTGTCAGTCTCAGTGACAGAGATGTGGCCTCTCTGCCTGTCATTTCAGGCAGGGGAGGCATTGCATAGTTGCCTGTCAGTCCAAGTAAAAGAAATGTTGCCTCTCTGGCCAAGGCCCTTGTCAATCTCAGTAAAAGAGTTGCGTCCTCTCTGCCTGTCATTTCAGGGGGAGGAGGCTTGGCTTAGTTGCTTTTCATGCCCAGTGAAGAAGGTGTGGCCTCTCTGCCTGTAAGTTCACGAGAAGGAGGTGTGGCCTAGGTGCTTGTCATTCCAGTGAAGGAGGCATGTTCTCTGTACCTGTCATTACAGGGGAAGGAGGCATGGCCTAGGTGCCTGATGATGTGGCCTCTCTGCCTGTCAGTTAAGGTGATGGAGGTTTGGCCTAGATGTCATTCCCAGTGAAGGGGCATGGTGTCCATGCCTGTCTTTTCAGGCGAAGGAGTTGTGACCTAGGTACTTGTAATTCCTAGTTAAAGAGGTTTGACTATATATGCCTATGATACCCAGTGAAGAAGGCATGACCTCTACGACAGTCAGGTCCAGTAAAATGGGCATGGCCTGTGTGCCTGTTATTCCCAGAGAAGAAGCTGTGGCCTCTAAGACTGTCAGTTCCAGTAAAGCAGGGTTGGATTATGTGACTGTCACATCCAGCTAAGGAGCCGTGGCCTATGTGCCTCTCATTCCTGTTGAAGGAGGCGTGGCCTATGTGCCTCTGATTCCTGTTGAAGGAGGCGTGGCCTATGTGCCTGCCATTCCCAGTGAAGCAGGTGTGGACCCTCTCTCTTTAAAGTGCTAGCTCTCTAGCTTTAATCTAATTAAACTGATAAAATCAAACTGTTTGCACAATAGTACATTATTCAGTAGTACATTGACATATTTCTCATTTGTATTGTATTAAATTCTGAAAAAAAATATATAAGCATGGACGGGCAGAGTTTATGATATATCTACTTGGATTTTGTATGTATCACTGCATGAAAGTACTTTTTAAAAATTTTAATCCTTTAGACTATTGATCCATTACGTATGAATGAATAATCGTGTATCTTGATGCATGATTATTATGGGATTGAATTGTCTCAGAAGAATATATACTGTATTCAGCCTTAATTATCAGAGAAGAATGTCGCATGAGCATGCCTACATTCAGCTTTCTGCTCTTCTCTCCCTGGTTAGGAATGAACATTGTCCTCTGCCACAGACCTGGTGCTTGTTTGCAGCTGTTAGTTTTCAGAATGATGGCTGTCACTTTGTTTTCAGGGTCAGAGTGCAGTAATTATTCCTTCCAGGCCTTTTAGACAACTCTTGCCTGTGTATTTCATTCTTGTGTCTGCTTGTCGCAGTGTCCGTGTTTCCCTTGCTGAAAATTGCAGTTGAATTTTGGCCTTGAATGGACTGCGTGTTCCCTGCTGTGACACCCATCTGGGGTAAACAGACAGATGTGGGTTTAATAAGGGTGTCGAAGAGAGCAGATTAGTCTTAGTGTATCTCCTCGGGCTGGCTCCACTGACGGCACTCCATCTGCTGGTGAAGCCAATCACTGCATCCTGTGCACAGTAATGTAGAGCACAATGCACATCGCCATGGCGTTTACTTAACAATCTTTTAAATGCTCTATAGTTATGGTTGTAGGTTTGCTTTTATGTAGCACCAGATGTCACTTATGCTTTAGAAAGTATAAAGCTCCATATGCTGTCATGTTTTGATGATGTCATGCTTTGCTCCGGTTGAAGACACGCTTCATCTGCACAATAATGAACTTATTATAGCGTGATTAGTATTAAAATTGCACCAACATTAAAAGTGGCAGCAGCAGTAATCTCAATAAAGAATTTAATACTTGTTGTAGTATGTAATGTATTACAAGGCAGCATGGCACGATCACTTGAATTAATAGCAATCCTGAATGGGGAATGACTGTGTGTGTGTGTGTGTGTGTGTGTGTGTGTGAGTGTGTGTGTGTGTGTGTGTGAGTGTGTGTGTGTGTGTGTGTGAGTGTGTGTGTGTGTGTGTATGCAATTCTAACTCACTCTGTTTCACACATAGGTCTCATGTGCCAAACCCCCCCTAACTCTGTGCCCAACGTTTGCAATTATTAAAAGAAAAAAAAAAGATTGTTTGGCTGCATGTTAGCAGTTTGCCCAAAGCAGAACCAAAATAGCCCCGACCCTGTAACTCTATTTTAATAACACACTTCTGTGAAATCTTATTAGTCTTGCTTTTAATAGACTGAACCTTCAGCAGTTGCGCTCTGCACCGTGGCACACATCTGAAACAGGACCATGAAGACACGTGTACTCCTCAGCAAATGGCACTCCTGTTTGAATAGATCACTTGGTGTGATGGCGTTTTATCCACACTGATATTAGATCATCCGTTCAGCTGTGACAGCTTTCCACGGCTGGGAAAGTGGATAGCGGATGTCTTTACTATAATACGCTGCAAGCATGGGATTTTCAGACCTGATTGTGAGTGTGTGCCTGGAGTGAAAAAGGACTTGTGAAAAGGATTATAATTAGTTGGTTCTGAGAAAAGCAAAGGAACAAATAAATACATGAGGAGTTAAATATGAATTAAAACTGTGGTACTGTGAGCTGATTTTAGGTTCAAAATGTCTTTTATGTATTTATTTAACCAACAATTTTAAACAAATATTTGCAAAAGAAAAGATTATTTTAGTTACTTATTTCTTTTATTATATAGTTACTAATATTATATATTTAGATAATGATTTTCTTTATAGTTAAATAATTAATGCATGTGATTTATTTAAATGCGTCTTAAACTTTTCCGTATAAAACATTTTGACATTTTGGGTTTAAAATGTAAAAGATCTTTTTCTTGTATATTTGATAAATTAAACTATACCTTTAAAATGTTTCTGACTAGATACATCAGTCTTCTTCTACACAAGATTTAATTGGTCTTTATAATTTTATGTTTAATTCAATAACACACACACACACACACACACACACACAGAAGCAGTCAGTGAGTATCCTGAGGCCTTCCCCGTCTGATTTGGCATGTCAGTGCGTCTGACGCAGGCTTGGGGTTTAATTGTAATTGCTGGTGCAGCAGGTCTGCAGGCCGGCAGCAGCAGCAGGAGGGGAGACGAGCCCCTGCACGTCGATACTGGATGGAGAGATGGAGTTTCGGAGGGAAGAGGAGGAGCGCTGTGACTTTGTGTCAGCAGTTTGTCTTGTGCATAGATAATGAAGGCAGCTGGGAGACAGGCACACCAGCAGCACTGCTCTCTCTCTTCCCCCTTACGTTAACAGAATTCCGATAAATGAGATTTTTTCCTCTGGAGAAAGTACCGGGGAGCATGAGGCCTCCACCAGGGCTGTCTTTCAAACGCGAACGAAAGCATGGTGGGACTTTCTCCCCCCGTTACTTTCCTTGCTCTGCTTTCTCTCTCTCTCTCTCCCAATTTGAGGTGTAGGCTGGAGGGAGTCCGTGGTGAATTGTTAAAATGAAAGAGAGAGGCGGGGGGTGGGGGAGAAAGAAAGAGAGAGAGAGAGAGAGAGCAAGGGCATCTACTGTGACTGCTAAGAGAAACAGTGAGAAATTGGATGGAAAACAAGGGAGAGAAAAGCTTGAAATGAAAATGAAACATCTCCAATTAAGAGGCCTTTGTTCAACTCGTCATGGACAGTTAGTCACACTCTTTTGTTCTCTCTACGTGCATTATCCAGACTGCTTCCCTTCATTCCTCTGAGACACATTTCTGCTTCATACCATAAACTGTCATGCATCATAAATATTTTTTACCCACCAAAAATCAATTAATTCCAATACTTTAAGCACATGAATAGTAAGTAAAATGCTTTTGGCACAACTTAAAATAGGTCACTTATTTATATCCATTTCATGTTATGTATGCTAATGTTATGGATTATACCAAAGTGCCGTTGAATTCTCGATTCTGATTGGTCAGAAGGTGGCGATTCATTTTCAGCATAACAGCACCTCGGACAGTAGCAAACAACAGGTTTATATTAATGTGCTTGTTCTAATGTGTTAGCTTTTCTATAGTAGCATCTTATACAGGGTTTCTGTATTGCAGACGCTCCACATAAACATGCATAATTATAGATATGGTGAGGTTTTCTGCAATGAGATGTTTATTTAGCATTTTTGGAAGGAGTCTCCAGTGTCAGTGCTTTGTAACTGTCAGAGTTAATACTGCTGATGATAATCTGTCATTCTTGAATAAATTTAAAAAATCTTAGCATAGGCAGTGTAATATTGCAGTGGTATAAACAGGAATAAATAATGCAGATGTGAAGGAGTAAAACTGAATCTTGCCACAAATACAATAAGTGTAATTGCTCATTTAACTATAATGGCAATTAAAGGCAGCAAGACAAGATAATAAATGGTTCACAATATGATACGAATGTGAAATAAGCGTAGAAACATGATTATGATTTCTGTTTATATATGAATGTAATTTCTGAATGAAAACCTTTTCAGAGGCTTTAGGAGAATATTGAATATAAAGCCAGCATTGCTATGGTAATAAGAAGTCATCCTTTAGAGATATTTTCTGGTTGTTTACTAGATATTAATAAGGTATATACAAGTAATGTACTAGATTAAGGTATGCTCATTTTTAAGACTGGCTTTAACTAGTTCCTGCTTATTTAATACTTGCCCTTCGCCATCCCCAGAGTGACATTCAGGCTGCAGTAAATCACATAAGGTAAACACACAAAACAGACAACACGTGCTAATTTGCACAAGTGAAAGACATAATAATCTGTGTTTATAAATCAACTTGTATGATCTTTTTTGTGTGGTATCAAGTTTGCACATCTTTGGTTAATCGTGGCCCGAATATACACAAAAAAAGAAAGGACATGTATTTTAAGAATAACATGAATAATTGTGAGACAGGACAGCGCGGTGTAGTCGTCAGATTTATTATGATATGCAGGTCACAATGTGATCGCTCGTCCCAATCCTGTATCGATCTGGGAGCTCGGCTGATGGATTGGGCCGATGGGCTCCATGACAGGAGTCATGCTCAATGAGACAAGACGAGGATGAGTTTGCATCTCGCCAGTCAAATCAGCTCCTGCATGCCTAATTTCTATCACTGTCATTCTGACAGTGACGTGTTCCCCTTAGGCCGCGAGCACAGCGCTGTGGATTTCTTACCGAACGAGTGCAGTCGGTGTGAACGGCAATCCTTTTAAATGCGTGCTCATGTTGATGTTTTTCTCCCAGACCCCTGTGAACAGTTCCACTCTACTGCTGCGCCCATCTGTGCTCTGTCTCATCTTCAGAAAAAAAAAAACCTCACAAAAATTCAGTTTGTCTGTTTTTTATTTCCTTTCTCTACTTTTGCCTTGGTAAACTGTAATAGATGGCGTTTTTTTCTCTGGAGGTTAAATTGAAACGAATCAAAACCCTTGGTATGTTTTTGCCCTTTTCTTTTATATCTGCAATTCCTTTTTCTTTGGCTTCCTTCTATCAAGAAGAATTGAATGGCACGTCACTAGACCTTTCATCTCAGAGAGATGTGTGTAGCCTAAAAACACAGAAGTAATGTTCTGTAGCATTGAACCCAGTGAGCAAAGGAAATACAAAGCGCAAAGAAGAAAAGAGCTTGCTGAGCACAAAAACGAACCCTTACAGCGGGGAACTAACCTTGCCTTGGCTCTGATGTTTCTCTACATATGTACCACTGCCCGACCCATTATGAATCCGCGCTCCTCTAACTCTGGTCTTTTATCAATCTGTAGCTTTCTATAGTATAGGCAGGATGTCTCAGGCCTAGTCTATAATAACATGGGTAAATTTGAAAATGTATCTTTTCTTATACATTTTGCCTTTGTGGTCACAATAAAATGGTGTTTTTGACCACCGAGACTGCATCTTTTCAAATCCACTCTCCAAAGGAGATAAACGTGAAAACATTGTTCTGTGAGGATGAAAGAAAATGTAGTTTTTTTGATGTATGATTGCCATGTACGCTGATATATGATTGTCACGTGATCTCTCAAAACAAATGAAAATGGTGGAAATGATTTAAAGGGCATGGGTCAGACACCCAGTGCACATGCCCAACATGCTATTTTTCCACTGATTTTATGGCCTGGAAACTTAAAAATAACATTTTCAAAATTATCTCTGTTAGTGTCGACTAGGACTTAGACATCTTCCTTTCAAACTAGAGTTAGTTACATTCAACTCTAGTTCGACTATATACACTATATGGCCAGACGTTTGTGGACACCTGACCATCACACCCATATGTGGTTCTTCCCCAAACTGTTGCCACAAAGTTGTAAGCACACATTTGTGTAGGATGTCTTGGTATGTTGTAGATTTACAATTTTCCCTACACTGGAACTATGAGGCCCAAATCTGTTCCTAACAATGCCACGCTCCAGAAAATCTAGTGGAAAGTCTTCCCAGAAGAGTGGAGGTTATTATAACACAAAAATGGGGACTGTATCTGGAATGGGATGATCAAAAACCACATATGGGTGTTATGGTCAGGTGTCCACAAACCTTTGGCATATATAGTGTATTTATGTCACATGTAACAAATCTGCTTTGGATGTAGATTCAGAGCCCTAATGAGCAAATCAGAGGTGACAATGGCCAGAAAGAAACCTTGTGAGGAAATAACACTAAAAAAACAAAAAAAACAGACTGACTAGCAGCTTGCGTTTGAGCAGTTTAAGATTTACATTTGTTCAACTATGTTCAGCTTAGTTGCAGGTGTGCATTCCATCATGGACAATGTCCATTCCATAATTCCCCTTTCTTTCTCTCTCTCTCTCTCTCTCTCTCTCTCTCACACGCACACGCATACATACACAATCCTTGCAATATATCTTACAATAAAAATGCTTTCGTACATCAGAGATACGCTGTCTACACTTACACTTTGCCTTTGTTTGTGGGAATGTATTAGATTTAATTCTGATTCTTTGCTGTAAAATAAGATCTTGGTGGACAGTGAGTATTTTTAGACTAGTCCAATTTGGCATGATCTCAGTGGGCTTTCTGCTCTACAATTGTGCATCATCTAGAAAGGAGACCAAATCAATGGAACATCAGCTTATATCTGTCAAATGGCAATATTTAAAAAAAAAAAAAAAAAAAAAAAAGGTTGTCACTCAAAAGAGATAAGTAGTATTTCAACAAAATTTAAAAGCTATGGAGCCCCTATGGAGGAGCCACCACTGTAATTACAGCATACGGTTTTACAGTGAATTAGCAAATGGTATCATGTGTCACACATACAGTACTTCTCATTGATCGGGTACACTTCCATTTTAACCAGCATGTCAATCTACACCAACTTTATCAGCCATGCAACTCACATCCATTGCAGCATGACCCTGTCCATCCTGCTGAGTTTTATGATATGTATATCATGTATGTATTTTTTTTTTTTTTGTCCAGCATACACTGCACTGAAATCTGTTTGATTCACATGCCTATACTTTCTATATATTGTAAACTATATTTAAAATCATACTCATTACTCCAACATGTGAAACCCGAATAAAGACAAATACAATTTGTTTGTAATTACAACCCACCTTGGCTTGCTCCTAATGACATTGTTGTACATACAAGCATTAGTTTTCTTGATTAAATCGAAATGTACTGCTTATGGAACAGAACCTAAAGTGGTGTGGATTGGATGGAAAGTTGCATGAATATGTAGCTCCTTGTTGTGTTTGGTGTTGAATTCTAGGTTCTAGATGCTGGATATTTCTGTGATGTCTCCCAGAACATCTGAAAACGCTGTCTGAAACACTATTTATCAGCTTTCTAGGGCAGCCTGGCTCATATGGCTATTATTGTCTAAGCCTCCATTTTCAGATGGCATACTTAATGCTACAAACTATTGCTATAGGTGGTAATGCACCATGGCTGAGGTGTAAGGTGCGAGGCTGAGGTGTAATCATTGTCGTATTGCCTTTCACATGCTTTGTGGTGTTTAGCAATTCTTTACATCATACTGACAGTTTGGTTTCTCTGTTGAACAATGATGAGTAAGATCTCAGTAATTTCATAGCAAAGGAATTGATACATTATAAAATGGTTTTTATGAAAAGGTTTTATGACCCTGACTTACATTTTTCCAAAAATCAATCACTTTATATACTACCATAGGTAAAGGAATTGGATTTATCTAGTGACACAATCTATTTTTTTAATTGCTGCAATTAAAATACCCCAATACCCCACTGCAGTCTATTCCCAGGCATTTCCAGCAGTCTTTGTGAGATAGATTTGTTAAATGCTGAATTATTGAGTTTAATCCCACTTTTAGGTATTGCAGATGAATTTACATTGGGATTCTAATATGTGTTTGTGAGAGAAAAACATTGCACTTAACCTCATTGCTATTATTAGGCTGACTATTATAAAATGTATGTGTGTTCTGCAGAATTGCAGTACATTAGTGGTAGAAGATTATCATTAAAAAGGGTGAAATGCATTTAATTATACTGCCAGATAAATGTAATGTTTTTATTGTTCAGTAAAATGAACACAGTACATCTTTAGAATGACTCTCCAGAGGACAGTATGGGTGGACAAATCAGTTGCCCAGGGTGCCCAAAACAAGCAGATTTCATGTCTTTTTGTTTATTTGTTTGTTTGTTTTATATTCAGAGTTGTACAGAGGACAAGTAGTTTTAACAACCAGAAAACAGAAAAACCCTACTCTTTATTGACTCTCACAGAACAAGGTTTCATTTGCTGTGTAGCTATAGTTAAACTTAATGTGCTTTTCAGTAAAACCAGCAGAACCAGCATCAATGAGGTAGCTATAGCCTTTATGCTTGTTGGATTAATTAGCTTCTATGCATGACAAACAAACAAATTTTAAGAATCAGGAAAATGTAGGTATGTGGAAACAATGCTGAAAGCAAGCAAAATAAATTCCGGCGCTTACGCTCTATTTAACTGTTAACTTAGGGCTGAGTTTTTGTTGAGGTCGCAAATAAGATGTGTGTCTTTAGCAAACTTTAGCAAACTAGTCTGTAATACTGTATTATGCAATATTATACTGTATATAGCTACCACTTTTTGGTCTAGTCAGTTTCCAGGCAACCAAAACATGGGACTGGATGGCACAATGGAGTTTTTACTTGTCTTGTGGGCTAGCTAATAAACGTATGATTCGTCCACCCCTAGACACCCCAGTCACAACCCCATACGGATCTGATACTGAGATCCTCTTGGTAAGTGAGCGACACTCTGCAAGCTTCTATTGCCTTGTTGGATTAAAAATGTGAGGCATGATGGCGTTTTGCTTTAAGGCAAATTATGTCCTGTGCTCAGTGCAAGATCTGTGTACTGTTAATCAGCACCAAACACAATTACAGCATAAAATATGTCAGTTTAGAAAATGTCAAGTTTGATCAGATATGGATCCAGTGTTTTAGGTCAGTATCTACATTCCTTTTACAGAAATATTATACATTTTTTTTGTTTTATTTGTTACAGTTTACACAGTAACTCACCTGAGTGCCTTTTATTACACACCATATTACTTCACCCATGGTGTGTGATAAAGTTACCTTTTTTTTAATAAATCCACTGAATCAATTTTAAATTGGAGGGCTCTTTTGGGAACCTAGACCTCTATTGGCTCTGCACTTAGGGAACTTAGGGACTGAGGGAGTAGGATAAGTGAATGAGGAGGACTGTTCTGTATGGGCTCTGACTTCAGGGAGACCGAGAAAGTGCATGAGAAGGACTTGATGAGAAATTGAGAGAGAAAGAGAGAAAGACGGGAGATGGATGAGGACACGGGGGACATTATCCGCAGGGGGAGGGCAACAACTGAGGGTGACTGGAGAGAAGAGAGAGAAGGAAGTCATATGGAAGGACAGAGATTTAGCATTGGAGTCTGTGTGTGTATGCATGCTTGCTTGAATGTTTCTCAGAGAAGCAAAGGTTAGAGTGGATGTCCAGTCACAAGTGCTGATTTGTCACAGCACGATGGCCTCGCTGAACTGGCAGAGCCACAGTGGCCCAGCGAGGTGCCAGCGTCCAGCCATTAGCGCCACTCACCCCCAATTACGGCCTGATTATTCTGCCACGCTCTAATTGCCTGGGGAGATATGCTAATGCCTGTCATTTGGGATGATAAAAGATGCGCACAGGACTCGATGCATTATTTAGCCGGCTGGCTGGTGGATGAAGGATGTGGCATGCGCTTTAATTGCTGAGAGGAGAGGTTAAGCTGAACGAGCAGTTGAATTAAAAATGAGGAATTTACCATTTATTTATTTATCTCTGTGGTGTTTTACACTCGCTATCTCTCCCTCTCGCCAGCAGAATCTGTTGTGGGCTTGGGTGTGAAGAACAGCAAATGAGAACGGCATAAATAAAAACATTTGCAGATCCAATAAGCACTAAATAAATATGCTGTGTGTGGATGTGTGTTCGTATTGGTGCGGTGTGCCTGTGTTTGGACATGGAGTTGTTTGAATGCAGAACCTTTCTGGCTGGTGGAAAAACAGTACCTCTGTGTGACGCCGTTTCAGTTTCATTATCCACATGTTTGCATGTAAGGCTTCATTTAAATCCAGACGTGTCACTAGAATACAAATAGTTCTGTCAGGTTCAGCCTCTGATTGTGTGGCAGTGTGTATTGTATAAAATAAAAATCAAATTAATTGAGTGTTGTCGAGTTGTGTACACTGGACTTCTTCGCTGTAATTACACATTTCACATTTTACTCATTTGGCGTATTTGCAAAGCCACTTTTTTGGCAGGACACAATTGAGCAGTTGAGGGGTTAAGAACCTTGCACAAGGGCTCAGCAGTGGCACCTTGGCAATGCTGGGATTTGCACTCACGACCTTCCGATCAGTATCTCAAAGCCTTAACCGCCAAGCCACCACTGCCTATGATGCATAACCTTAAGCAGAGCTCCCCACATGAGCTTGGCAGCTTTTCAATGATCAAAAGAAATTGGAACAAACTTCATGATAATCCCTTTGTTTAGCGACAAGCAGTGCAAGAGTTTGACTTCCTTCAGCTGTCAGGAAGTAAAATAACCTCAGATGTACTAATTAGCCTTAAGAACATTCAGACTTGGCCCTCTTGGTATGCCTTTATTGGGAAATGCTTTGCTCCACAGCCAGCTGACTTCTTCTTGTGGGGGAAGTTTCTTTAATTCTATAAGGTCTTTTCAGATTTGCTTACTCACTTAACAGGAAGTGTTAAGTTTTTTTTTGTCTGGTTGGTTGATTGTTTTTGGATTTTTACATGTTTTCTTCTAATTTGGCCAATTTGTCAATTTCCATCCTAGCTAGATAGCATTTGCTTCCTCCAAGACACATGAAACCAGCCACAACACCTTCTCAAAATGCTTCTTGTGCATCACAGGGCAGGTGAAAAGTACAGAAAAGTGCTAACTGCCCTCGTCCACATACAGGAGCTCACAGATGCTCGCAATTAACTAGAAAGGAGAGAGAGTAACACCATCCCTCCCACCCAGAGAGCAAGGCCAATTTTAGTCTCTTGGACTCTTGGCAATGGAGGGCTGTGGCATCATCATCATGGAATCAAACTTCTC
The DNA here is from genome assembly GCA_022985145.1 of Pangasius djambal. Lineage (NCBI taxonomy): Eukaryota > Metazoa > Chordata > Actinopteri > Siluriformes > Pangasiidae > Pangasius > Pangasius djambal. Next base: position 7,640,956 of record CM040984.1, on the reverse strand, counting down.
CCAGTGATAGGACAAACATTTTTCTGTCACACCACTTGGGAGCCTGGTCTTAACAGGGCAAGTTGGTATGGCATTTATACCTATGTTGGTGTATTATCAAAGTGTACAAATACTAAATCTTCCTGATTAAGAGACATAAAGTGAAGAGGAAAGGTGAGGAAAATTTTCAAGCATGAACACTTGTGGATGGCCAGAATGGGAGCCACTCGCTGAGATGAAAGAAAGTCTCTCTGAACGTTGCTAAAAATCTGCTCAGATAGTGAAGACAAGTTGGTTCTTTGGGGACCATTCAGAATTGTATGGTTGATCTCTGGCTTCTTGGTTTGATACTGAATTTTTAGCAGCACCCAGACATCACAAAATTAATAATATAACCATAGAATTGAAAGGTCTCTATTTTCTGGTTTTAGGCAAGCAAGGCATCGTCTTCAATTCATGAGCATAATGTCAACCTTTTGGATGTGGTAACACATTTAAAGTACTTGCCAAAGCAGAGTTATTTAAAACCCTCACACGCTCATGTATTTTAGTTTTGCCTATCTCCATTAGCCAGCTTGCTTGAGAGATGAAATGTTGGTCTAGATGAGACTTCATTCTTCCGGTCTATGTTTCAGGCTTAATTGTATCTTTTGAAGGGTATTTCTGTGCGAGCACTACATGGGGGATTCCATTAGCTAGTTTCTTCCTGCTGCTTGCCATTCAGAATGATTTGCATGGCATTTCAGTTGGATTTGTGTGGACTATATGGTTTAGGGTGAAAAAAGAATGAGCACATCAGTGTTTTAAAGGCTTACCCTTAGCGCACTGCAAAAGGAAGTAGATCTAATTTGCCATTGGGTTATATGTTTGGGACAAAATTGAGTGTCCATGTGCCAGAGCTTGGTCATAAAAGTTCTCCATCGATAAGGAGTTCACTTCATCAAATGCCTTAGTATCTCTGGTTTAATAAATAGCTAACCAGGCTGGTCCTCCAAAGACCAGACTTTTGTCCTCTGTCTTTTATTTGTTCTCACTCTGACATGTCCTTTAACACCAGAGCTATCAAATTAAACCTCTGGATGAAGTCATAGCACCAAGATTCATGTCCCACTCCATCTTCCCCACATTAACCCTTTTCCATAGGTTCCGAGGTCCCAGCAGGTGCTGGTGGGGGCACAAATGAGATTTACACTGGAGGGTGAGAGGAGCAGGGTGCCAGCACCCCATACAGCAGCACTAATGAGAGGAGACAGTGCCAGCTCACTGTGTTTATTCCTGACCTTCTCTATTTGTCGGATGGAGTGTGAAATCCGCTGCCTGTGTGCCAGGGTCATACCAGATTTGGCAACATTCTGTCTTCCATATAATGCCCTCAGGCAGCCATACTGGACTATACTGTATAGACTATAGGAAAGGTGTAAGCAGTGGTGGAAAGAGTAAAAATGAAAGTCGTGATCAAGAAAATTACTCACGCAAGAGTAAATAAGTAATCTGTTGAAAAACTACTTGAGTAATTACTTTGCAAATTACTTTTTCATATGCCTAAAATTGACACACTAATCCCAAAATGTTGCAAAATGTTTTGAACAATTATGTTAACTTACCAATGAGCTATGCTGAAGTGTAAGTAATCAATAATATATAAAGAACGGTAATGTTAGCTAACTAGTTAGCTTAGCCAAATGCTGCTGCGGTTTCAGTAGTTTGCTTGGTTCATTAGCTTGGTCATGTTAATTTATACATTTCTAGCTACAGAGTTAGCTATGTAGCAAAGATATACACAGATACAAGGCAAGACCAAAGATATACACACCCTTGTGCTGCCAAAACAGCTCAGCCCCATCGAGTCATGGACTCCACAAGACCTCTGTGTTGGGGTAGTTCTGTAAGTTGCAAGGTGGGGCCTCCATGGATCGGACTTGTTTGTCCAGCACATCCCACAGATGCTCAATCAGATTGAGATCTGGGGAATTTGGAGGCCAAGTCAACACCTTGAACTCTTTGTCATGTTTCTCAAACCATTCCTGAACAATTTTGTGGCAGGGCGCATTATCCTGCAGAAAGAGGCCACTGCCATTAGGGAATACCGTTGCCATGAAGGGGTATACTTTGTCTGCAACAATGTTTAGGTAGGTGGTACTTGTCAAAGTAACATCCACATGAATGCCGGGACCCAAGGTTTCCCAGCAGAACATTGCCCAGAGCATCACACTGCCTCCGCCAGCTTGCTTTCTTCCCATAGGGCATCCTGGTGCCATCTGTTCCCCAGTTAAGTGAAGCACACACACCCAGCTGTCCACATGATGTAAAAGAAAATGTGCTTCATCAGACCAGGCCACCTTCTTCCATTGCTGCATGGTCCAGTTCTGATGCTCACTTGCCCATTGTAAGCACTTTCGGCGGTGGACAGGGGTCAGCATGGGCACTCTAACCAGTCTGCGGCTATGCAGCCCCATACATAGGAAGCTGTGATGCACTGTGTGTTCCGACACCTTTCTATCGTAGCCAGCATTAATTTTATCAGCAATTGGTGCTACAGTAGGTCTTCTGTGGGATTGGACCAGATGGGCTAGCCTTTGCTCCCCACGTGCATCAGTGAGCCTTAGGTGCCCGTGACCCTCTCGCTGGTTCACCAGTTGTCCTTCCTTGGACCACTTTTGGTAGGTAGTAATCACTGCATACATGGAACACCCCACAAGACCTGCCGTTTTGGAGATGCTCTGACTTCGTTGTCTAGCCATCACAATTTGGTGCTTGTCAAAGTTGCTCAGATCATTATGCTTGCCCATTTTTTTTGTTTCCAACACATCATCTTCGAGAACTGACTGTTCACTTGCTGCCTAATATATCCCACCTCTTGACAGGTGCCAGTGTAACGAGATAATCAATGTTATTCACTTCATCTGTCAGTGGTTTTAATGGTATGGCTGATCGGTGTATTTAACACAAAAGAACATCAGAGTGACGTTGAAGTGACACCTTAAGTTTCAAACTGTAAAACATCAAAAAGATTTGGCTAGCTAGTCTAGCTCACTCAGCCAGCTAATGTCTTACTTGTACATGTTTCTGCAAGGTTGGATGCTGAGCTGTGAAATGTCGATATCTCCGCGGGTTTTGGCTCACCTAATTTGCACATCATTATCACGCTGTTTCCTTTGAAGCATTTAAAACTGAAGATACCTGTTAAATTGGCTCAGGGATGCTCATCTGTCTCTACTCTCTCAGACATTGCTACTGCTGACTAAGCATTTGGTGCCCAAAGTGTAACCTTTTGGCAGAAACTGTTTCATTTTGATTGGATCTTATAAGTGAATTGTTTGAAATGTGCACATGTTGTATTTTTAATTGGTTTACAGTCTTCAGGGGTTAAATTCATCATTTGTTTTAACTACTCTGTAGTTTGTTACTTTCTACCCCTGAGTGCTCAATCCCCCACCCAGGTATTCTGAATAGAATTGTAGACCATATTTCACTTTACTACTGTAGAGCATAGAGTTGTTTTTTTTTTTTTTTCAGTTTTATATCTACTTCATTTGACAGGCTGTGGATACCAATTTCAATGATGCTGTATGTTGAAAGTAGTGTCTATGTAGTGTTGTGTGTTTGTGCAAGTGGACCACAAGCCACTGAATGGTCCGACTCCTCCCTGTCTAGACTGTTTGACTAGAGTGATAGTTCTCCATACTTTCTTTTTTCTCCCAGCGATTCTCATTAATTCACATCTGGGCACACTCTGAGTGCCTGCCGGTGGGGCTTTTGTGTGAAGCAAATCTCATTCCTCTCAAAATTACAGTGTAGCATTTCCCCCGCTTATTGAAATGCTTTTAGCCGTGTGTGTCTGCGCACGGCTGTTGAGACATTCCCCGATGCATTGCTTGCTCTTGAGTGGCAGCTTTTCCTGACAGCAATAAATAGGGGGGCCATTGGTAACATAGGGTGTCCTGGTCCACAACTGACTGGTTCCTCAAATGCTGTGTGATATGCAGGTTATTATATAGAGGTCCGGGTATTTCAAAGTAAGGGGCTATTATCACCTCAATATTTTTCTTATTATGACAATTACATGCTTCAGGAGCGAATTAAGTGATACAAGATGCCAACTGGGAGTAGTTGACAGCTATTTGGAGACTCAGAGCACAGAGCAATTTGCAGCAGAGCGGCAAACAAATTGGATTTGGGCCACGTTGGAAAAGGACCCAACTCCTTGAATATTTGGACTGGCTTGCCGCTTACTTCCACTAACACCTTTTTGTGTAATTGCCGCCTTTGACAAATATTACCTTCCATTTGTGAATTGTCTGCCAATAGTGAACTGTGCAGCTGTTCTGCATACAACTGGAAAAGACGGGTGTCGATGTTGACCCAGAAAAGTACAAATACAAAGTGCAAATAGTACCTCAATCTCACTTTTTATTTAGATCTCTAAGGTTGACTTTGTGGACCATGAGGTATCACGGAGTTTCAGTCTCGTGATTTTTATGTTGCTGTTGCCATATTTGGGACCGAATTTCAGGCTTTGCTGCACAACATGAAAGAAACTAGAATATAACCAATAAATGAGATATTGATCCTTATGTACTTTTCCCCAAACTGTTGATTAGACCCAAAATGGCACTGATTATACAAGAAAACATTTTGTAGGAAATCAGTGTTGTTTTTGGTGATGGGCAGTTGTTTTAGTAACAACTGTTACTCAAATACCTTGATGTACCTTGAGATCCTCTTTGCATCAACTTTTCTTTAGCCAACTTTCAGTGCCAGTCATGAAATATTATTCACAATCCGAATGGTCTTTTTTTTCTATTTGCGCTCTTCCAGGACTTGTCAGGCTCCATTGATGACTTGCCCATGGGAACTGAGGCTCCTCTCAATTCAGCCATCAGTGTCTCTGGTCCCTCCAACAGTCAGGGAGACCAGGGTAACCAGACTCAGTCTCCGTTTTCACCACACACCTCTCCTCGTGTCTCCAGCATGCGCCCTGTACCCTCGCCTCCACCCGTAGCCTCCCCCAGTCCTGCCGGCTCCAACCAGATCTCCCCTACCAATGGCCCAGGTAAGCTCACATCACTTCCACTTTCGCCTTTGTTATATTTTGATGAGTTTGCTATTGGCTTGGGGTTTTGAGTAATTCAGAAGATGGCCCTGGTGGCTGTAAATAGTTATTAATGGAAATGATGAGTTGACATCGTTTTTGTAGCTATGTCTGTTATTTAAAACAAAAAAGGGCTTAGACAAACTGTGGCCCGGAAAGCTAGCCTAATTTAAAATCTACATAATCATATGGTGTAATCCAAGTTTATGTTAAACAAAGTGCACTAAATCCTGATCAGTTATAACATGCAGGAGTATGTATATTTCTCTGTTTTTGTCCACTCACAACGACTGCATTATTTGAAATGTAGCAAATTTGAACAAGGCATAAGCTCCACCCACTCTACCCAATCACATCATGTCATATATCCCCGTTTCCTGCTATAAATATCAAATCATGTGTGATTATGGTATACATATAAGTTTTCTTTATAACCCTTATAAACCGCACTTATGAATGTGGAAATACATGAAATCATATTTTTACACTCATCTTTCTCAAAACCAGTTTTCCCCTTTGGTTAGAACTTAAAATCTCACTTTCTAAATGACCTGTATTCTTGAAATTTTACACATGCATTCCTTTCACTGATTTAAGATTATTTTGACTGAAAATGGCATAAAAAGCTATTTTTGTAACAGTGTGTGTTTTTTCTTGATTAAACAACAACTAGATGATATTCCAATGAACAGTTCTGTAAAAGTCTTTCTTTGAAGAGTGTGTTCAGAGTTAAATGTTCAGAGATAAATTGTTATTTTAATTCTAAAGGCATCCAAAGATTAGCTTTTTGGTTTTTTAACGTATGCATAATGCATATATAATTAGATTTACATAAATCAGTGCAAATTTTTGAATAAGTTCCACTACAAAAAACTTGTAAGACTATGAGTAATGAGATTGATTGCGATGTCTTTTGGAATTTTGTTTGTTTGTTTTTTTAGTTTTTGGGTTTTTTTTAAACGCCTGTAGTGTTTTGCTTTGACGTGCACTTCTTACATGTAGCTTCTTTGATGCAAAGAGTTCTTGTCTAAGGTTTTAAACCTGAAATGATACGGGAACGGGGTTATGTTTACAGTTATGCTAACATTGTCATTTGTGTTTGTCAGGATTTGTTCTTTCACGTGTTCTTAAGGGGAATCCTGGTGGAATTGTCACTGCTACGATGGCCATATGTTGCTCTTTATTTAAAACAGATATGTGATTACATAAAAACACCAGATTCGTGGGCATTGTCTGCGTCTTTACCCTCAGCGGAATAGGCAAGCGAACGCTGAAATTGCAAACTTAATGAATTTTTGTCAGGCGTCAGACATGAGCAGGTGACACTTAAATATGAGACGCAGACGCAGGCTCGTCTGCTGCCTCAGTCTCCCTGATGGAGTTTGACCAATGCGGGCTGTCAGTCATTCTGTCAAGGCGGGACCAATGCATGAGTGAGCTCCTGAAGCCTGCGTATGAATGGCAGATGCTGTGTGCGTGGCCCATGATTGACGCTAATGAAAAACAGACAGTGTCTTCTGACGTGAACAGCAGGCATTGTATGGAGTTGAAACCTTCAGTGAAATATAGATGCAGTGTGACAAGGGAAAAATATGGAGCAAACAGGATTGACTGGTGACAACATATTTTTCAGGTATGTCTGTATAAGGGACAGGGAGAAACACATTGTTACTACATGTTGTGAGTCATGATTGATAAGCCAAAATGAATATGAAATGCATTAGATGATCTTGTAATAAGCTTGATAAGGAGTCTGATTACTGCAGTGTAGTGCTTACAGGTAAAAGGCATGTTTGGTTCAATGTGGATTATGATTTGAATAGTGCGTCCATATCCATTTCATTAAGACTCCATGGCTGTGCGTCAGTGATTGGAAGCTTGTTAGGGAGTTCTTGTATCAGAGTTCACACGGCATGGGTTCTTTTTAAAAATAAGAATCCCTCTTTAGAGCCCTCTGCTGTCTCTAAGGTGAATTACAATTGCAATGAAAAGTTGACCTTTCGTTCTTCTTCTTCCACGACCTGACTCCAGTTCCTCTGTTGAAACTATGCACCAGTTGTTTTTCAGGGAAAAGTAGCTCATGCATGCTCAAAAAGTGACCGGAAGACACTAGATGATGTCACAGACTAATTTGATTATTCATTGAATCGTCATGAACATTTACATGAAGAAAGGAAGATTTTCTGCCGAATAGAATAGAACAGAGTTTTATCAGATTTATTATAGGAACATAACATTTTATTTATTTTATACAGTATTTTTATATAGCAGTGGTAGTGAGCAGTGACAAAAACAGTTTTGAAAGGAATAACTAGCTTTTATTACTTGTAAATGTAGCAAGAAGTGAGTTTAAAATGAAGAACAAAGAAGTGTGTGGGGCAGGACAAACAGCAGTGAACAGTGGTGATTAGTGATTGATTGTTGGGGCAATGGTGATCAATGATTGGAAGTTGGGAACAATGGCGATCAGTGATTGGTTGTTGGGGACAATGGTGATCAGTGACTGGTCATGGGCAACAATAGTTATCGGTGATTGGTCATTGGGAACAATGGTGATCAGTCAATGGTCACTGTCAACAATGGTGATCATTGATTGGTTGTTGGGAACAATGGTGGTCAGTGATTGTTTGTCGGGACAAGCACAACACAGTTAGGCTTTACACACTGGTGGTGAGTCACACAAATCTGCTTTCTCAACTCGTATAACCAGCAGCTGTGATGTGAGCTGGAGAGCCATATCGAGTGGAGTGTTTGCTAACATCTGTTGAAAAAGATGGTAGATTTGTCACTACTCTCAAAGTTGGCAATATTGCTATATACACCTTGTGAGTTTCCTTTTAAAGCATAAATAATAGTGCATTCTTTCCAGGTTAGACTTTTTGTAAATTGTGAGACAAAGACTCAAATTCTACTCTGTACACACAGTACCTTAAAGTGTGTCAGATAGAAAGGTAAAGTCCACAACACAATTTATTATGCAGTCAGTATTAGAAAATGACAGAATCTTTGATTTACATGTATAGAGTTTATTCCTTCTGTTATACTCTTAAATGCTTTAACTGAGAAGGCTGCTAGTGATGTTTCACTCAAGGGTGTTTCACGTTAAGAAAATGTTCCCAACTGCTAATTAGTCAACAAGGATGTAAATACTTTTCACAAGTCAAAAGCTAATAATTACCAAATATTTTTACATGACATGAATGTACAAAAATATATCCTATATCCTTGAAATTACATGATTAGAACAGGTCTAGATATGTTTTAAAATGACTAATTACACCTTTAATAATATCCCCCAATGGGATTAGCACTATCAAGTTAATGAAAGTCCACAAGGCTGTGCAGTGAAGTAATGCGAGTGTGAATAAGAGTGGTGCAGGAGGAATTTCTCACTTTAGTCTTCAGCCTGTCCAACTGTGACCACCAGTACACCTTCCTGCCCCTTTCCACAGCCTGTCAGCACTGCTTCGTCCACTGGAGTGTCCACACAACAGACAGTCTCATGGGACACCTGTCATTCCTTCCTAGTCACATAGGATTAGTACCAGCACCTTCAAACTTCCCTACCTACACTCCTACTCTGTTGACCTCTGACCTTTAATTCCAGTCAGCCAGACTGTTTTGTGATTTTGTTCTAGACTGACACTGTTATTAGATTCTCTAACTGTGTTTTAGTTTCCATGTGAGATATTACAAAGAAAACTTAACTACTCATCTCTGTCCTCTGTTTGAGCTGAAGATATGAAGGGCTTGGATGATTTTCAGTCTCAGTGAAGCAAATACAATATGCCGGAACATTATCCAGACTCGGATTCTCCTCAAGCCGCGAAGCGCCGGGCAAATTGATTTTTCCTGTCGTGCCAGATTTGTGACAGTCGGGTAGAAATCACATTGCTCAGCCCAAATGTTTCTAAAGCAATTGAGAAAGCCTGTGCAGTTTTTGGCTTTGGGACCATGAGCTGCATTAGTTGCAGAATCATACACACACCGTGCTGTCAGGAGTAGAGGGTAAAATGAGAATCCATCCGTCACCCCAAATCTGCTCAGGGAGGTAAAAGCTGCTGTGACATTCACAAGCACATCTCACTCTGCACTATTACAATGGAGCTTAATAGGCCTTTTTTGTGGATTTTTTTATACGTTGAAGGTAGAATCAGAGCACTTTTTTGTAATATTTGGCAAAGTTCTCCTCACTTTTGCCAGCTATCAATAAAATCTGCACAAAGGAGAAACTCTGGTCTGTGTGGCACCCCTGGCTCTGTAAACTGAGAATTCCAGACCTCCAACATCCGGCCAAACAGAACAAGAAGGCATCTCTACATACTTGTCAGTTTTCGATGCCTGTTAATTTAGAAGGAATTTTCTTTTCTAGGTACTCCTCTTAGTATGCTTTCACATATGCAGCATTTAGTCTGTTAGAGCCATTGTGCGTTTTCCAACTCTAACTCCAAGATAGTTTGAGCAAGGTGGTCTCAGTCCAGTTCCAAGTGAACTCAAGAGCAGTGAGAAAGTTACTGAATCAACCCAACTACAGGAAGTGTCATGTATCTCGAGTGGAAGCCAGCATTTTTATTTTTATTTTTATTTTTTGTGGATATTAGCTGCTAAATTGAGCCACAATGCACAAACTGAGCCAAAGGACAGAGTCGTAGTGCTGCAGAAATATTAGGTGTTCTGGATATTTGGACTGAGGGACAAAAAGAGAAAATAAACATGGGATGCATGTTAAAATAATTATTTATATAAAAATCTAACCATTTAGTTAATACCAGATCAATTTTCTGAAGTGATTTTTGTGACTACTGTGTGCACCTGCCAAAAGTTTATACCAAGTTTTTTTCCATAGCCATATTTTTCTCCAATGAATGAAACAGTTTTACAAGTATGTTTTCAGCCCTACATGAGTGAAGTGACTTGTGGCCAAGTATGGTGACCTATAATCGGAATTTGTGCTCTGCATTTAACCCCTCCAAGTGCACACACACACAGTAGTGAACACATGCACACCCATGAACACACACCCGGGGCAGTGGGCAGCCCTGCCGGACCCAAGACTTGAACCCACGACCTTCAGGTTCACCTTCGGGTTACAAGTCCGACTCTCAAACCATTAGGCCACAGCTGCCCCAAGGCTACATGCCCCTCAGATAGGTTTTTGCATTTAGTAATGTGCAGTGTGAAACCAAACCAAATAGAAAATGAACCAAACAACCCAATTTTACCCAAATTCTGACTTGGCAAAAGGATTGTTAGGTGTCGGAGCGCTCTTATACCTGCATTCAACCTTTTTAACCTAGAAATGTGTTTTCAGGGTTCCTTGGAGGAAACACTGAAGAGAGGGGCTGTATTTGTTTTAATTTTAAGCTTTAAAACGCTTGCATTCAGCTGACTTCCACCAAAATGGCTGACATCGTCTTTACTAAGGTCCAATCATTTCTCAACTGCTGATTGTCTGAAATGGTAGTAACCAAATCTGTGCTTGTTCTCTTGTAGTGTTTGTACATGATATTTGAATTTGATGACCTGAGCCATACCACCAATACAAGTACAAGTTTCTCCACTATAGAGATAAACTGATAATGTTAAACAGTGCAACTAATACTGACCGTGTAACGTGTTAAAAGAGATAAAACCCCATTGGATTTCTGTCTGTATCTGCAGTAGTGCGCATATATGTGTGCAGACAGTGGAAAGTGCTGATTCCATGCAGAAGAACACTTCTAATCCATTCCCTAAGTGAAGAAATTTCACTGCTTGGAACTTAACTGATGTTAATTAGGCTTTAGCATTGACCTTCTGTCTGGTGCTCATTAACCTGTCCTCCATGGTGCCACTTCCTCTTAGAAATGACCACTAGTCAATGTTATCCACAGATTCTTTGAAAGATAAATGTGCTCCAAAGATATATGTACAGCATATAATGTGTAAAGGAAGAGGCAGAAAAGAATGAAAAGTTCTTCGTAACGCTGGACCAGATTTAGGAACTACTTTTCCATTTCTGATTTTTTTTTTTTCATGCCTGTATTCATTTTTCGAATTTGAATATAGAATTGTGTGTTGTGTATACACTTGTGTGTACTGCAGCATGTCCATTGTGCTTGGAGTGGATGCACTCACTTTAGAACGCCTCTAATTGACAGCGACTGAAGCACAGCCTCTAATGAAAGCCATGCACTTGAGCTGCCATTGAAAACCAAAAACGCTTGGCCCTCTCCATTTTTATTCCTCTTCTCCAAGGTCCATCAAGGTCCATTTAACATGACTGTAGGCACCCCCTCCTTGCGCTCTCCTGCTGTCTGCCTGTCCTTCTTTCTTATTTTTCTTTAAAGATGTGATTTAGGCATACTTATGAGGGCACTTTCAGAGTAAGCTGTTTATCTGCGTCTTGCTTGAAGTGCTTCCAGGGCTTTGGAGCACACAAAGGTCAGCATGCGAGAGTCTAAGTGAGTGTGGCGTTTTGCCTCCATCAGCTTACTGGCCTCCAGCGTACAACTAGCAGGTTGGGTTAGCGTTGTTATCAGCTGAGGTTGGTGAGCTGAGAGTATTATGGTAATGGGAGCCAGGCTGAAAATGGAAGGTCTTTAGTAAGGCCATGATGGAGCAGCGGGGCATTTTACTGCCAGTACTATTTTACTGTCCTGGAGAGATTTTCACATTTAGAAAGATAACCTTGCCCAAACCCCAACTTATACAGTAAAAAAGTTTAACAGCACCTCCTCAGAGTTGTTAAGTTTTCTCCCAGTTTGGTTTTTGGCCAGTTCCCATCCCACACAATAGCTAGTTCTCCCCTAAAAGCTAATGTGCTTCCACTGAAAAACATGAAGCCAGCTAATGCATCTTTTCGGACTGCTGGTAATACGCCATCACAGTGTGGCTAAACACCCTCGGAGGAGAGCGCTGTCTACCCTCTTCCGCATACATAAGCACAGGCAGCCATGATTGTCATTCTTAAATGATGTTGTCCAGTAGAACCTCCCTCTTGCTGAGTCCAAAGTCTTTCTTCCTGTGCCGCCTTTCATCCTATTTATCACCCATTTCAGTCATTTTCAATAGGCAGTCCCATAATTTTGTACAATCACTCCTTTAACATTCTATATTACACCCTGCTTGCTTGCAGCCCAATGTTTTTTCCTCTAATGTAACAGCATTCTATGCCCAAGTGGCATTTCTTTTCCACAGCGATGTGCCTGGGCTCTTTTCGCTTAAACTGCACTTTCCACTTTACTTACCTTGGCCTTGTTTGGCTCACCAGTAATGAGGTCCATGGGAGCACAGCTTGCACACTACCATACAGTTTTGCGTCCCCCGACAGGATGAGTTAACTCGCATTAGCCCCAGGTTGGAAAATCATTTACTCTTGCTCATTGGGATCTAAGATGCCATTATTGCTACACTGTGTTTATAGGCTTCCCTAAGGATTATGCAGCATTCAGATTACTTGGCCTGATTGTGTGTGTGTGTGTGTGTGTGTGTGTGTGTGTGTGTGTGTGTGTGTGTGTGTGTGTGTGTGTGTGTGTTTGGGGGGAGGGGGTGTGTTTGGAGTTATGATTGATCTCATCTCTGCATTTAAGGATTTTGAATTCCCCAGATCTGAGACTAGCAGATTCTGACCATCATATTTCTACCAGCATATTTCTGCTCTCCTTCTCTCTTTTTCATCTTCATTTATTTTCTGTGAGCGGGAAATTGCTGTGTGCCTGTCCTGAAATGGACACATACGTATGACATTAAAATTGTCCAGCTCCAACAGAGGAAATATGGCCATGGGTATTCCTGCATGTCTTTGAACTGCACCATGAATCTTGCATTTCAACCTCTTAAAACCCTTCAAAGCTGAAGAGCCGCGCTTCAAAGGCCTCGCATTGCCTCAACTATCCTCAGGAAGAATATTTAATATTATACTGAATTTAAGCATGCACATTATCTCTGAATCTATGAACCATGTTTCCTTTACCCTTCATAGCTCCAACTATTGAGAAACTTAAAATGACTGCACTTTTTAAATGTTTATCAATGGAAATTGTAATTATTTGTGCCCACATGACTTTTTTGATGACCAGGAAAGGGTAAAAAAAAATGACTTGGCCAGGAATTTTCTGGAAAAAAAGATTTTTTTTTTATTATTTTAAAATTTCTTAACCATCTGCTTAACGAAAATATGCGTGAGGTAGACATAATCCTGAAAAACAAGTCTCTAGGAACTTTGTAACACAGTACAACGCACTTTGCAATAGGCACAGGTGAAGCTCTTCCTTTAGGTTTTCCACCACAGGGAAGTCTTTGGGACAGAGAACTATAACAATCTGCATTTTTTGTCTTAGTAACTTCAGGAGTAACAAAAAGTAGATGCTGGTGAGGAAACGACTGTTTGTAGCTGCTATAACATCACTGATAACAGGAACTAACTTGTTTCACAGATGTTCCAAGACATTAAAAACAAACAAACAAATAAATAAATAAAGTTTAAATACTTGTACATTGAACAATGTGTTGTTCTTTAATAAAAAAAAAAAATACTAGTGTTGGCAAATCACTGTGGTGAAAGAGGAATAAAACACAACAGGATGTGCTGTTATTGGAAAAACATTATTTGCATAGGGATTCCCTGTCGTTGATTATTTTGCTATAACAGCTCACCCCATTGTTTTATTCCTTACATATTGCATACAAGAAAGAAACTTTTGTATCATACAATATTGCTACAGCCACTCTATAGTAATAACAGTTTTGTTGATGGTCTCCAGACATAAGGATAGAGCACTGTTAATTAAGATGCCTTTTTCATAGTGAGAGGGAGGGATAAGGGAATCACTAAGAAGCTTTGTGACATTTAAACACTCCTTTACCCCCAACCGAGCAGTCGGAGGAGACATGGCAGGCTCTGAATTATTAAGCAGCTGGGTCAATAAAGACTTAGCCTCTCCTGTGTTTATATTTATATAGCAGTATATTGTTCGCCATGTTTCCTGATAAAAGAGATCAGCAACTACTAGTTAGCACCAAGTTAGAGACTTAAAGCCAGACGTGCTAAGCTGTTTGAGGCTGTTTTAAGTGTAAGTAGGCTACATAATTAGGTTAAATTCTCAGAAAAACCTTTCATGGTATACACATATCTGGCATACAAGCCAAAATGCTCAATATACACACTGTGCATACAGCACCATGCAAAGCACACTTCACTCCCTCATATATATACATTTGAGGGAGGAACGTGTAAAAAGTGTGAAGTTGGTGCTAATGTACTAATCTGTGGCCAATTAACCAAGTACCTCTCCTCACAGAAGCAAAAGTCCAGAAGGTGGAGTCAGATCTGATCCAGGACCTCCTACCTGGGTGGAATCAAACCAAATGTCCAGGGCGGTTTCAGGCTGGATAAGTGTGTTTGTTATTCCGTGTTGTACAGCATCTCGTGGGTTAGGGTTACAGGTTAGGATTAGGGGTTAAGGGTTAGGGTTAGTCTTATAGGGGGAGTTGGATCAGGTCTAGCTCCACCCCCTGGACTTTTGCTTCTGCAGTGAGGACTATCTCCAATTAACAGCTGATTTTACACATACATTGTCTGTACGGTTGGGTACTTTTGAGCATGAGTAATTTTTTTATATTCATTCATTCTCTCGCTCTCTCGCTCTCTCTCTCTCTCTCTCTCTCTATATATATATATATATATATAGTAGGTTAAAAAATCTGATTGCTCTGGCAGATTTAGAAAGCTGCACAACCTATTAAGCAGCTTCATCCATATCAGCACAGACATTCATTTAGTTAATTTCTGGCCATAAAAAGTGAAACACATCCTCATGGCTCACATCCAACCAAATGATCAATACAGCGACACTAAAATAGTCATTTATGCTTGTGACTGGACAAAAATGAACCCCTTAGTTTTCCGTGCATTGTATTGGTCCAGTTCTACCCTCATACACATCTGCATCCCATAACTTTGTTCCTGGTGTTTTCCTGTGTTTGCCTGTGTTAATGTTGCTTTGTACAGTGATGATGAGTGATGGCTCGACTTTATGCCTGAGTCACACACACACTAATGGATTATAGTCTTGGTGCTCGGCCATTAGATGCTCGGTGCGTGGGCATCCACACAGAGAACCTGTTTACAAAGTGAACGCCTCACAATTAGTTTGTTTCGCTTTAGAGTTTGTTTACAGCGAATGCCTCCCACACCTAGTCAATGTTATTATTAATTTAGGATCATTACACCTGCTTTTTAAGGTTCAGCATCCAAAAAGAGATTTGATAGTCAAAAAAACATGCTTGTGAAATACGATAGGTTGAAAACAAATCATCGTAGAACACATTAACGGGCGATTTGAAGATCTCCTGCATGTGAATGTTTACAATATTAACTACTAAAAGGATTCAGTATTTCCAAAACATGAGCTCGCAGCTTGTTGTTTTCCTTCTCTATCGGAAAACCGTGTCCTATTCCCAGTGCCAGTCGGCTCACAGGCTCTGATACTCACGTTGCCCTGGTTTCACTTGCCTCCCCGCTGTTCTGTCATTGGTTTGACACTCTTTTTGCTCATCGGTTAATGACAGCAGTGCCATGTCACTGAGGCTCAGGCTAATTTACACTTCATACCCGTGTGTGTCAAAAAAAAAACAATCCACTTGCTCTTTCATATCATAATGTTAATTGTCGTGCATATTGAGGATCGTCTCTGGAAAGCAAATGGTGAACAGTGCAAGCACCACATTACACTGATTAATATAAAGGTGATAGGTATCATATTATCATATGTCTTTAGCGCCTGACTATCTGCCAAATGAAGGTAAAATTTGGCACTGCTCGTAAAAAAAACGCGCAAATAAAATAAACCAAAATGTGCATTATTTAATCTGTATATACAATATATACCAATTGTAAGGCATCTCATCCAAATTCCTAATTGGACTTTAAGGATCACTGTTGTTAGAATAAGCTTTAAATGTACGTAGAGTACATGCTTAAGGAAGAAAAGGTGAGAACAGTTCCAAAAAGTCAATAAAAATTTAATGTATTTTTTTTTTTAAACCAAATGTTGCTGTTGTTAATAGTCTGTTTAACAACTGTGGCTGTGTTGTTGCTGTTGCCATCATTATTATTATTATTGTTATTATTATTAGTAGTAGTAGTATGCTCCAGTTGTACTCTTTACAGTGTGTGTGTGTGTGTGTGTGTGTGTGTGTATATATATATATATATATATATATTTCTACATATTCTTGTATAGAGATAAGCTCCCTCCCCTCCTTAATACATTTTTAATTAGACTTTTGACTAGCTTATTGTTGTTGTTGTTTTGTTTAGTTTTTTCACTTTGCTTCTTTACGTTATTTTACTTTTTATTGTATTTATATATGTTATCTGTACATTTTCTAACCACTACTGTAATGCTACAATTTCCCTTGGGATCAATGAACTATCTATCTATCTATCTATCTATCTATCTATCTATCTATCTATCTATCTATCTATCTATCTATCTATCTATCTATCTATCTATCTATCTATCTATCTATCTATCTATCTATCTATCTATCTATCTATCTATCTATCTATCTATCTATCTATCTATCTCCTTTAATGAGTTTTCTGTAGCCTAATTTTCATGCAGCCTTCTTTTAAGTAAACTTAATATCATGCTGATGTTCAGAAGAGAAATGTTTTGGGGAAAAAAATGTAAAAAAGTTATTTAAAAAATAACTGATGACATTTAAGCTATCAAAGTATGTTTTCATGGCCACTTGAGAAAAGAAATGACATGGTGAACGGTATGATTAATTTTGTTGTGCTTGCTTTAAAGATATACTTGGATTATTAGTGTTGTAATAAAGAATCGTGAGCTGTAGATTGTTCTTTGTTTTAAAAATTTAGCACAGTTATTTAATATTCGGTTTTGCGCACACACGCTCACACAACGTTCTCGCAGTAACGTGTTGTTCTGTTAGTTCCATGAACGTAGAAGAGTAAACTAACAGTTATATTTCAGGGTGTCAATATTTTGTCCCGTGGAAATGGATGATGATAATCTGGAAAATAATAAGCCACACTTGCTGGTGAGCTACATGCCAATTTCAAGCCCTGCATGGTAAACATGGTATAGGTTCTAAACTACAGCATTGTTGGGTTTTTTTTGTTTGTTTATTTGTTAGTATTTTTTTTTACAGTATTATAATAATTAATCTAAAGAAGTCATATCCTATAAGCAGATAAATGTTTTCCAGAATGGGAACAATATTTAAATATATTGTTAAGTGCTTTTGTATAATGCCACTGACTATAGGGCATCTTCAGATATGCTGCTCTTAAGATATTAATATCAAGTTATTTCTAATGAATTACCTGACTTCGTTGCATCATTCAACCGAGAAGTTGCTAGTGTGATAAAAGCAAAACAAATGGCATGACAAAGCAAAAGTACACAAAAACAAGCATGCTAATGAGCATCGGGGCTTAAATAGTGACGGTGTATTTATGTGCTGCACATGAGAGCCAAGATAGGGCTATGAAAAAGGAGTGTTCATTGCCATTTGAAGAAATGTCACAGAGTGACAATACCACCACAGAGGACAGTCTAAACCCAGGGATCGTGAGTAAACCAGCACCTGAGGATCTGAGTATACGGCGTGTGGCTGGAGGAATTCAGGCAGGTACTGAGGAAGGACTGTGAAGGTTATAAGAAGGAATATGTTTTGAATCCAGGATGAGACAGGTAAACAGTGTAGGAGGGTGGGAATCAGTGTGGAGACTTGAGTTTTGCGTGTGCTGCATCACACATGGGCTGGTCAGGGTTATGCCACAGAAACTAATAACAGGGAGGAGTTTGTTACAGGAACTTATGAAGGTCTGGTCATGTTGATATGGAGAAAAAAAAAAGTATTCTTTGGTTTTCAGTCAAATAATACAGATCCACTTTCTTGAAATGGTGTGTAATTAATGTCGATTTTGCAAGCAAAATGGTTTAGATTACCTACAGATATATTAAGAGATGCTACTAATGTTTGGATTTCATTCAGCTGAGTCTCATTTGTAAAAAAAAAAAACAAAAAACGCATGACTCAGTTTGTCTAAAATTCATAATCGTTAAGCCCTTAAAATCCTGGATCATCGTTCAGTTATATTCATTAAGCAATCATTCATCTTAATTAACTGCTTTTTTCTGGTCAGGGTTGCGGTGCATCCAGAGCCTGTGCCATGAAAATACACATGCCAGTCTATCGTAGAGCACCATGCACACACACATTCACACCTAGGGCAATTTATAGTAGCCAACCACTTACTGGCACATTTTTTTGGACAGCCTGGAGGCAACCCACAAGGATACGAGGAGAACATGTGAAACTCCACACAGACAGTAACCCAAGCTTAGAATTGAATCTTGGACCCTGGAGCTGTGAGACAGGAAGACTACCTGCTGTTCTACTGCACTGACTTAGATTAAGCGTATTATTTAGTAATTTCTATAAATTATTCAGTAGCTACAGTAAAACTGAGGGGAGTAGTTTATGAGAGTGGGGATGGCCTGGACCAGCTGACAGGTCCTGGGAGTTTACGGGGTTACATTTAGGATTAGGTGCCTTTTTATCTTTTTATTTATGCCACTAGGTGGTGGAGGCATTATGTTTTCAGCTTGTTTATGCGTCCACCTCTCTGTGCGTCTGAGATTCTCTTTAGCATGATATCTCAAGAACGAGTGGTTGAATGTTGGTAGGATTTTTTTTGGAGAATCACTTTTGGAATTGATCCAAACAGGGTCAAGGTCACAGCAAGGTCAAATGTCTGAACTAATTTTTCTTTAATAGCGTCCTTTCTGCTTGTCATACAGAGATGTTACATACACGTTCATGTGTAAGGCCCATTTTCTTGCTATCTACGAGATTTGCCATCAGTCTGTCCGTCCATCCATCCAAGATTATCTTTAGTGCAATATCTCAGGAGCAAATGGTTGAATGTTTGTAGGATTTATATGGAATGGTATTTGAGACATACAAATTAGTAACAAGTACTAGACTTCTTAGCGGAGGAGGCATCCCTGTCAGTGCCGAGTTCTACTTGTTTCCGACTTCTTTTATATGAAATAAAAGTCTAGTTACATCACGCTTAAGGCCTTGGTATACTTCGTGTGGAGATGATGTTCAGTTGGCTTCCATGACCAATATGACTTAATTGTGGAGAATGTGGACGGTGGAGGCTTCGCTCACCGTGTCATGCCCATGGCAGCTGGGTGAACTCCATGGAGGAACACGCTACGAGACCAAGCCTATGATTTGTCCTTAAAAAAGAGGCACACACAAGCCAGTTCAATTCAAATATCGCATAGGTTTCACTAGCATGCTAAACTCGCCAACATTCTCGACATTCGGTTTATTTAATGGTCTCACGTATCACCTGTGTCTTATTCTCGCCATAGTTCATTCTGTCAGCACGTTGCAGTGGGCAGTCTTCATCCTGTAATCATGGAAATGGTCCTGAAATTGTGCCATCTGCAGTACTGGTGCACTCATACGCTGCTGCCAAAGCAAAGCCATTAATATTGCGCGAACGTGTACTCACAAAGGTGGTTTTGTCTTTACGTAACCCTCGCAGACCACATGAAGTATACTGAGGCCTTTAATTGTTTGAATTTTTCATGAAATTGGATTTGTGATTCTCTGATTTATGGCTTGATAATGACGTGATATGATATCTTCTTAATAAATTTTTTCATTTCTCTTTTACACAGGGTCCCAGCTGGCACCACAGACCCCTGGGAACTTATCTGACACTGGCTCCAACTCCAGCATGAACCAGATTCCCATGGCTCAGGACAGAGGTAAACAAGAAAGAAATCCCATCCAGGATCTGACCCAGATGAACGCAGTGCCTTTGCCGTTTCCTGTAATGATATCTGTAAATTTAAAGTCCAAAGCAGCATACTATACTAAGCTCAAAACCTATCATGTCCTTCTGCATGGACATCCAGCCACAGGAATGCTGACTTTCCATGACTCTTAATGAAAAATCAAATTTGCTCAAGTACATTATGTGGTGCCTTCATGACCTCTAGAAGAGTGTGTGGTTTGCATTATGCAGTATAAAATATACAGCAGAGTCCATTCCTGCAGGTACAGAGCCCTTAGAGCTCTGTATTTCCATAAAATTCAAGTTGAGCAGCTGTATTCTTCCTCTTTTACCACTCAGATTATTGTTGTCCAGCTAAGAGCCTAGCTTTTTGAGCCAGGCGTGTGGTGGCGGCGGGTGGGGGTGTAGGGGTTGGGTGGGGGTGTGAGTGTGAATGCATTATTTGCTTTTAGCACTGTCTGCACAGCGTTCCTCTCTCCTCCATCCATTTTCCAGGCAATTTAAAATGCAGTATTACACTGTGTTTTTTTCCAAACTCCCTTACATTAATGGAAGCAAAACATTACAATAATGTCCCCCGTTAAAGCTGCACTCTCTGGCAGCCTAAGCACTTTCAACCCTTGTCTCATCATCCGAGGCCGGTAGACAGCCAGCCGGGTTCTGCTGCCCAAGCAGAACAGAGTGCATGGGGAGATGATTGACCGCCTGTGTGTATATATGTGTGTGTGTGTGTGTGTCTGAAAGGCTCCACTCAATAAAAAAAAGAGCTGGGCGTCTGCTCATTCTTACGAAGCTTGAGTGGGGAGCAGCGCTGGCGCTCGCTGCTCTACTGAACATTTCCATTTAGCCTAATCTACAATATTAGTGTGCAGAGCAGCCCATACAAAGCCAACCTTTCCCATCTGAGTGGATTGTTGCCCCCCCACCCCCCGTTTGTTTGCCCAGGGGTTTAAATGTAATAAAGTGCCACTCCATTTAATATCGTGTCCAATCAGGACTGCTCTAAATGTCAGTTTTTGGTAGCTATTCAGCTTGTGAATACTCGCGTGTTTTAGATTGTTTCTATTGTCATTTTTCCCATTTCCTGCTAATTTAGTTCCAGTTAATTCCCAGCATAAGAGGGAATTAAGTGATAAAGCTCCTCATTTATCACCCACCAGTCGCACCTATCTGTCGGGGTTTAGAAATACTATTGCCTCTGACTATAACTGGAATTGTTTTGGGTTTTACTGTTTGTTTGTTTTTTGTTTTGTTTTTTTAGTTTTTTTAGTAGCCATTTGTCAAGAAGAGAGTGAAGGAGATTCTCATATCAGTTTGAAGGTGTCAGGGGTGATCTATAACATCACCTCTGACAATAGCTCCAGCTGTAATTCATATCACAGGGTTATATTAATATATTATTTTTTAATTTACACTGGGACTTCAAGGACAATTGACATAACATAATGTTAATAACACAATGTTTTGTTTAACAAAGGAAAATGTTTAATTGTTGATATGGTGTTCTGTAAGGAGACTTTAATTTCACATTTAAGGAAAGAAGTGCTCCAGTGTCAGCACTTTGTAACGGCGAGTAAGTCTTTAGAACAGAGGACTTTGCATTTTCCTGTTTCTTAGTAAGATGACAAGCTTTTTTTAAGGCTTGTAAGAGAACAACTATAGCTGCTATAGTGTATAGTCCATACCTTCCTCTCAAGGTGAACTCAGATAATGAAAAAAAGCACCAGAACCTAAACTAAAATGACTAATGTGACTAGAAATGACTAAAAATTACCAAAAAAAAAAAATTATTTAATTTAAAATGACCTTCAGTGAATAATTCCACACTAAAAACTAAACAAAAATAAACAAAAAAGACTGCAAATAATATATTTTTTTTTAAATATAAATAAATACAGCAAACTATTACATCACTGACACTGAAATGATTTAGAATCGCACTACGTGAAGAGAAGAAGAGAATGAGTTCCCTGGTAAGTCTAATTCCTCTGAAGGTTTCTTCCTCATGCCATCTCATGGAGCTTTTCCTTGCCCCTATCACCTCTGGCTTGCTCATTATGAATCTTAATCTACATCTGGACTCCTGTAACACTGCCTTAAAAGCACTGTACAAATAAATGAATTCCCTCACAAAGCCTCTTATCTTACCTGTTTTCTCTTATCCAAGCTACTACAATGATGACGCCATCTTCTCATCTTTCCTGCATTTGTGCTACAGCCTTCATGAGGAGGAGTCAAAACCAGTATGGTCCTCAGCAGTCAGGACCACCCATGTCCCCACATCTGTCCACCAGGAACCAGATGCAGCACGGGATGAGCGTCTATCAGCAGAACTCCACTAGTTCCTACGGACCTCCGAGTGGTCCCTACGGCCCACAAGGTACCCGCTGTTCTCACGTCTTTCATAATCATTAGCTGGATGTTGATTGTCTTTCCAAAATCTCACTGTGTCGTCTTTTTTAACTACATATCCAAACATTTTCTTTTGGTTGAGTATAGGAGTGTATGCCTCAGTCAGCATCCACTGCTTCTCTGTCCTCTGCACTATTCATTCTTACAGAAAGGAGGAATAGAGCCAAGGTTTGAGGGGTCAGCGAGAATATTCATGAAGATGAACTACCTCACTCTTTTCCATTTCCACTGGACGAATGAAATAAAAATGAACTTGTGGCTGTTATTAAAAGTTGCGCCCCGAAATTAATTTTAATGCTCCGCTTAATTATGAGAGGTCAGTGCTTTAAGTGTCACCCTCTATAAAGTGTAGACTGTACAGATGACTTCATTAAAATCACCGTGTGCAGGTAGAATAGGTCAGGTTCATTTTGTGGCTTTTTGACCTGTTCTGGCCTGCCTCAAGCTTCAAGGACAAAAGGAATCAGATGTGGTTATGCTGTGTTGCTGTAGAAACTGAAATGTCCAATCCCAGAGCAGTCTTACTTCTCTGACTGCTCTGACCCCTGGCTAAAGCACTGTCTAGCGTTATATCCTGAAATAGTCTCCCATACTGCCGAGGAATAATTACAATAATAACGGAAGAATGCAGGAGGGGGAAAAAAATTAAAGAAAAAGATATTTCAGTCTCGCTCACGGAATGTCAGCATGCGTTTTTTTCCTGGCTGGGTAGATAAGACCATATGTTAGTATTTATGATGCTGTTATCCTTCAGTGCCACAACAAAGACAATATTATGGAATTCACGTTGTGTGCTTTAATGTGTCAATGTGATAAATGCACCGTCTGTTTTCCTTTCGTAATCTCCCTCAGACCTTCCCTGTTCAACATTGATGAATGGTTCCCTTAGATTTTTTTTGTTATTCCCATCCACGTTCTCTATTCTCCAAATGTATTGTGAGGAGAGTGACACTAATAATGAGAGCATAAAAAGGCCTAAAGGAAGGAAAGTGAAACCTGGCTTGCTTGAAAACTCGAGTGTGTTTTGCGAGGGGAGTCTGCAGACTTGTGATAGATTCTTCTTCCTGCTTGGTAACATGTGTGCTGGAGGTTGGCCATCCCCAGAGTCATGGCATGGAGCTCACGCCAGGCTCAGGTTCTGAGAGCCCAGTCGGGTCAGGCCAGGGTGAACGGGCCAGCCAGCTGCTGCTTGTTGTTCTTGATGAAGCGCCAATCTGTTTTCTGTCTTACCTCCTGCCAGAGAATTACTAACCCGTTAAACCAACATGGAAATGCGCTCCAAGCCTCTGATTGCTCTACTGTGGGCTGCTTGGGATGTTGCCTGCAGGCAGGAGCTTAGAGCATGTGGGTTTGCACATACGCAAAATATTTAATGCCCGAATTATAGATTAAGTATATGTTATCACAGAAGTACTTGGTATGCATCCATGTAATTTGTTCTATACTATTTACCAGTATTAACTAAGCTTCCCAGTTTCCCACAATCTCTCCTGTTAGAGTGCACACCATTTTCCTACAAAACTGTATTTTATGTCTATTAATTAACATATAAGGAGCAGCGTTTTCACACAGGAGTTCCTTCCCTGAAAACTGAGAGCTCGTTCTTGTTCGCCTTGAAAGGGTAAAAAATTTGGAATTGGAGGGGGCCAAGCAGAGAGCCCTGAGGCACACCAAATCTGTACTTCACCCAAGACTCCCTGCTGAGAGAGCTGCTGAGGTGGCTAGGAGAGAATTTCGGGCCTCAGGCCACAAAAAAAGGACAGGTAGCAGAAGCAGCAAGTGAGAAAGGAAAGAAAACTGATGAGTTAGAGGAAAAAAGAGGATGAAATGAGATGTCCGCTGTCAAAAAAAAAAGTGTATAAAAGTGTGATTTCTCTCAGGGTCTTTCCGCAGAGGTCATGTTCTGCAGTGTTCAGTTGCCCCTAAGTGAAGGGAGCAGTGTGTGACTATAACAAGCACCGTCAATCAAATACCACTCATACCAATTACTCAGTTTATTGTAATATCTATAATAGGTCTTTATTTATCAGGCCTCTGTCATTTGTCTTTCATAAACCAACCTTTTAACAGTCTTAAATAGAAATGCATTGAAACTAAATCAAGAATTCCAACAGGTTTGTAGACTAAAGTTGAAGTTTAATCACAAAATAATTTCTGTGGCAATTTACATGGCGAACTTTTAGTGCTGTTGACCGGAACGAGTGAATAGGGCCTGAGTGAAGAGTGCTGAGGAAGCAGTGTCTCTAATTTGGTCGGTCACAGTCCTCTTCTCCTGCGGGAGAGCGAGGATTAAATACAGCTCAGGAAGAGCGTCGCCTGAATGTGTGACCATGCTTTGAATTTCCATGTAATTGGTAACGCACGGCAGTTTCTCTCTCCCTACGGCCCAATACAAACGCTGTACCTTACAATGAAGATTGCTGGGAAAGATGGTAGAGGCTATCTTGAAGGGATGAGACTGATAAAAAAGACTGCTATTCATTTTTTGCTTGAAAAGACACTAGAATAGCCAATACCACGGGTTTGACTGCTTTGGGGAGAAATAAAACCATGGCTAGAATGAATCCCCACATCTATTCAGTTATTTGTGGCAGCACTCGGGGTTAAAGATGAGCTCCTCTGTGGCTGTAAAGGACAGAGTTGGAGATTGAGAGGCAGCCCTTATCACCCCTGAAGAGGCGATGTTGGCCAAGCACCAGCGGATTTTCAGGGAGGGAAAAAGGAAAAGGGCGAAATATCACGAAGCTGGCTGCTGGGTTTTTGGTAAACAAAGATATTTTTTAGAGCATAACCAGCAGATATCTCCTTGAATATACAGGGCATTCAGAAAGTATTCAGACCCCTTCATTTTTTGCACTCCACCAATATGGCCTTTATGGCAGAGTGGCCAGATGGAAGTCTCTCCTCAGTGCAAGACACATGAAAGCCCACTTGGAATTTGGAAAAAATTCTAATGTTTTCATGCTTACACGTGATTGGCATGAAACACGATGTGTTTTTTTTTTTTTTTTTTAATAATCCAGGAATCGTGGTCATGAAACATGGCAGGGGTCAAAGTACAGGCGGACAGGGTAATCAGTGTCATCACAGACATATCCGTAGTTATAAATGATGACACAGACACAGGTCTAAACAGGAAATATGGAAAATGAAGTCTAAACTAGAAAACACAAGAAACAAGAATCAAGGCTCAGAAATTAACAAGATGTATAGCACAATACGACTTTGCAAAGAGACAGAGAAATAGTATACATCAAAGGTATTCAAACTGTGGGTGTGTGGCAAGAGGTGAGATGGAAAATATAAAAAGTAAATATTTGGGGCTCCTGAGTGGTGCAACTCAGTAAAGTGTTCACCCTACTGCCAGGATATCATGACTTAGAATCTTTATGATGCCACGGGAGTCCAAGAGAGCAAAATTGGCCGTGGTCACTGGGTGGGAGGGACGGTATACTCTCTCTTCCCTGTCAGTCACAGCGACACTAGAAAATTACGTGCGTCTGTGAACTCATGCATGCAGAAGGGGGTGGATATCTGTTTCCTCTGAGTGTGCTACACCTCCCAGTGACGCTGCATGAACAGCAGTTTGCTTTTCTCTCCTGTGCCGGTCAGTGCTCAGACACATGCAAACAATTTGAGCAGCAGATCAATAACGCAGGCCTAGACATTATTCTTCTTTGGTGTTGTTAGGACTGCTGTATTATGAGACTGTTTTTTTTTTTTCCATTTGCTGCTATTGTATTTTATTTTATTAGCCAGTTAATGATAGGCAATAAAATTCCTGGGCAAATGACCTGGCCTGTTTTTTTTTATGCATACTGTATATGCTGCAGTGGTTTAAGAAGCCTATTGAAAGGTTTGTTTGTGCCGTGTGGTGGTGGGGAAGTGGAAGTGGGCCTCATGGGGAAAAGTCTGAAAACGTCTGGTACACATAGACAAACTAATCAAGGGCCTAACACAGAAAGCCTGGACACAATCGGGTAACACTCCAATTACAGGACAGGGGTGGAGACGGGACTACAACCAAAACAAAAGTATGTCATAAGCAAAAGGACATGAAGTGAACTCAAAACAAAACATGAATGCAGTGCTTGTCATGCTCTGAACTGTGCTGTGAGCTGAGAGGGGGAATTCATGACACGGTGTCAGTGGAAAAATGAATAGTGGACAAGCTAGAGACCCATGTGAGGGCTGAGTCCACCTCTTTGTGGCTCATGGACCCATCTTAAAATCAAACCGAAAGAGCAGCCAAGACACACAGTGTCAGTGATGGCCAAGCTAGCCAAGCAAGTGTGAAGGCAGCCAGGCAGCTGCGCAGGACTCTCTGAGGTCCAGGAGCTTTCACTGCAAAGAACACTGAGGGTTTGACAGAACTGCGCAACAGCATGCCAGATCAGCCTCAGTTCTTTTCAGAGTTACATCGTGACTGCACAGCATGAAAACCTGGGTATGTTTCAGCTTCAAATCCCACTACACCATGCAGTCATCTTTGAAGAATCGCCACTTGTCCATAACCTGTTATTGTGGTCCTTTTTGTATTTTGAGACTCTACTCTCAGCATGTAATTTTAGGAGTATTATATCAGCTCCATTCAGATGCCATATAAATCTCAGGTGCATTTCCCACACTGCTGTGTTGAACTCGTTTTCATTGGAGCACTTTGTTGATATTGAAATTCCTTTCATGATTTGAGGCGAGTTTTTCACACAGAGCGCCGTTATTCGCTGTGATTGTCATTCTGAGCAGGGAAAGCCTCGGGGACTGAAAGAGACTTGATCCCCTTTTCCAGACATATTTTCTAGGGATTAGGCCATGAGCCTTAACTAAAGTACCTACCTAGGAATCTAAATAAATATCCTTTTGCAAAGGAAACACTGATTTTTTTTTTTGGTTCACTGATTGTTAAGGTTTTTGAACGTATTTTGTGAATGATAGGCATAGCAATCCATGTTACTGATTAAGGGAGGGAAAGATGTCAAAAGCGTCTGCCTACCTACCTTGCTGGTGGGTAAAACAGCCTATTAGGACATTAACAGACATGTAATCAAACTAGAAGCTAGTTCTCAAAAAGTCAAGACCCTTGAGTTATACAGATAAATTCTGACTCTCATTAAGGTCAAATACTTTTAAATATATTTTTTCAACTATATATATATATATTACATTTTTGCAAAAAAAAAAAGCTAAAATTATTATTACATTATGCTTCGCTGTATACTTTTTGAACGTATTGATGTATTTGAATGTATTGATGACTCAAAATATTGATGTAGTGTCAACTTCAAGGTAAAATATTAAAACAATACACATGCATTGGTAGTGCAAAGGCTTTGGTGTAAATAGACTTGCCACAAAACATTGACAATTGAATGTTGTCATGTACGGAGAGTTCAGACGGATGCAATTGCAGTTTAAGCGTTCTATTAGAGATGCACCCAGACAAGTCCAAAACGTAAGTCAAAGTCAAAAAACGGGAAACAGGCAGAGGTCAGGCGATCAGCGAACAGCGATGTATCCAAAAAACACACAAAAACAAGAGACAGAACGAGAGCAAGAACTAACGTAGCAAGCAGTGCAACAAAAAGAAAGGAAAACACTGAACATTACTTTGCACAGGACAAAGACACACAGGGATTTAAATGTACAAGTTAACCAAAGGGCAAACTGAAAACAGGTGAGACTAATCGGGAAACACGAGAGAGACAACCAGTGATATGGGTGGAGACAAGACATGAATCAAAACAAAAGCACACGTGGCAATGTAAACAAACACTTAACAACATGGAAGTGCGCACCGTAGCGAGGGGGAAATACGTGTCAAATGTTATACAAATATCTGTACTATTTTTTTCCTTGATACGGAGTGTTTCATCACTGAGCACTATGCATCATAAAATACGAACATAAAAAAATCTTTAACCACAGACAACATATAGCATATAATATTAGAACAACAGATGCCATATATAATATTAGAAAGGTGCAACGCTTACTATGGAAATATGTAAATGGAATTATTGGAAATGACATTTTTATTTCGATTCTCTGTGTAGTCTGGATTGCTTAGAGCATATTTACCATATGGACAGGATTTTTATCTACATTATCTAAGCAGAAAACAGTCAGAGAACTGAATGAATATGAAAAAAAGTTTGACAAAACTTTCACAATATTGCTTTTTTTGCAATATTCACACTCCGTGGGTGGGTGGGTGTTATTTTTTTCTTATTTTGATAAGAGTTTATGTAAGCCAAAGGCAATAGAAACAATGAATACATAATGTTGAATAAATGATGAGTGGTGGATATTACACAATAGGTCAGCTGCTTGGTGTGATTGCATCACGCAACAGTTTTAAAGTTACTGAAATATTGCAATAGAGACTTTTCCCTGCAAATAAAGAGACCTGTGGGTTTTAACGCCTCAGGAGTGGCTTATTGGCAGCTCTCTGTCATCATCTTGCTTTGGAAAGCAAGAAATATGGTCTCATATGAGCTGACAAAAAAAAAAAAAAAAAAAAAAAAAAAAAAAAAAAAAAAAAAAAAAAAAAAAAAAAAAAACGCTATAAGGTATAAACAGCCAAGCGCCATGATGTTCACTTAACTAATTTCGTGTGTTTCTGTTGCAACAAACAAAAAGATTACACTATTCACAATGATCACTGTCAGCTCTAGTAATCAGTAAGGTGATTATATGACAATTGAATCTTTTTTTTTTTAATAACTGACGTGCCTGACATATTATGGTAAACAGCACATACAAATTTGCAAACCTCAGTACTATCAGGTCAGAGCCATTTTATTGGGTTCCACATCATATCAGAAGGTGGATATAATAATGGAAACAACAATATTATTAGATCTCTAATAAGGAGTACAGTAGAACCGACTTTTAATTTCAGCATAAGTAAAAAAAAAAAATAAAAAAAAGTGTGTAGAAATCATCTTAATATTTCAGAATTGATGAGTAGATCTGATGTGTGATTTCATGCTGTGTTCATGAAATTGTTTGCACCTCTGAATCAACACCTCATCATTTCCAAATATGTGTGAAAAAACGCATTGGATGTCGCTGTATATAAATTCTGGCAAACAACAACAAAAAAAAAAGATGTCAAGGTAAATGTCACAATATTTCTGTATAGGCATTCACCCTATTGTCAGGAGATTATGAGTTTGAATCCTGGTGATGCCACAGCCATCTATGGCCTAGAGTCAAGACAGCAAAATTGGTCATGTTTCCAGAGTTGGAGGAATAGCATACTCCATCTCCCCTGTCAGTGACACTCTAGCCAATCACAGGCGTCTGCTCAAATATGCAGAAGAGGGAAGATAATTTACAGTCTCGGCCAATTCCTGCCCACCAATAGCATCATACGATAACTACCAACCAGAGAGGCTATCATGTGCTTCCTCTGAGAAATGTGAAGCCAGCCAACTGCATCTTTTGGAACCGCTGCTCATGCTACATCATGGAGGAAAGCACTATCCTCCCTCTTCTACATGCATGGTGCTCACAGTATCGCTGTGATTGACAGGAGAG
This sequence comes from Pangasius djambal, assembly GCA_022985145.1. NCBI lineage: Eukaryota > Metazoa > Chordata > Actinopteri > Siluriformes > Pangasiidae > Pangasius > Pangasius djambal. The sequence goes on along the minus strand of CM040984.1, from coordinate 7,611,095 downwards.
AGAGTATGCCATCCCTCAGAGATTTTGCAGTCTTGGACTTGTTGAGATTTGAACTCACGAGCTCTGGACAATATGGCGAACGCTTTTCTGTTGTGCCAATCAGGAGCCTGAATATCAGGATTTGATCAAGTTACATTTACATTTACATTTACGGCATTTGGCAGACGCCCTTATCCAGAGCGACTTACAATAGTGCTTTGAAGTCTATCAAAAATACATCCTGATACCGGCTTGCTAGGTCACAAACTAGGAATACCATCAGCCCAAGACTCTGTTGGGTTTTTTTTTTTTTTTTTTTTTTTTTGTGCGTGCGTGCAAGTGCTAACTTAAGT
>CM040984.1:7594263-7610663 GCA_022985145.1 Pangasius djambal | reverse complement strand
CAAGGGACTGGACAAGCATCTGTGTAGCCTGTGTGGAGAGAAATGGACGAATTCTTCTGATGTTATAGAGGAGAAAGCGACATGAGCGTGTTAGATTAGCAATGTGAGAGGAGAAGGACAGTTGATTGTCCATGGTTACCCCAAGGTTGCGTGCAGTAACTGAAGGCGAGATCAGAGAATTGTCCAGGGAGATTGCAAGTTGTTGCAAAGTGACAGTACATGCTGTACCAAAACACAAATAAGCCAAATTAATTTAGTTTGTAATCAGATACTGGCTGTTAAAATTGAATGTTTGTAGTTTTCATAGCTATATATAGTAGAAAATGTTTTATCATGAAAGGTTTTTGAAGGGTTCATGAAACAACAGTTTCTTCCACATTAGACAGTGTAATATGGCTTCATGTTACTTGGCCATGATACAAGCATTCAGAGCAATTGCTGACCTAATAACTCACAGACGATGGCTGTCTGTACCATTATGGATCCATCATGTTTAACAACCGTGGACATTGTGGAAAACTCTGACGACATGGTTTTCTCTTAATGTAAATGGCTCCAGATGTTGGCAGATGTCTTATCAGACTATATTATGTTTTTCTGCTCCTGAGGGTTCCAGGTTTTGTGCAAGTTCCTGTGGCTTTATATGTTGGTCTTTGACACGAGTGGTTTTAAGGGCAGAGTAAGGAGAAATACACCTGCAAATCAAATGTGACTCTTTGGCCTCTTTGGAAATTTGCTATTTACCGCTTGGTGCTTTGACAGCTGAGATATAAAAAGGGCTGATTGTAAGTGTATGGTGCAAATTAGCATTTAATCTAATATGACTCATCTACAGAGCTAGATTTGCAGCTATGATAGTACTTGTTACAGATAAAGATAGTCCTTTTTCATGTGATATTTCTATTAGTTGTGGGTTATAGGTTTGACTCTAGAGCACAGTGGAGTGTGTCTGTGCAGCTGAACTAGAATGCACCTTAGGAGGCTTTCTCGAGTTGTGCCTCTAAGGACTCTATGATTATTTACTTGCAGTTAAACAGGCTTTACAATGTACATTCTGTTTGCTCTTGTCCATTCAGCACATCATCAGTGTGGAAAGCCATCGCGCCCCTGACGATAATTACAGCCACATTAAAGCTAAAGTCCACTGTGGCATGAAGAGACATACAGGACGACTGCATGCAGCAGGATAGCTTATCTTATAGATGTGTACATTATATATGGATACTTGAGTTAGTCTTAATGATATTTTGCTACTCACTTGAGACACTTTATCAGTTCTACTTAACACTGAGAAATCTATGACATTGTGAAACATTAAGTTGATGAGTGCCATTAAAACATAAAAACTAAGAAAGGATCCCACAAGCAGATACAAGAAAAAAGATATTAGCCTGCCTGCAAGCTTAATTAATTAATTAAGTAAATTAATTAATTAAACTAAATTAATCAGGCCTTGTACCACCCAAATTTAGTGCTACAGTAGCTTGCTTATGTATTCACCCCCTTTAACTTTTTGACATATATTGAAAAATCATTAGAGTGTACAAAATTATTTAGAAATAAAAAATGTAAAGGTTGTTACTGTGAAACGCATACATTAGTTCTGGTGCAATCAGAAGTCGCATAATTAGTTGAATGGAGTCAACCTGTGTACAATTCAAGTGTCATATGATCTCAATATAAAAACACCTGTTCCTGGAAGACCTCAGAGTTTGGTAAAGATTAATATATGATCCTGCTGAGACACATAAAGCCAGCTACTGTATCTTTTTTTAAGCTTATGTTACATCATAGGGCAGCTGAACACTCTTGGAGGAGAGCTCTAAACACTCCCTCTTGGCCCTTACGTGAACTCTCAGAGAACAGAGCTCCAGAAGTCTGTTATCAGCAGCATGAGCTTTATGACAGATTATAAAAAAGTCTCCTAGACTTACAAATACAAGAGATTTATATGGTCTGGATGACTGCAAAGCTGTATACTATGGTCAGCTTTTTCACAATGTTCTGTTTGTGTGAGGTTTTGTAAAAGATGCTCCACAGACAGTTTCCTACAATGTTTAAAACAAATATACAGCTGGGAGTATTACCATAATTTGGTAATTAGGGAAAGATAATGTTTAATGCCTTTTTACAACAGTTGAAGGTTAATTAATCGGCATGTTTAATGACTGTGGAATTTTGCTTAATTTAAAAAACAAAACAAAACACTCTATAGCCAAAGGTATTTGGACACCTGACCATCACACCCATATGTGGGCCATCCCTAAATGTTGTTACCAAGTTGTAAGCACACAATTGTCTAGAATGTCTTTGTATACTGTAGCATTAAGATTTCGCTTCACTGCAACTAAGTGAGCCAAACATGTTCTAGCAAGACAATGCCCCTGTGCACAAAGTGAGCTCCATGAAGACATGGTGTACCAAGGTTGGAGAGGAAGAACTTGAGTGGCCTGCACAGAGCTCTGACCTCAGTCCCACTGAACACCGTTTGGATGAACTAGAATGCTGATTGTGCCCCAAATCTTCTCACCTGACATCAGTGCCTGACTTCACTAATGCTCTTGTGGCTGAATGAGCACAAATCCCCATAGCCATGCTCCAAAATCTAGTGGAAAGCCTTCCCAGAAGAGTGGAGGTTATTATAACAGCAAAGAGGGACTAAATCTGGAATGAGATGTTCAAGAAGCCCATACAGTATGGATGTGATTGGTCAGGTGTCCACATACAATTTATAATGTATTTCAAGACATACCATTCTGATCCTTTTTTCCTTCCTTCTGCCTCCTGTCCTTAGGTAACTACTCGAGACATCCCTATGGAGGAATGACCAATGCTAACTGCGGTGGTCTGGGGTCTGGCATGAGCAACAGCCTGGGCATGAATGCCAGCAGCCCCATGCATGGACAAGGACCAGGGCAACCCATGTCCATGGGCCGTGCCCCAGGACCCCCTGGCAATCGAGTCTACCTGAGTAGTGGGAACAGCATGGCACCCACTTCTCCCAGCATGCCACAGTCGGCTGGTCCAGGGATGGGGCCTCCTACAGGAAATGTGAATCGTAAAGCTATAGATGGTCCAATGGCAACGGTGCATCCAACAGGCAACTCTGCACAGGGGAGGTGAGACTGCTACAAGTGCATGTTAGTAATACTGAAAGACAATCGTACGAGAAGAGCTTTCAGGCATTTAGGGCAAAGTGACAAAGAAAACAGTTTACTAGACATTTAGAATTTAGATGAATTAATATAGTTGAACAAGGATGTTATGTTGGTCATCTGGGACAGAGTTTATATAGATGCTTAAAAGTCCTAAGAATTCTTACTTTCTGAAGTTTTCAATGCTTGAAATTTGCTTAACTTTAAATAAAATACTGTAGAATGCTTGTTTTTTATACAATATAAAGGAACAAAATGACATTCAGCAGAAGTAGTAATTTCTTTCAGTTAAAAAAAAGGTAATACAATTTTTATGATTTTTAATTTGATTTGAAACATAATTTTAAATTCAATTCGTATATGCTTATGCAAATTAATACAAATCTTAATTTAAAAAAATCAAATATGGATATAAATGAAAACATCACATTTTAAGCTATTTATAAGGGAATACTTTCAGTATGAATGCTCCTGTTTTTCAGTATGAATGCTCCTCGCAGTATTATTATTTGGGTAGATGTTATTTGTTATGTCTTGTTTCTGAATGTTTTGTCTGGTATCTATTGTGCTGACTTTTTGGCAGGGACTCGCGTGTAAAAGCGATTTTAGTCTTATTGTGACTAACCAGGTAAAATAATCATTAAAATTAATTTTATGTGATTGAAAATACATTATAAGGTATAAACCATAATGTATTTTTAATGCATAATTAGGGAAAAGCATATGTAGTTGGTATGATGCCAGGATTAGCTAAGTCTTTATTTAAGGGATGTGCACTGCTTAGCTCAAATGTTGGCACAAATGTTGGCACCCCTGCTTTGGGACAGGGGAAGTGTTTTGGTGACCAAATCACACATTTTAACCCTTAAAATACTATTTTATCAATTTCATTAATGTTGGGAAAGTTGGAATCCAGGCTCTTGCTTGCTCCAAAACTCCCAATTGATTTTAGGGATGCTAATTCTTTAGCTGTTTTTAAAACTTCTCTCAAAACATTCTTTTTCAGGAATGCTTTTATTTGATTAGTTTTTTATCGTATTGCTTTGTGATTTATTTCTTGTTGAATTTATAGTATATTGTCTTATATTGTTGTGTTTTCCTTTATGTAAGCTTTCATGGAAAGCGCCTTGAGAAAGCAAATTTTAAAGGCGCTATATAAAATAAATGTATTATTATTATTATTATTGCTTAGACTACGTGCTACATGTATACCATCTGCCCTACAGCGGCAACTCAAGAGAAGCCATAATGATTATTCTGACTTTTTTTACCCATTAATTTTTCACACTGTAAAGCTATTCATAACTCTGTCAGATAAAGTCATTGTGGTCAGTGTTTTGAGCATGCATGGCACTATTATCATAATGTTTTTTACAGGAGTGAAAGGAGAGCCATCATCTTTCTAGCGTGGTAATAATGACAAATTAAGTGCTGTCCAAGCATTGTTAACAGGCGCCTTTGTGGAGCACTCTGGTCAATACATCACAGGCCATTTGGCATTTGGAGGAGAACTTTGTGTTGACACTCCGGTGATTAATAGGAGATATGAGTCTGTGTTGCAGCCTGTGTGTAAATGCTAAGAAAACCATTAAGAGAAGGCTTCACTGCCAATAAGAAGTGGCATGACATGATGACTACTGCTGGGTGCAGTCAGACTGGCTGTCACTCCCGTCTCTCTTTGTCTCTCAGACGTCCACACACATGCACAGAGAAATTATACGCCGCAAGCACCATCCACGCTGCGCATCCCATCGTACTCATCTTTTTAAGTGACCTCTAATGCTGAGCTTTCTGTTTTCCCCCTCGAGCCCTATCAAAAGATTCTGACAGGTGCGTGTACAGGTTCAGAGGAAATGCTGGACTGAGGATGCACTTTGTTTGGAGCTCCTCAACAAATCTTAGCTTTTATAGAAACACAGTAGCCTTTCTGTGGGTCTGAAACAGACAACGGTTACTCTCTTGTCTTACTGTTTATGCTGCCTCGTGGGACAGTGTCTGAAAAGGTAGTGCCTTAAAAGCTGGTAGAATACCTTCTTTTTGGGGGAAAAAAATTACAAATACCTTAGCTGCTTGCAGTATTTGTAAAACAGTTGAATAGTATTTTAACATAAAATTAAAAATACAGGTTCTTAGAAGCAAAAGAGAGCAGTTTGTAAATGACAGCAAAATTTACATATTATAAAATAAAACTTGTTTGATGGGTGATTTTTTTCCCCTGATAATTATATATTATATGGAATAATTTTAAATAGGTTAATCTTGTATAATTTATTTTTCATGAGGCTGTGCCATTTCTTGAATAAAATCCTAATGTCTGTTATATTATATTATATACATTTTCTCCTTTTTTCTTTTTAATTCTTTTTTGGTTTGTTCATTTGCTCTTGATGTCTTGTTTCTTGTTATCAATTACAAAGTACAATTCCTAATATCATACATTTGTATATAAATAGCTTTCCCAACTATATTTCTGTAGTTTGACTGTTGCACCAGAGGATTATAGGATATGTAGAATAGTGAAGAATACATGTACACTGCCTTCAAAAATTGGCCTCAGTAAGGTGTCTCAGTGAACATATTGTATTCAGAAGTGACTCTGTGCCTTCCTGCTTCTGAGTACTGTCCGAGTGGGCAGCAACTTTTCCTTAAGCATTTGTTTATGCTTGGTTGAAGCCTGAAAGTGGGTTTCGTGCCATGCTTTTGTTACTGAATATTCATATACCTACTCATGGGATACGGTAATTTAGTTGTGTTGATTCAGTGCAGAAACACTTGAGGAAATTCTACACACTGCATATTAATCTATACCACCACCCCCAGCCTCTGTACACGCAGTCTTCAGCTGCATTGGGTTTCTTATCTAATGCTGTTGATGGGATTACAGCTTCTCCTTGGCTAAGAGGGCATCTTTGAATGTAAAATGGAGTTTAAAGTTTGTGAAGTGTGTGACCGTGTGTGTATGGTTCTTGATACATTTTCTGGTGCTCAGACTTTGAAAGGAGGTAGCATTGGCATGTCTTTGTCTCTACTGCAAGTGTTTTATTGCTCACTGTGTGCAAAACACAGGCACACACTGGTGCTGCTTTGCCAACTGCTGTCTTGTAAGATCCAGAGTGAAAAAGAGCAGCTCTGTGACTCTTGAACTCAAAATGGCTCATTGAGATTATTATATAAATTAGGGTTTGAATCAAATTTGTTAACACAGTATCACAGAGTAAGTTCAGCGGCTTTGGATTAATCATGTGTGAGGTTAGAGCATGAAGTCATTTTAATGTGTTTTTATATAGTATATGCCATTTCTATAGTAACAACTAATTGTTGATGTGGTGATGTTTTCTGTAAGGAGACATTTCTGTGACAGTTTTGGAAGGAGTGCCCAGTGTCAGCGCTGTCAGTTGTTCGTGCTGTTAGTGTTGGCAAATTGTTATGGTATAAGAGGAATAAAACACTTCAGGATGTGTTGGCAACCACACCAATCATTGATTATTTACCTATAATACCCACCCCATTTTGTTTTATTCATTGCGTGAGCAATTATTGCAAATAGATTATTTATTATTGTTTCAAAAGTACAAGTTTGCTAATGCAACAGAAGGTCATGTGCTCAAGTTCAAATCCCAATGATACCACAGCCATTTATGGCTAGCAGCCAAGGGAGCAAAATGGGTCATGCTCTCTGGGTGGGAAGGGTGTACTCTCTCTCCTGTGTCAATCACAGTGACACAAGCCAATCATGGGCCTCTGTGAGCTCATATATGTGGAAGAGGACAGATAGCTGTTAACTCCGCGTGTGTTACACTGCCCTGTGACACAGTATGAGCAGCAGTTTGAAAAGATGTGTTTGGCTGGCTTTGTGTGTCTTGAAGAAAGCACATCTTAGCTTTTAAGTACAGGCTTGCTCTATGATGGACTGGCATTCCATCCAAAGTGTACTCCCACCTCATGCAGTGTTCCTGGGATAGGCTCCAGATCCACAGTGACTCTGACCAGGGTAAAGTTCCTGAAGCTGAATGAATGATGATTGAAGTAAAAGTTCATGGTTACTCTAAAAGGCCACATTATGGCTCAAACAAGTAGCAAAGAGTCTACAGTCCCAGACAGAACTACAGCTTTTCTTAGCCCAGGAAGCAAAAAGATGATCAGGTACCTCTTACTGTCTCTCAGTCGTTACGGCAGACCCTTTTGAAAGCGCTACTTTATGGTGCAGCGGACAGGTCTCAAAGCCACGTTTACAGTCAGAAAGCGTCCTCTTCTGTAGTGAAGGAAGGACTGCAGCAGGGAAAACTGGCACTTCTAAATGAGTTGAGGAGCTATGAGCAACTCATAATTCTCCTAGAGTGATGAAAACCACCTCTGGGAGAAAACTGACGACGGCAATCCTTTAAAAAAGAGAAGGGCTGAACCAAATCAAAGGAAATGGGAAAAGCAAAAAAAGAGAAAAAAAACGGCTCACAGGCAAATCCTCACCAAATAATTCATTTCTGACCTCCTTAGTAAGTAAATTTGCTAAATAAATAAGACCTGCTTGGATGTCAGGAATCCAATGTGGCCCCCAGCGATGTGGCTCGTAGCCTTGGCACGCAGAGTTGTCTTTAATAAATGGCGAGAATGAATGATTTTGCCTCCTGTTTGATGTGAGGCTTTCTCAAGGATTTAATATGTTTAAAAGTGTCCTTTCATTTTGTATTTTACTCTGGATCTCACTCTCTCTCTCTTTTTTTTCTTTCTTTTTTTTTTTTTTTTTTTTTTTTGGTTGAGTCAGGCTCCAGCCGTGCCTGCCTTTTGCCTTGAGAGCAAATTGAATCCATCTATAATTCATAACCTCCGCCAGCCTGCTCTCCCATTTCCCTCTCCATGCGTTTCCCTCATCTGTTTTAGAGGATCAGCTCTTTGGGACTGATGTGTGTAATGTCCCCATGTCTTATTACAGCCATAATGAACATTGTTGTGGGTACATCTGTACCAATTTTGAGGGTTTGGCAAAAAATCAAATGTACTGTTTTCTCGCATTCTACAGTGAGACAGTCATAATTGACAGTTGCTTCTTTAGTTCTGCCCTATGAGCCAAACAGGTAATTTTGTTAACACATTTATATTTTTTTATAAACATATTTACATTTTGTCATTCAGCAGGTGCTTTATTCCAGAGTGACTCTGTATGAAACTGTATGGCGTCTCCTAAAAGACTAGAGACTAGTGGTCTCTAGTGGTAGTGGTCAACCTAAGTGTAGGGGTGTAACGATACACCCAGGTCACTATTCGATTCGATTTACGATACTGGCTTCACGATTCACAATTCAATTTGATTTCAATTTGAATTCAATTTGAAAATGTATGACTGAAAAGACTCTTTTTTATTTTTGAATCATAAACAATGCAAAACAATGTGCATTTTTTGTCTGTATAAAATTAAATAAATCAAAAATAGCTACGAACAGAGGTTTAATATTGTAAACAAAATGTACTACAGGTCCGATGTATCTTAAATGAATAAATTCTCCCAAAAATGTGATCGAAAAAACAATGTCTCTGACCCGGGGAAAATCACCAATTGAAACATAATGAGCTCCATGGCAGCACCTGAGGTATCATTTTAACCAGAAATAGTTTTGTCAGCTAAAATGCCTGATTTCCGCGGCCTCTTTCTGGGGCACGGTAGGTTGCAGCAGTGAGGGGCTGGTGTCAAAGCTACTGAAGAGCCCCTTTTTAACTATTAGAATGTAGTTTTGTAACTGTGTAGCCTATAATGTGTGCCGGTCATTGTGACCTGGAGCTATCTGTATATATTTGAACTCTATGGGTTGTGCACATTGAGACCTCTGGTTTTCAAACAGTGCAATTGCATTAGATGCGTAATACATATAATGCTCTCATATATATATATATATATATATATATATATATATACTCCTATATTTACTCTCAAACAATGCTAAAAATGACAGTATTGTCCATTCTTGGTCAACGTTTCTGTGTATAAAGCTATTTCTGTAGACAAATGAGCTCTATGACTCTTTCTCTCTGGCAGTGAAGATGGCTTGCACGGTTTGCTGCATTGCGAGTGGTGTGTTTCTGAGAGACATGCTGCTTTGTTTACCAGTGTTTTCTCCCACCACCGATCACTCTCAGGCAGCCAGAAAGTGACAGTAGTGAGTGGAGAGAGGCGGCGTGTCACCTCCATCCCCCGCCAGCTCTCCACCGCCTTCACCACTCTGCCTCTGCCAGGACAGCGGGGCTGATTTTAATGCCGTGCTGCCTGAGAGCAAAATAAATGCACTGCGCTGTTTTTGATGGTGCCCCGTGCATATATTAAGTATGATTAAACAGCACACTTTCCCTCCATCAAGTGTTTTAATGGCTTTTTTGATGACATGAATTAGTAATAATGGCGGCGCGCGGCGCAGCGCGGAGAGGCGCTTGTTTTCGTGTCTTCGTGTTTATTGCATTATCCACACGGGAGACGCAGTTTATGATGTAAAGGAGTAAAAGGCAACGTGAAAGTATTTTTCGTTGACTTTGTTGAAATGAGTGATTGAGGCAGGAGGTTTGATCCGGACGGATGAAAGTGCCTCGTTTGCCATCTCGCTTACACCAAAATCAATCCTGCGAGGAGATTACAACCAGGGTGCGTCATGTAACTCCAATGACTAATTACATCTGTGAGATGCGATTACGGCGAGCTTTAGCGCACATGGATCCCACTCGTTAGTCATTGTGTGTCAATTTCACCCGTGGCGTTGTCTCTTGGCAGAGCTGAAGTACGGCCCGTGTGACTGACATTAATCCTGCTTGTACATTTTCTCCATTTTTCTTATTATCTCGCTCGGTGAATAATTCAGATTTATTTCGAATCCGTCAAACACCCAGTTGGCGTTTCATCTTTCATCATGCGTCTGGTGCAGGTTGATACTAGATGCAGCTTTGATTTATTTACTTTTCACTCTGTCCTTCAGAAATGATTCACCAACACAGTCTTTCAGGGATAGTGCTTTCTCTCTTTTTGTCAATGTTCTTCCGTGTGTGTGTGTGTGTGTGTGTGTGTGTGTGAGAGAGAGAGAGACACACTGGTTGCTCACGTGCAGCAGGTTGTTTATAAGCCCTCTGATGTCCTGAAAATCATTCGGAGCGTAGAGAAAGTGCGGGATTGATTTCCTGCCATCACCATGGCAACAAATAATGTGATCCCTTCCAGAAGCACACCTTAATTAGTTAAATTATTACTCTGGGGAGGAGCGGTGTGCCTGGAGAAGCCATTTCCTTCCAAAGTGTAACTCCACGTGTATGGTCCTCTAGGTGTGGGTGTGTGTGTGTGTGTGTGTGTGTGTGTGTGTGTGTGTATCCCAGTGCATGGTCACTGCATCTCATCCCAGCGTCTCATCATTTCGAGATTCATCACTGATCCTGAACAGGATCTACATGAACGCATCTTGTCTTATTAAACCCTCATCACCATCACAGCAGTCAGTGTGTCAATCTGAACTCCTGGCTCTGTCTGATCGTTTATTTGAATCACTGAATCATGAAATATGAAACAATGATTTTAATAATAGAATTATATTATTAGATTGAAATATTATAATGTAAATAAAGCTCAATAAAGCTAATTAATCCTAATGCTTTTTATTTGCTTTTTCTGTTACTGTCTCACTCCTGGTCTCTCCCTGACTCTCTCTCTCTCTTTTCTCTCTTATAACATCTGTCTGACTCTCTGTCTCTCTCTCTCTGTCTGCTTCTGTCTGCTTCTTCTGTCTCTCTCTATGTCTCTGACTGTCTCTGTCTCTCTCTCTTTGTCTCTCTTTATATCTCTACGTCTCTCCGTCTCTCTTCCTGTCTCTGCCTGCCTCTCTCTGTCACTCTTTCTGTCTCTGTTTCTCTCTCTCTCTGTCTGTGTCTGCTTCTCTGTACCTGTCTCTATTTGTCTGTCTGTCTTTCGGTCTGTCTCTCTTTCTTGATCTGTCTCTGTCCCTCTCGCTCTGTCTCTCTCCCTGTCTCTGTCTTCTCTTTTTGTCTCTGTCTACTTCTCTGTATCTTTCGGTCTCTTGCTCCTCTCTCTCTCGCTCTCTCTCAATCTCTCTCTCTGTGTCTGTCTCTCAGGCAGGGTGGTTATTGTGGAATGATGGGCACTGGCTCGTCGTATAGCCACCAAGTGGGAAATGCCACAGCGATGATGTCACCACAGAGCTGCAGCTCCACCACGTCTCCTTCAGGTAAAGACACTTTCTAATCACATTCCACAACATGTCCTCCTGCCGTCCCGTCCCCAAACACTGCTCTCACTGCACATTCACACCTTAACAATATGTGATATTGTCCAGATTAATAGGAATTGGTATATTACGTATATATGGCGTTTACAGCAGTGTATAGTGGTGTATTAATATACAGCTTGTACACCCTCCTTCAATTCTATGTTTTTATCTATCAAGGCCTAAATAACAATTGTGTGGTCCTCACCAACTTCTGTAAACAAAGAGATAACCTCAGGGGACAACAAAAAAACACAAAAGATTTCAATCTGTAGTCATTTTTCTTCCAAGAAGCAAACCAAGAAACCAGGTGAGAAAAAATAAGTACACCCTTCCTTTTTCCACAATCATTAAGAGAGTAAAGTTTAGTCAGGTGTTACTTATGAAATTACAAGATTAATTATTAATCAAGAAGTGTGACTACCTCTATAAAAGCAGAACTTTTGGCAGTTTGGTCTTCTGGAGCACTCAGATGTGTGTCTACGTGATGGCAAGAAGAAAGGACATCAGCCATGATCTCTGAGAAGCGATTGTTGCTGCTGAATGTTGGTTTACTTTTTGGGAAAAAGGACTACGTATTGGGGGGCATGGTGGCTTAGTGGTTAGCACATTTGCCTCAAACCTCTGGGGTTGGGGACTCCGGTTTCCTCCCCAGCCAAAGACATGTTGTAGGCTGACTGGCATTTCCAAAATGGGTGGGTGGACTACATGGTGTACTTTTTCCCCATGACGATGGATGGATGGATGGATGGATGGATGGATGGATATTTTTGTAGTGAATCAATTACTGCTAGTTTAAACTTATGCTGTCTGGTGTGGAATGTGGAGAAAATTATTAGATTACCTCATAATAGGGCCACATTCAACGTTTTTCAGAATCTCATGTTACATGAGCGTGTAAACGTGTTTCTCTTTGTGAGTGTAGTTTTCACTTGTTGAGCGTGCTTGTTGAAATGATGAAAGCACCCTTCACCTTGCTGCATTGTCACTGAAAATTTCGGCACACACTCAAAAAGCTCTCTGTGCTGAAGTACTTAAAAACTGATTCCTGTTTCTCCAAGGTTGTTTAAAAGGAAAGTGGTCTGCAGTGTTTGGCATTTTGTATATTGCATGGAAAAAAGATACAGACCTTCTGACATCTGTGGGCATTCATTTTCCCATGTCTTCTCCTCCTTCCTTACTATGAACACTTTTCTTTTTTTTTTTTACTATTCACTGTGTTCTTTAGCAGCTTGTGTTTAGAGAATTATACTTTGGAGTCAACAGCTTCTTATCCCAAATGTTTGCTGTTGGAAGTTTGCATTCAATCTACATTGCTAAAGAGTAAAGAAGCTTATAGCAAACAATTTAGCAATCTCCATGTCTAAGGGTGCTTTCACATATGCAGTGTTTGTTTCGTCTTTTTAAATCAAACCCTGGTGTGCTTTCTTCCTCAATGTGATTTCATTTAGGCAGGTGAGATGACACCAATTGCGTTCGGGTGTGGACCAATATAACAAGTCAGAGACTGTCTGTGAGCGTTGTGGCCTTGGTCCGGTTCCAAGTGAGCTCTAGCGCATTTCAATTGCAGTGACAAAGCAGTTCGACTCAGAATCGACTCAACTGCAGGAAGTGAACCAAATGTGTCATGTATTTTGGGTTGTACGTAGCATTTGTATAGATCTAAGCTATGTTGAGCCAAATGACAGAGCTGTAGTACTGCAAAAATGCCATGTGTTCTGGATATTTGGGCCAACAAGCAAAACGAGAATATAACACTGGACAAGATACACAACATATTTTACTAATTATTTATAGAATCATCTAATTCTTTAGATGATTATATAAATAATTAGTAAAACACTTGGCAAGTGTTTGTCTGTCTTTTGCTGGTGCTCTATTTCTGACCAATGAGGAAAAGATTTTTACAAGTAAGTTTCACTTCAACACACTCCTTAGCCATTTATTTTTTGCTTTTTGGTTTGGTTAATCATGTGTAGTGTGAAACCAAACCAAACCAAACAGCAAATGAACCAAAAGTGTCAATTTTGCTCCGATTCTGACTCGGAAATCTGACTAGTAGATGTGAAAGCAGCCTAAATGATCACAAAAGACCTCAAAAGACATTGTTTGTCTCAGTAGCAATATTTGTACAAGGGTAATTCAAATTAAGACCTTTTTTTTTTTTTTATTCTGCGTTGTTTATTGCAAGTAGGTGTCGCAAAAGTATATCATATTCCATGTATTCTCCATGGTTTTGCTTTGACTCCCCCTCATACAATTGTACTTTCAAACTTTGGACAGCAGCTGTACTGTGGATGTATCACTAATGTAAACACCACCAAAGACTCAGAGCAATACCAGAATCTGATGCTTGCATTAAGTTGTACTGCATTATGCAATGCTTTAAAATGGCTGCTAAGATCAGTGTTATAGATGGCAGTATGGTATACAATGTTAGAAACCATATGTGTATGGACATGTGTATTTAAGGTACTAAAGAGACAGACGTGTATTAGACATGTGTATTTAAGATACTAAACACATTAATGCATTTTGTTACATGCAGTTTGCAAGATGTAAAACTGGTGGCTCTAAGCTTTCCTAAATCTGCTTCATCGGTCCAGTACAAAACTAAAGAAATGAGCTTCAAACAGCAAACATGTTCAGCTAATCAATTACGTTCGTAGTAAGAGAAATCTGACCGAACTGTTACTGTAACTAATTGATTAATAGCCGCTTGTCATTGCAGATAGTGTTCTGAGTGTTCAGAGTCGTGGACTCTGCTAGGAGTAAGTGCCATTTATAAATAGAGGCCAGAGCTGAATTGGGTGATAGTGTGCTAGTACAGTGCCTCTGCCACACTCCCTGAGGTGATAACACAGAAGAGCTTTGACCAGATTAACATGCTCACACTCTCTGCCAGCTGGCCCTCTGGGAGCCACACACTCTCTTACACTTGCACACTCCAATGAGAAATGAGGCACCAACATGGCACTGACACCATTTCTCCAGAGTTAGCAGCTCTGACTGCCAAACCAGTGTCGCGAAATGAAGTTGTAAATGAAGTTGTTGCATTTGCCCTTATCGAAAATGTCGCTGTCTGAAATCACATCCTCACTTACTTGTTTACTATTTACTGTTAGACCTTTCTGTATAGAACACTATATATAGGAGGCAGAAGCAAAGGAGACACCAGATTGTATTCAGACAACACTTAGTAGTTAGTGCTCTGGAAACACATCAGTGTGACATAGACAATGCCAGTGTTACAAAGGAGTGAATATCTGTGTGAAAGAGGCCCTGAATTGGACCGGCATTCCATTTAGGTCATTTTCACACTTGCATTTTTTTTCCGTTTGATACAATTGGTGAAGTATGAATGCTGTTTTCAGGCCAGGGATTGGTTCAGAGATCTGTTTCTTGGTCCTCTTGTAAACAGTGGTCTGGTGTTGTCTTCAACCGAACCACAGCACGGTGCATAGTCAGGGCCGAGTAACACGATTGGTTCAACTTGTTTTATTGCTTCCTGTTTTGACTTTTGTGAGGCCAGAGAAATGGTTATTATTGTTATTAACGTGTATATATATATATATATATATATATATATATATATATATATATATATATATATAAAACAGACGATTATAACACTTGATCATTGTAATTAGCTCACCTTTATGGAGCTAGCAGTTGAACTGAGAGCGCAGCATATAGGCACATCTCATGTCTGCCTGCATCAGCGGAGATCAGCTCCTGGTTTGCATGTATTCTTGCATGATGATATGCCATGCATTGAAAAAGTGCCATACTATGCCACAACCATAATCCACTGCAACCCTGAAAAGGATAAAGCAGTTGCTGAAGATGAATGAATGAATAAATAAATGAACAAATTACCTAGCATCCTAAAAGCACAAAAAATAAATGAAAAATAAATGAATTTCTGTATTTAATACACCACTAGCAAGTACCTTCTGGCTTTATTGGTCATTAGGCAATATCTTTTATCTCAATTTATGTACAAAGTTGGCCTCTGTGGGATTCATCCTGACCAATAAATATCAAGCTAAAAGAAATCACTTTTCATTGTGGTACTATTCAGTGCAGACGTAGTATACGATTTACAGTGCACTATGAGTGCAGTACCATAGTGAACTATAGAGGCAATATAATTTTTCCGCTGAGAAGTCAGATAACACTACATAATGGTTTCACCCCAGTTAGTGTTCTGCATATGACATGTGACTGTAGCTCGCAGAATCGAATTCAGGGATCTACAGTCATTCATGACATCTAGCCATGGGGTCTGAGAATTGTATAATGATGATACTATTGAAGCGTCAGTTGTTATAGTTATTATTTAGCTATTATACTGATTGAATAAAATATCCAGTTACGTACTTGAATTGAATAGGTTCCAAATAATCATATTACCATATTATGTGTTATTCTTTTCATAATCTAAAGCTCTGTAACTTAAAAAAAAAAAAAAAAACAAGTATAAATAATGTCAGCTTGAATCTAACTATAAGGAAAAGTACTGTTAATATACCAAAATGTCTTGGATCTTTTAACAGAGTGTAACTGGTTTGGGTTCTGTGGGGGGGAAGTTCAGGAATTAAAGCTCTAAAGGCTTTAGTAGTTTGCATAGGTGGAATATTAAAGAAACATCTGCTACAATCATAAAGGGGTTTGTGATTTCATTTTTTTGCACTGGAAGGGGTCTCTGAATGCAGAACATTTGAGAAACCCTAATAAATGATACGGTATGTAATGTGCTGTTTAAATAGTGATACTCGGTTTTTACTACCTGTTTTGTTTTCTTTTTCTTTTTTTTTAATAGGCCCCATGGGTGAGGGTGGAGAGGTGGCGATGCCTGCAGACTCCAAGCAGAAACCTAGCAGTAAAGAGGAAGTGATTCCTGTTGCTGAGCCTCACAAACCCCCAAAGGTACAGACTGATTTGTTCACACCACCAAATATACCTGTGGTTTTCTTTTGTTATTGCTTAGTGCAAA
>CM040984.1:7556605-7594163 GCA_022985145.1 Pangasius djambal | reverse complement strand
TTTTTTTTTTTTTTTTTTTTTCCATTTTAATTAGTGCTACTCCCAGAGCTGCTCAGCTCTGCTACTTTTTCTTAAAGGGCAACTGCAAATTATCTGAAATATGTAATGAAAACATGATGTCAGGCAGCAGAGACGGCTACAGTTGCACGAAGTGCTTTATTTTCAAAATTGTCAGACGATAGTGTAGTCAGAAACAGGTGGAGGGTCGGACCATCAACAAACACAGTAACCAGAGCCAAAACCAGACTCGAAAACCCGAGTACAAGAACAAGATCAAAAAAACAGAAAAACTCGCACGGGACACCAAGGCATTGTATGTCAGGTGAACGGATCAGCACTGAGCAATACTTCACGTCAAGTGTTTTATGTTTGCTTATATAGAGTATAGCTTGAGTATTACGATGAGAGTGTGTGTTTGAAAGTGTACTCTGTGGCAGCCATGTTTGTAGGCTGCTGTACATTCAGGGGAATGGAGTCTGAAGCCGATTCCGGCGTTGACATGACAGATGAGTTTAAAATGTATTTTCCATTATTTTGAACATTTCTGACATTTCACCCAAAAGTAATGTTTTGTTACTAGTGTATAAAAAAAATAGAAGGCTGGTCTTAGAGGAGAGTGACTCATCGTGAAAGCTACTTGTCCTGGGGACAGAGCTTATTTCATTCCCATGCTCTCAAATCCATCTTTTTGCTTTTTGTCTATCTGAGATAAACGCTCATCAATCCCAGGCTAGGATGCATAAATGTATAGTTTTAGAGGTCAGGTGGTGAGAAGTTTACCTGTAGGCTAAAAATGAGAAATCTGAGAAAACAGTGGGGATTTTTATACCACAGTAGTGAAAAGTTGCATATTTGTCTGAATACATAACGTCTTGCAAAACTGCTGCACATTGCAGGATCAGAAACTGCTTAAGGCTGGTTTTCTTTCCCTACTTTTATAGTGTTTGATAGGTTCGCTTTGTTTTCATGACTGCAGTGTGGAAACCTGGAAGTAGTGTGCTTCAAATAAAACACCTTAAAGCACATTTAGCCTTAATTACAGTTCAAAAAATGAACTCTCGCTGAAACAGAGTCATAATATTTATTTATTTATGTATGTATGTATATATGTATGTGCTTTTCACACTGCCCACAACAGCATTTACGCATTGAAGAGTAGAGCTTCATTTCAGTGCTATGTATGCCATATATATATATATACACACTATATTGCCAAAAGTTTTGGGACATCTGCCTTTACATGCACATGAACTTTAATGACATCCCATTCTTAATCTGTAGGGTTTAATATGGAGTTGGTCCACCCTTTGCAGCTATAACAGCTTCAACGCTTCTGGGAAGGCTGTCCACAAGGTTGAGGAGTGTGTTTATGGGAATTGTTGACCATTCTTCTAGAAGCGCATTTGTGAGGTCAGGCACTGATGTTGGACGAGAAGGCCTGGCTCGCAGTCTCCGCTCTTATTCATCCCAAAGGTGTTCTATCGGGTTGAGGTCAGGACTCTGTGCAGCCCAGTCATGTTCCTCCACACCAGACTCTGTCATCCATGTCTTTATGGACCTTGCTTTGTGCACTGGTGCGCAGTCATGTTGGAACAGGAAGGGGCCCGCTCCAAACTGTTCCCACAAAGTTCGGAGCATGAAATTGTCTGAAATGTCTTGGTATGCTGAAGCATTAAGAGTTCCTTTCACTGGAACTAAGGGGCCAAGCCCAACTCCTGAAAAACAACCCCACATCATAATCCCCCCTCCACCAAACTTCACACTTGGCACAATGCAGTCAGTCAAGTACCGTTCTCCTGGCAACCGCCAAACCCAGACTCGTCCATCAGATTGCCAGACAGAGAAGCGTGATTCGTCACTCCAGAGAACACGTCTCCACTGAAGTGGCGGCGTGCTTTCACTGAGCTCCTGAGAGCGACCCATTCTTTCACAAATGTTTGTAGAAGCAGTCTGCATGCCTAGGTGCTTGAGTTTATACACCTGTGGCCATGGAAGTGATTGGAACACTTGAATTCAATGATTTGGAGGGGTGTCCCAAAACTTTTGGCAATATAGTGTATATGCAGTATGTATGTATACTGTTGTAAATAAAGTTTATTAGCATGAGGAAATCATCAGTAAAGCCTCCATCAGTCAAGTTTTTAAGAAGCGTTTATTAAAGCTGCATCTGTTATAACACTTCAATGAGCTTTAAACTTCTTTACAGCGCTCCATCACCTCACATTTAAACACAACACAATGAGCGAAAACTAAGACATGAGAGCGACAGCACAGTCTGTGATATACAGATAACTTGCTGCCATTTGGCTGAAGATTTTATAAAATCTGAGCACTTGAGCTGGGAAAATGATCTAAATACACATCTCTGTGTTTGATCAGCAAGTAAATGAGATGGAGTGTCTTTCTGTGATGCAGATGGTGTATGAACACAGGGGCATGACAACAGGAAAAAAAAATGCTGGAGTTTCTTTATAAAAGACTACTCATGAGGCATATGTATTTTCAGCAGAGGGGACGGGGTGGGTTATTTGAGAGGAAGTGAAAGGCCTGTCAGTGTTTTCATTACAGTGCTCTAAAAATTACAAAGTGCTCATTTAAAAAAAACAATAATATGTGTTTGTAAGAGTTATTATATTGCATACAGCTTGTGCTTTTTCATGTTTTTGCTAAAGGAAAAAATGCATATTTTAAGAGAAAGCACTTGGGCTCAATCTCTTCCCCTCACACTCTCACACACACACACACACACACACAAAGCATTACTCTGCATGAGCTCTGAATCCTCATAGCACTTTGCCTCTGATCAGCTTTTGTTTATTTTCCCTTCATTTATTACAAGAATCTTTCGTGATAGTAGTGCTTAGTGATGAATTATTTAGGCTGCCAAAAGAGCCTGAAAGAGCCCTGGAGTGAAGGGAAGAGCTGAAAGAGCATGTCCGGGCCGTGCTTTTAGAAATGTGGAACAGGGAAATGGGGAAAATAGGAGTGTGAGCCTTTGCTGACATTTGCAGTCTGTCACAGGAACACGCAGCTACGCTGTCCTGGAGCTGTCAGTGCCTTCAGCTTTCTACTGTCTCACTACGTTTCTACATCATCCACTTTTTCTTCTTCTTTTTCCATTTTCCACTTCCATTATTATCTGCTCTTACTCACATAGTTGCACATGGTGTCTGTGTTTCTGTCTGTAGCTCCTGGCCTGTCCATTCTGTGCAAGGTGGAATTAAATTGGTGGTGTTCTTGTGTTTTGTATCTCTCTCTCTCTCTCTCTCAGGATGGCTCCAGCTCTCAGTGCGGCTCGGAGCCCCCCACTCCCTCAGCCCTTACCCCCAGCCCCGCTAGCCTATCCTCCTACCACGGGGATGACAGTGACAGCATCAGCAGTCCTGCATGGCCCAAAACTCCCTCCAGTCCAGTAAGTATCACTCACTCAGTCCCACTAATGTAAAGCTGCAGTTTAATGCTGAGTGCACACGCCGTCATTTTAGTCCTGATTTTCCTGTAGTTGACAAATGTTTGCCCCGAGGGTCTGAGTCACACTGGAGCAAGCTGGAGTGTTTTATTTTTATTTATTTATTTATTTATTTATTTTATCATTTTTATTTTAGACCAGGTACTTCTGTAATAGTAGGGGCAGCGTAATACTGGTCAGTTACTCCACTCTGAACAGATCCTGTGAATAGACAATAAAAATTGAAACAGTAACACCAGGAAGTGCATAAATAAAAGTATACCATGTTCTGGTATTAGCTGGCAGATGTGCATCAATTCCTCACACTGGGTAACTCTCTAGTGCTAGAGAAGAATCCACCCACTGACATAGATACAAAAATATACTGCCATATCAAATCAAATTTAATTTGTATTAGTAATCTGCTAAGTTAAGTATGGGAACTAGAAATCTAGTTAAATAGGCAGCATATATTATGCATTGGACGGCAAAGCTAAAGTATTAATTAGGATGTCGAGTGAGGTTATTGGACAGTACAGGCTTACACACTTTCACCAACCAGCTGACAGCACTTACTGACAGTAAGTTGTGTTTAACAGAAAACAGTGCAGTCACCTAGTTCCCCCCAACCACCCCACTGCCATGATTTTTAAAAACGATATACAAAAAAAAAAGCACACTTCACTATCATTTGGCGAAAAGGTTTACGTATCAGGCAGTCAGTGGGTGGCATGGGGGGTTGGTATGGGTATGGGGGGGTCTTGAGGTTTGGAAAGAATAGAAAGAGCAATTTATGAAACTAAATTAGGTAACTAGCATCAATGTTGATGCTGGTGATCATGGAGTGTTCATATCTATCTGGGAAGATTAAAAATGTTAGTGACTAGCTAGCTGGCTAGTATCTAGAGTAAGAGGTGTTAGGCTAATGCATGCTAAGTGATAGCTTGTCACTACTAGCTACAACAGTGGAAGTATGTTGACTTTAAAGACGTTTTAGACATTTTGGTCAAAACATCAGTCACCTAGAGCTATCTACAGTACTATAAAAAGTCATATGATCACAGCCAATGAAGAAATTACTTTCTTAAGTTCAAACCTTTCACTGTGCTAAGTAGCTTAATGATCTAATGGACATTTTCCCAGTTCTATAATGAAATGTATTGGGTTTCTGAGTAATTTGTCATTTAGGGCCTCTAAATGTTCAGAAACGGCCAACGAAGTCACGAAGAAAACAGAAGTCCACAGCTTTTTGTCACAAAAAAAAAAATGGATGTGAACAGCTGT
Source organism: Pangasius djambal (assembly GCA_022985145.1). NCBI lineage: Eukaryota > Metazoa > Chordata > Actinopteri > Siluriformes > Pangasiidae > Pangasius > Pangasius djambal. The sequence continues at coordinate 7,589,431 of CM040984.1, read as the reverse complement.
TTATTGTTCTTAACTTCTGTGCCATGTGCATCATCCAAATCCAAATCGTCAGTGGATTAGATTACAGTAATGTTTTCTTACGTTATTATTGTAGTGAGTAATTAATTAAAATTTGAAATGTTGCTCCTCTAAAACGTAAGCTGTGGCCAAAGTAAATTACAGAGTGGATTTCTGTCTGACTACAATTCTAATGTAAGATTTCTTTTTGCCATTTTCCTCCGACGTAAACAAATCCAGTGACTATTATTTAAACACAGCTGCATTAAATGAACCATCAACTTTTCCTGCTTTGCTGTGTGATCTTGATTACTTTTCATTAAAACATAATAACGGAACACGTCCAGTATATCAATCACACAACTGATTACATTAACTCATTGCAGCTTTATTTTCCGTTAGTTTAAAGGATCTTTAATCAAATACAACATTCATACTAAGATGAAGGACAAGCGCTTTGTCTCGCTATGCTGCTGTGCATGCTGTCTGCTGAGTGACTGAATCCCTTTGGCTATGCCATCCGACAGCTAAATATACACTTCGAATAAAATAACAATGAGTTTCCAGTTTGCATTCAGTTTAGTTATGAGTAAGCAAAATATGCAAAGCAGTAAGTAAATGTGAAAAGTTACTTTTGTTCAGAATGTCCGCTGTACGTTCTAAGCTAGCAAAGCATTCATAACCTGTTTTTAAAGTGGCTATGAGTGAGATAAAAGCGCTATTTCGGATCGAAATAGCTTTACCTGGAGAAGTGGGGTAATGTAATTCATCTCTGAAATTTTAGTCCCCTTATTTCTAGCACAGGAATAGACTACACACCTGTTATGAGCATGTAAATTATTAATGATCAAGTGCAGCTTGCGCAAGCTTTATTCAACAGGCGTTTATAGTAAAGGTCAACGCAATCAGTTTGTATTAAAGATATGAGGTGTATGTAGTACGCATGGAACATTTGGTGTAATGACCTTACGTACATTGTGAAGATTCCCCCATCTCCGAGATTTATACACAGATCACGTATCCCATGTATCGATCATAATCATACGCATTATGATTATGATGCGTATGATATGTTACTTTATCATTACTTAACAGGGATATGCCTGTAAATCTCATCCCATTCGAATAGTTTTTTACGATATAAGAACACAAGAATGAATAAGAATGTCCCAACATATGCATTATTTCCTAATATCATGACCAGGGATTAGAAATTTTTGTAGAAAATGAAAACGAAAATGAAATGTTTTATTGAGCATAATTGAAAACGCGGACAAAATCACTCTAAATTGTTCTAGAGTGAAAATGTTATTTAAAAAAGTGCTTAACTGCTTCATAACATTAGTTTTCCATTTCAGCAAACATTTTCCCAATAGGCTTAAACTTTTGTCCAGAATTGGTAACATTCTGAAAGCCTGGCTATAGGAAGATATGATGTTAGATAGCTGGGTTTTTGAAGATGGGGCATTGACAGGAAAATCAGTATTTTTTCCTATGATGCTGCAAGCAACAAATCACACTGTAAAGTAGAAGGATGCTCTGAAAATGGTATAAATAAATACACATTTCTAGTTAAATGCAACGTTTGGTTTTATTTAAATCCTAGGTTTCCTATAAGAAGAGTGGGTTATCATGTGAAGAATGTTATTAAGTGGTCGTTAAACCGTCTAAAGAGCAGGAATGTAAAAATATCATTTCTGGTCAGAACAAGCCAAAATGAAAAATAGATCATTTTAATCCCTGATCATGACACTTTGTTTAACACCTTCTCTTACACGGTATATTTCCCTTATGTATCCAAGGCTTTATGCAAACTTTGGTTTGCTGAAAAGCTAGCTTCTATAAAAACTCAGATTCTTGTATTGTTATACAGTATGTAGATTTGGGGAATCAGTTAGACAAATGGCTTCACTAAATATTTCTAACTCAGGCCCACTGTAATGACTGACTGTAACGTCCTTCAGAAAATGATCGTCCTCTGATTTGATGGGATCATAGATTTCTTACATGTCACAGTCCATTTCTTGCTACAGTACATTTTAATCACGGATAGTCATAACATATGGATATCTTTACTTCTAATGTTCTTTGAATAGTTCTATAATGAGATGAGTTCTCTTTCTCTGCCCCGCACTTTCAGAAGTCAGGCTCTGGCACCACAACGAATGACAAGGTTTCTCAGCTGTACGAAATGGGAAGTGAGCCAGAGAGAAAGAGCTGGGTGGATCGCTATCTGTCCTTCATGGAGGACAGGGGGACGCCAGTTCCTCATCTCCCTGTCGTGGGCAAAAAACAGCTGGATCTGTGCAAGTTCTACATGGCTGTAAAGGAACTAGGTGGCTTGGCCATGGTAAAATCTTAACACACAATCTTCATCCTTTTACTGATGTGTCCCGGGCTGGGATTTGATCCTCTAACATTAACGTTTGTCTCGGTATCATCTCTGTGGCAGGTGAATAAGAATAAGAAATGGCGCGAGCTCTCCTCCACGCTCGGTTTAGGCACGTCCAGTAACTCTGCTAGCTCTCTGAAGAAGCACTACATCCAGTATCTGTTTGCCTATGAGTGTAAGCTGGAGAGAGGAGAGGAGCCTCCGCCTGACTCCTGCCCTAATTCTGACGGCAAGAAACAAGGCAAGACTGAGCCGCCGTCTCCTGGTGAGTGGCAACGGGGTTGTAAAAGCCATAAGGTTAACATGACTTGACATGAAGATGGGTTTTTGTTGCTTTGGTTACCGCTCTTTGAACAAATTCTTGACAGTACAGAGTTACAGCTAGTAAAACTATAGCACAACCTTGTTTTCTGGAGCTGGGAACTTCAGTACATGAGAATATTGTTTTATTTTAGCTTTTGTAGACACAAATGAGGTTTGATTCGAGGAGGTTTTTATGCTTACATTGAATTACATGGCAAATAGCTACTAGTAAGGCTGAGTTATTGCTGGATGATATAAAACGGCGATGTACAGTATGTTTCACAGTCGGATTAACTTTTATTATTCACACGAGAGGAATTTATGCTGATGAGGATTTAGACATTAAATTAAACTCACCACAGCGCTGTTGAATGATTGATTCTGATTGTCAGAAGGTGTTGATTACTGTTCTAACAGCAGCTCTGACTACAGTGCAATTCAAACCACAGGTCTGTACTAATGTGCTTCTTCTAGTATGTTATCGTGTCTATAGCAGCAACGTACGCGCAGACGCTCCATATAAACGTATTTTTAAAAAGGTGTGATGGTTGATATGGTGAGACATTTATTTAGTATTTTGGAAGGAGTCTCCAGTGTCAGTACTTTGTAACAATCAAAGGTCAAGCTGTTCCATGAAATTTTCTGACACAAGAAAGTCTTCAAGATGGAGGACTTTGTGCATTCTGGCTTCTCAAGCTGCATCTTTTGACTTTTTCTTTCTTTCGCTTGAAGTTAATAAGAGACACTGGTGAGGGAATGACTTAAAAAATGACTTTTACAGATTTAAAAAAAATGTCCTATGGTGAGGTTTTCTGTAAGGAGGCATTTATTTGGCATTTTTTTTGAAGGAGTCTCCAGTGTCAGTACTTTGTAACAGTCAGAGGTAAAGCTGTTACTTGTGTCTTCAGAACAGAGGGCTTTGTGGTTTTCTCATTAACCTGGCCATCTTTTTGTCTTCTTAGCTGTAAGAGAGATTTAAAAATAAATAAATAAAAATAAAAATAAAAAAAGCTGTAGAGGGAATGACTGTTTATAGCTGCTGTAATGTAAGTGATAATGTCCATAGCATTAAATGTAACACTAAATGGATAAAAAGAACAATGTGTTGCTTTTTTAAATTAATAATCTTTGGCAAATGATTATGGTGGAAGAGGAATAAAAAACTTTGAGACATGCTGTTATTAGAAAACACTCAACTTTGAGGGAATAACGGTAACTCCGCTTCATGCTGGCCTCATCGCACCACTCAGTTGTTGATCATTTTCCCATAACAGAACACCCCACTGTGTTTTATTCTTTATATATTCAATCAGAAACCATTCATATGAATGAAACACTTCAAACTGCATGGCAAACAAGCATAGCAAAAGACAACAGATCTACTTAGCCATATACTGTACGCACATACACGCTCCACAGCAGCGAGGTGTGTGTGCTTCTGCCTAAATGTTGGACACTTTTCATGAAGAAGTGTGTAGCTGTTGGGAATTTGCACCTGTATTGCAATTTCAAGCCTTTGCTGAATTTAGATCTTACATCACTTACACTGGAGTAACAGTGGAAAAAACACCTGTGGAAAAACTGAGTTCAGTGTTAATTTAATTAGAAATCCTTCAAAAATGCATAGTTTTAGCAAGGACAAGGAGGGAACGTGAAACATGTAGTACAAATATATACAGGATGTTAAAGTTACTAGAATCAGCTCCTTGTTTGAATAACTATAGAGTCATAAAAGTACTCAGGATACATGTAATATCTCAGGAAGGAGTATTATGACGTATACTTATGACAGAATCGACATTATATGGCCATATCAGCCAGCTCTGGTGCCACGGCAAAGTGTGCTGACTCAGCAGTTTTATTATATCTGTTATTGAATATTGAATGCTAGGATCAGCTCGCGGGCTTGCTGTTTGGATCACTGAACAGGGAAATGGGATGTGCAGTACCTTTATCCGAGCAATCGAATTCATAGCTGGAATAAAAACACACTCTTTGGTCTTTGGTCAGTCCGCCGTTTCAGGCCTCGTGCCTGCGAATGAACAGCTGACAGGCGATGATGTCACTGTTATGGTTGCCTAGCAGCCGTGCGAGAGCAGGGGAGGGGTGATGGGATTCCCCCAAGCAAGATTAATGGGGATTGCATTCTGGGATATAAACAAACATGACCTCCAGTCAACCTCAATTCAGCAGCCAAGCAATAAGGCAGCATTTTTCTCATTCTCAGGCTCCTCTGAGTCATCATCATTATCTTCATCTTCATCATCAGCCTCATCATCATCATGTCTTGCTCTTTGTCTGTATCTCACGCACGCGCTCCCTCTGCAGTGGTAATCTAAAGCGGACTGGAGTTCACTTGGGGTCAGAGTTCCCGAGTGAGTCAGACAGAAAATGACAGAGGAATTTCTGTGATATTAACCTTGCATAACCCTTCAGTTGTTTACTTTTAGAGAAATCCACGTGTGTCCGTGGGCAAGCGAGCAGAGAGATAGCGAGTTAGAGAGTAAAGACTTCTTCCTCTCTATCCCGGAGGACAAATCAGAGCGCTGCAGATTCTTTCTTTTTTCTGCTTTGGTGTCTAAGGACACTGAAAAAAAAAAGACCCTGGTGTTGAATTAAGTCTTACAGCGCTGCATTAACAACTCCATTGTTACTCTGTGTCCAGCTGAGGCTCATACAAGCAGCCACATGGTGATTGTTTAACCATTCGGAAACATTTTATTTTTGCTATGACTTAAAAGTTTAACAAGCAAAAACTGCTTTATTTATTACTGTTTTTGTACGTTTCTGCTAGCGTTATGTACTGTATGTCATCAGGATTGCATTGGATTACAGGAGTGCAATATGTAAGGTATAAAAAAACAGACTATGCTGTTATAAGAAAATAATCCATGCGGAATGGTGGGATATGGCACAACGTGAAGCGTTAACACCACCTGTTTGTCCTTTTATACCACAGCGACTTGCCAAAGATTACAATATTTAATTTATTAATGAACAACACATCACCCTTTTTAACTGTTAATAGCTACATTTAATGTAATGGAACATCCATGAAACAGGTTCCTTACATTATAACACTTACAAACAGTCGTTTCACACAAGCACACTTTTTCTTCCCGCACTTGAAGTTAATAAGGCAAAAAAATCAGCTCGTCATTTTACTGCAAACCCGGAAAGTCTCCCTCTGTCCTGATGGCAAAGCACTGACACTAGAGACTCCTTCCATAAATGGTACATAAACGTCTCTTAACAGAAACCTTCACTATATGGACTGACTTATAAAAACAAATAAAAACAATTAAAACAATAATGTGTTAGAATGAGGGCATTAATGTAAACCTACATTAATAAACCTACATTTACATTACAGCCTGATGTACTGTCAGATAAAATTAATCAGCACATTCTGATTCAACAGTTCATCACAACGGGGCACGCTGTTATAGGATAACAATCACTATAATTCAACACAACACAATGGGGCACGCTGTTATAGGATAATAATCACTGACAGCGTGGTGCTATGAAGCAGAGTTATAATTTCTACCATCAGCACATCTGGAAGCGTTTTATTCCTCTTATGCCACAGCAATTTGCCAACATTTTTTAAATTATTATTATTATTATTAACTAAAGAACAACAAATCATACTTTTTATTAGTTTATAATTACATTTAATGTTGTGGAACATCCATGAAACAAGTTAGTTCCTGTTACCAGTAATGTTATCGCAGCTATAAACAATTATTCCATCACCAGTCTCTGTTTTTTCTCTCTCTTGAAGTTAATGATGCAAAAAGTGCAGCTTGTCATGTTAGTGAGAAACCACAAGAAACAACAAGAACTTCACTATATTAAGGATTATGCATGCTTTGTAATCTGTTAGTGTCCGTCATACCGTACACGTCTCGGTGAAAGCGGTTACTATAGAAATGATAACGTATTAGATCAAGCACACTTATGTAAAACTTGTAGCCGGGACTAGTGTCCGACCTGTTGTTTCAGGAAAATAATCAACAGCTGGCCAATCAGAATTAAGAATTTAACAGTACTGCGGTATTTAATGTAAAATTCAAACAATATACAATTAATAGTCACAATACAACTAACATTATTAAAGAAAGGAATAGGATGGTTAATAATAATAATAATAATAATAATAATAATAATAACAGTTTTACCATGTGTGGTCACAAATGTAGAGCTGAATGTAACTCTAGTGCAAAATTAAAGAAGCAAACAGAAGGCAGCAAACAAGTTAAGGTTGCTCAACTACATTTGTAAGTGGAAAATGGTATTTTGCATTTCCTACAGAGTACGAAATACGTCAATATTTCAATTTACAAAATACCAAATTATAGGGCATAGAACTATAACATCATGGATAGTGATGTTCAACATAGATATTTTTCCATTTGAATTTCATTCTTCTAATTCTTCTTAACTGGCCTTTAACTAGAAAAGGTTTCTGCTAAAATGTTGCTCCAATTAATTATCATGTTACATGTGTTAATATGCTAATAAAAATCAGATGAAATCTATAAATGTAGTTTAGTGTCCTGTATCATAACACATGCTTTCCATTGCATTTAATTCATTTGCAACGTATCTTGAAAGTGCACATTTTTTTAATCCCTTCAGCATTCCCTTCCACCAAGGGGCCCTAGCTAGTCAGCTCTACAATCATCATCACTGCAGCATCCCTGAGTATAAATGTGCTGGATTTCTAACTAGATATAAGAGCCCAGACATTAGCTTTTTCAGTCTATTTTTACGTTGTAAAGTGTAGAACCTGTCACTCATATGAATAAATCCTGGATCTTCACCGAGAGGACTTAGTCTCGTAGGAAATGTGCTTCGGCACTTGGATGTGGCGTTACATTTTTACACACCTGTCTAGCACAGAAGCCACTTTTTTCTCTCCCTGCTGACTGTGTGTCCTCCGAAGCAACTCCTCGCTGAGTTTACCCCAGCAAAATTGGAGAAGTAAAAAAAAAAAAAAAAAGAAATCTTCAAGTGGCTGACAAAAACAGTCCAAGTTACACACACTCTGGCAAGCTATTCCCACAATGAAAGCTCTCTTGCTCTTTTTTTTCTTGCTTGTTTTTTCTACATAAAACACTTCATAGTCTTCATACTCTTCATACTCTTTTGAGTGCTGAACGTGTAGGAAAAATCAGTCACATTGTCACTCTGCCATTTTACCCTATTCACCCTCTTTTAATGGATATGCAAGTATTCCAATATAGATAGTCCACGCATCATTGTTTTATACGGTGTATATATAGACAAAATACTTGTGCTTGATTTAGCTTGTAAATGATTGTAAATGTATTTTATATTTTATTGTGTAATGTCTCATTGTTTGCTTTGTTTCTGTCTCTTATGGTTTGCTTTTGGCCTTTGGCTGTAACTTGGCACCACAGTGGGAAAAAAAAATATTATTATTATATAAATATAAATATATAATATAAATATTATATTTATTTTATTTGTTATATATAAAATTATTTTATTTTATTTTATTATTATACACATATTATCTAATATTACCCATATTATTGACTACCATAGGTGGATTAATGTTTTGCTGTTTCCATTCCTTTGTTGTCTTTCGATATTGATGTTATTATTAGTAGTAGTATGTGCTAAAGAAATGAATAAGGAATAAAGGTGAATATATAAGGAATAAAACACACCGAGCCATGCTGTGAAAATGATCAACGATAGTGGGGTGTGATGTGGCTCAATGCAAAACAGAGTTACTCTCATCTTCTTCTTCTTCTTCTTTTGGCTGCTCCTGTTAGGGGTCCTCATATTTGATTTGGCACGGTTTTTTACGCTGGGTGCCCTTCCTGACACAACCCTCCTCAGTTTTATCTGGGCTTGGGACCGGCACTGGGAGTGCACCGTTGTGTGCAACCCCAGTGGCCGGGGTAGGTTCCCTGGCTGGGAATCGAAGCTGGGCTGCGGTGGTGAGAGCACCGTGGCCTAACCACTAGTCCTCCAGGGACCACAATAAATACCCACTTTTTTAGTAAATAAAGTTCAGAATCCTTAAGTTATAAAGAAGTTAAGAAGTGTTTTACTCCTCTTATTACACAGCAAATTGCCAATGATTACAATTTTTATTTTTTTAAAGTACGGCACTTCTTTATAGTTACATTTAATGTTGTGGAACATCCGGGAAACAAGTTAGTTCCTTTTACTGCTTACATTATAGCAGCTATAAACAGCCATTCCCTCACTGTTCTTTCTTTTTTCTCTATCTTGAAGTTAGTCATGTTATCAAAAAAACAAAAAAACAAAGCAGCTGTCAGAGCTGCTGATCAATCAGAATCAAGTGAAATCAAAAGTGAAAAAAAAAAAAATATATATATATATCTTAACCATGTATTTCTCCTCCTTTTCTTTCCCCTCTGCATGCTATTTTCTCTCTTCTTGCTGTCTCTCCCATCTTAGCCACCTCAGGCTCTCTACAGGGCCCTCAAACCCCTCAGTCGACGGGCAGCAGCTCCATGCCTGAGATGCCCGGTGAGTTAAAACCGCCCACGCCAGCCACCACGCCGCAGGGGCACATCAGTATCCCAGGCAACAGGTGAAAAACACCACCTTGTATAGAACACCTCCACCTTCTTTCATCCCTCATTTATGCACCTCCTTCACCTCTGTTTACTCTAGAATATACTTACATATAGTGAGATGTTGCTAGCTTTTACATGTTTCTGACTTCAGGTTTTTATTTTTTTATTGTTTTCAGTATCATCTGGTTCAGAGTGAACATCTATTACCATAGTTTTTTTTTTCCTAAGATCACAGTTGCTTAACAGATGCATGTAACTGATGAATAAAAACTAGGCAAACGCAACCACATGCAACATCCATGATGAACGTCGCAGCCTATTCTATATTTATAAAATCTGTGCTGTATTTGTATTTGTGTGATTTCCTTTTTCATATTTACGTTGAGTGAGTATCTGTCCCTTCATCTGTATAAATGCATGTGTACTCATTTAAATTTGGCTTCATATTTGAATTTGCATAATGCCTCTGTGTGCCTTTGTTCAACAGCAATAATTCAGTCAGTATTCAAGACCCGTTCTCAGACGGCAGTGATCCTGCGTTCCAGAAAAGGAATATACTGAGCTCTGGAGGCTCTTATCAATCAGCCATGAACCCCATGGACTCCATGATGAGGATGCAGTATGAAAATAAGGACCATTTTGCAGGAATGAGGAAAGGTCAGTGCTTTATTTAGGTCTATTTATGAGCAGCACTAACAATTTCCCTACATCATACTTCAGTAAGTGTACTAGGCTTATCTAGCTTTATTTATCCTTTCCTTTGTATTAACTTTTTTCCCTTTATTAGCCTGTTTCTCCTCCTTTATTTCCTTCCTTACTTTCCTCTGATCTTCTCTCCACCTGTTCAACATATTATATCCAGTAGAAGTGGTTATATTCAGGAGCATGCCGCCACCTTGTGGTCAAAATGTACTTACTAACTAGTATCTGTCCTCAGCGGTAGGTGGAGAACCATGCATGCCAGCTCAGATGACCTCTGCTGGCATACAGGACATCTATGGCAGGAGTCCCTCGAGTGGCCCCATGGCAGGACTTGGTATGGGTCAGCGTTCTCAGTACCCTTATGGACCAGGATATGACCGCAGGTTCGACACGTTCCCAAATGTACACACAACACTGAAGTCTTGAATCATTCTAAATCATTACACTGTTAACCATTTCCTCGTTCAACCAAAATATGTGGTGTCAATATGTACATACAGTCCACTCCAGAATTATTGTTACCCTTCACTCACATTCAATTTTGCAAAAAATCAGAGAAACTTCTTACTTTGTTTCTAACTGGAAATAATTCTCACAAAAACCTTTATTAAGTAATAGTACCTTTTCTCAAAAATGAGTGTGGCAAAATTATTCTCACCCCTAAAGTATAAAATATTTTAAATAAATGCAACTGTATTATCTTTTTTTCCAAATTGCTCTCATTCTCCATTTATATTGTTGCCTATTAGTAGGCTGTTTTCTTGGGGTGTAAATATTTTTGCAGTGGCAAAATCTCAGAAGTCCAACATTCCTCTATAAGTGTATCCAACCTTGTTAGACATTACAGGAAGAGACTCTTAAGAGGCTTAACTAGATATTAATTGTGGGGATGCCCATAATTTTGAAAACCTCAAGTCTTAATTTGTATTAAATTACATCGTGCAAATCTTAAAGAGTATTGGAATACACATGGTCTTGAATTTTATGTTATACCACAGTGGCTCCACTTCTAATATACTCCCATGTTAATCAGTGTAGCTTTTTTTGCCAGGAGCAGCGAGGCACACTCTGAGACGCTTTTTAATTTACAGAGTGTGGAGTGATTATTACCTGCACTGGGTTAGTAAATAGAACATGCAAATAGCCATACAGACCTTCAGATTATTTTGAATATATTATAACGCTGTATATGGTTAGGTAATGTTCTCTTACTCCAATTCTCGATGACAGTACTACTACAATACAAATAGCAGCAGAACTACTGCAATACAAATACAAATACAATAGTGTTGTTTAGATTATGGGTCTGAACTCCTCAACGTAGCACAAATATTGTATTTTATAGTGTTTCTGGATGGAAGAAAATGTTTTATGTGCACACATCTAATGTAAAAGGCCACATGTGGTAACATTGGAGCATTTCTAAAGTAGCGGCACTGCAGTGCTTACACCTCAGCTGATGTAAAAAAAAAATTTCAAATAGGTTTAATATCTTGTCCTAACAGTAAGCATTGAAATGTACTTTCATGTTTCGAAGTCTTCTGTTCAAACTACAGAGCTATCCGCTACTAAGTGCTACTAAACTAACAGTTTACTGTATATATGTAATATACATTCATTTTGTTTTTTCTCTTCTAGATCGGACCATTTAATGGGGATGGATGGGAGTATGGGTCCCCATGGGAATCAAGGCAGCATGAGTCATGCCAACAATGATGGTAGCATGTACTCTCCTAACAGATACCATAATCAACAAAGGTAAAAAAAATTATAGTTTTTTTTTTTTTGTTTTCATTTGATTATTCAGTACACCAACACATATACACTAAAAGGCCAGTAGGTTGTGGACACCTGACCATTACACCCATATGTGGTTCTTATCCAAACTGTTGCCACAAAGTTGGAATTATAGTTGGCTTATTCAATATCAGGTCTTTGATCTGTTCTATCTCTTCTCCTGCACAGGCATGAAGGCTATGGACAGCAGTATCCTGGTATGCCATATGGTGTCCACCCTCCAGGGATGTACCCTCAACAGGTGAGAGTCTATAGAGCATGTTCAAACATGGTCTTTTCCATAAATGAATAGTTTCCCATAAAGCACACATCTGTGGTAAATCCAGTGTATAGTCATGTGCTATACAATATTTCATCAAAGCATTGCATAGCCAGCTAACTCACACCAACTAGCAAGTTACATTCATTCCAAATGGAATAGAAGGTTAGTGGTGGTATTTTCAACTTTCCACGATAACAATAGAATGTGTGCTGAATGTTATATATGTCATATAACTGATTGCTGAAAAGGTCTATTTATTTTTGAAGACCAAAAATGCTAAATTCTTTGTCATTCTCACAGGGGTACAAGCGACCCCTAGATGGAATGTACAGCCCCCCTGCTAAGAGGCATGAAGGAGAGGTTTATGGGATGCAGTACGGAGGCCCACAGACAGACATGTATGGTCAGTATGGAGGGAATTATCCGGAGCGCCGACCCATGCAGACTCCCTTTCCTTATCCATATAGCCGGGAACGGCTACAGAACACCAGCCAGGGGCCTCAGCATCATCCTGTTCAGCACAGCATGATGGGTGCTGGACATTCAGTGCCCACAGGAGATGGCCCAACACACATGTGGCCCTCAAGGACAGACATGTCCTATTCTTACTCTAACAGACACGGGACACCTAGTCAGAGCTCTCCATACCCAGGGATAGGACGCATAGATGACATGGATGGAGTCAGAGCAGACAATCAGTGGCCCGGGCATCAGCGCCAAACACCATACATATCTGGTCACTCTAACTCCATGGGTCTTCTGAATTCACGGCCTCCATCTTCCTACCAGACCTCTAACCACATCTCCTGTGAACCAAGCCCAGGGTCTTTTCAGCGGTCTATGGAAGCACACATGCAACCCAATAAGATGGCCTTTATGCAGTCTATGAAGATACACAAGCCGGGAATGCCAGTGCCAAGTGGCTCGGGGAGTGGAGTGCCAGGTCAGATGCCACCCAACATGAGGAGAGACTATCCAATGGGGTGTGTGGAAGGGACCCAACCTCTCCTGAAACCTCGACGCAAAATGACCTCAAAAGACACTGGTAAGAAACTGCACCATAATACCACTATTACTTAAAAATGCTCATAAATTATAGAAAGTATTTTTTATATTGGTTAAATATGTGTTGTACAACAAGCATTAACTTACTGATTTCTTTTAAAGGAACCCCAGAAGCCTGGCGAGTGATGATGTCACTCAAGTCAGGTCTTCTGGCAGAAAGCACATGGGCTCTGGACACAATCAACATCCTCCTTTATGATGACAGCACCGTAGCATCATTCAACCTGGCTCAGGTACTGAGATTGATTAGCAAATCTTTGTGCCATGCCATTAGATTAGAGGTTTTTGGCTTGTGAAAATATCTTCTTTTGTCTTTTTCCCCTCTAGTTGCCTGGATTCCTAGAGCTTATCGTCGAGTATTTAAGAAGATGTTTGATTGAGATCTTTGGCATCTTGGAGGAATATGAGGTGGGGACTCTCGGCCAGAAGACTCTGCATGGTCCAGTTGAGGATGAAAGAGAGCAGGACTTGCTCAAATCAGACATCCCCTATGAGCCAGAGTCCAGCCAAGAACCAGAGAAAAACTCCATGGATTCTCCACCTGGATCTTCTGAGACAGACGCAGAGTTAAGTCAGGAAGGTCAGAACAACAATGAGATATTCAAAAATGAGACAGAGGAGAAAGATGAACAGAGAACTGAGGATATTACGGAGCCTCTTGAGAGCCATTCGTCAACAATGCCCGAACCAAGACCCAAACAGGCCAGCAAGTATGATAAGCTGCCTGTCAAGATTGTTCCCAAAGATGACTTTATCAGGGATATTTCTGATGAGCTTGGCCATGTGCAGAAGTTCAACAGTGGACTGCTTCACTGGAAAGCAGGTGGTGGGGACTCCACAAGCTACATCTTAACACATTTTGAGAGCCATGAGGAGTGCACTAATAATAGTGTCCAGAGCAAACAACACTGCTGTGCTTTAAAATCAGAGGAGGTACATAACAACCAAGTTGCAACTATAGATGATGTGCTGTCCCCAAGATTGAGAGCTCTCTCTGAGGAAGAAAACTCGTCAGCCTCCTTGAGCAATTCCTCGTATTCATTACGCCTTTTTGAGAACCAGAAAGGGATCACTCTACTGGAGGATGAACCTCACTGTCCAGATGAACCTCCACTGTGCACAAAGTCCAGCTGGCAGGACTCTTTGACCAAACGCTGCATATGTGTCTCCAATATCATTCGCAGCCTGTCGTTCATCCCTGGAAATGATACTGAGATGTCCAAGCATGCAGGCCTGATTCTGATCCTTGGCCGATTGCTGCTGTTGCACCATGAGCACCCAGAGAGGAAGAGAACTGTCCCTAGCTACGACAAAGATGAGTACCATAAGGAGGAAGAAATCAAGCCCTGCAGCAGGGATGAGTGGTGGTGGGACTGCCTGGCGGCGCTGAGGGAGAACACTTTGGTCACGTTAGCCAACATTGCGGGGCAGCTAGACCTGTCAGTCTACCCCGAGAGTATATGCCTTCCCGTCCTTGATGGCCTGCTCCACTGGATGGTGTGTCCTTCAGCTGAGGCCCAGGACCCCTTTCCTTCAGCAGGGCCACATTCACAGCTCAGCCCAAGAAAATTGGTGCTGGAATGTCTGTGTAAGCTCAGCGTTCAAGACGGCAACGTAGACTTGATCCTGGCCACACCGCCCTTTAGTCGTCAGGAGAAGTTCTTTGCCACACTGGTGCGTCATGTGGGAGAGCGCAAACTGCAAGTTTACCGCGAGATGGCAGTGGCTGTGCTGTCCAACCTGGCTAGAGGGGATTCTTCAGCGGCACGTGGCATCGCCATTCAGAGAAACAGTGTTGGCAACCTCGTAGGCTTCCTAGAGGATGGAATTGCCATGACTCAGTATCACCAAAACCCACACAGTCTGCTACACATGGGTCATCCTCCCATGGAGCAACCCAGTGTGAGCATGATGTGTCGAGCTGCGAAGGCGCTGCTGGAACTGGCCAAAGTGGAGGAGAACAGGCCTGAGTTTGTGCTGTATGAAAGCAGACTACTGGATATTGCCATCTCCTCCGTGCTTAATGTAAGTGTGGTGGCCATCATCTGTGACGTACTCTTTCACCTCGGCAAGTCATGACAAAAGGTGGAACGCCTTTAAAACTGTATTACACCAATCACGCGGATGAGGCACTTTCATATTTATATTTAAAATCAAAGTTGCTTTATATATGAATATATGAAATAAATCAATATGAACAGCTTCTGTGTCCAACTCTTTTCGTTTGAGGGTTTTAGAAAATGATTTTAATACAGATATTTAATATTGTCGTTTGAATGTTTGTCTCTTGCTTATTTCATTTTTATTTTAATAACCAAATGTCTGACTTTTGGTTCAGAAGATTTATGATTATCTTTTTTTCCCCCTCTCTTTATAAACTTTTGGAAATTTTCTAAGTGTACATAATCCGTATCTGTGGATTTGTTTTTAAAAGCAGAATTATTTAAGATCTGAGAATACTGTAGATAGTAGCTTCTGTTTGATATTTGCTATGATAAACTTGCTTTTACCCATTCTGTTATATCCACATCTGGAAAATCAATTGTGCAATATTATGGTGCAAGTTGCCTGCTGAAGGCAAGAGAGATGTGATTTCTTTCCCATATCTATCATGCACATAACACGCTTCACCATGAGGCGGCAGCATTGTATCAGTTATTTAAAAAAAAAACATCATCTTGGACTGCAAATACTCGTTTGCCTCCTTGGTGTTACATCAGTTGCTATATTTAACAATGGAAGTATGTATTTAGGACTTGCTTTACCTTACTTCCATTTTGAACCCCAAGACACTGCTGTACATAGACCATGCTGTACTCTTTTGTTTGGTTTGTTTTGTTTTGTTTTTCTTAATTTTTTTTTTTCCCAGAAATGTGGTAACTACAAAGTGATTGTAGTTTGTAAAGATGAAATTATTGTTCTTGTTGTTACATCTATGATAACTATTGGTATTTTGTAAATGAGGTCCAGTTTTGGATTGAGGGTAGTGAATGTGTTCTGTCAGTATAACCTTTCTGTATGCGCTCTTTAATAGCTGACCACTGATCAGACTTTGGTAATCACACGTCGAAGTGCCATGGTCAGCTCATCACATGCTAAGATTACATGAAAATAGACAGCTAATGCAAGATCTGTTTTTTTCTTTTTTTTTTTAATTATTATTATTATTATTATTATGGGATCCAAATGGGCATATTTGTTATCTAAAACCATGTAGTTCAAAAATAAATGAGCAAGACCTGCATTAAAAAAAAATCTGTAAATTATTCATATATTCATCATCCTTACATCTTCAGTAAGCACTTTATCCCGCCCAGTGTAGCAGTGGATCATGAGCCTATCCCGGTATCACAGGGCGTGAGGCGGGAATACACCCTGGATGGGATGCCAATCGAACACTTATGTCGACATGGGGCAGTTTAGTGTATCTAATCCACCTACATGCATGTTTTTGGGAGGTGGGAGGAAACCGGTGAACCCAGAGGGAACACATGCAGATAAGATGAAATTCTACACAGACAGAACCTGAGCTCAGGATCAAACTGGAGATCTTGGAGCAGTGAGACAGTGTTCCCAGGATATACTCTATTTAATCTATTTCAGGGTTTGTTTATAGTACTAGTATAGTTTAAAGTACTCTGCATTTCCTGCTCTAACACATCCATGCCTACTTAGGCAGGTATTTATCAGCTCATATAAGTGTGTTACATATATTTGCCAAGCGTTTTACATTTACATTTATGGCATTTGGCCAACGCCCTTATCCAGAGCAACTTACAATGATCTCATTTATACAACTGAGCAGTTGAGGGTTAAGGGCCTTGCTCAAGGGCCCAGCAGTGGCAGCGTGGTGGTGTGGAGACTTGAACTCTCAACCTTCCAATCAGGAGTCCAGTGTCTTAACCACTGAGCTACCTCTTCCCTACTTTTTATGTAAAGTGAATCACGTGAGATTGCAGTTAAGCAACACAGCTGCTTTTAGCTGAAAGCTGCTTCAGGGTAGGAAAATAAAAACTGAGACTGAGCAACACCACCGGAAGTTAGCAGTACCATGAGACTAGCACTTCACCAGCCAGCAAGTTACACAAACGTAACCCTCAAGCTCACATTGCGCGGAATCCCCGCCCAGCTTGCACTCAGCCTACATTACCCACAATCCCACGCGCCCAGCTTCTCATATCAAAGTAGCAGCTTGGCTTATTGCCGCCTTGTTGAACACAGCAAGTGTAAGACTGTACACTGAATAAATCCAGGCTCTGGGTAAAAGACAAGAATGATCTCTAATAATTCTCAGAGTAAAAAAAAAAAAAAAAAAAAAAAACCCTCAATATTTATGAGCCTTGTTTATTTCCAGATCCTAAACACAGCTTAAGATGGAATAAAAATATCATTCTAGCATTTTATAGCACTATTTTTAGATTATATTTTACTTTATTTCTTTTAATTTGTCACATTTTATTTGCATTTTAAATAGATGAATGATGATACATGAATACATGAATACAATATTTTAGATATTTGGATATATTTCTTTAAAATATCTTAGATATACATATTGTATAATATTATATAAGATATAAAATAGTTCTGTGTGTATATAATTTTATATTATATACTGTATAATTATATAACTATTAGATATCTGTGAACTGTATAGTAAATATGATATATGATATACATCTAAAATACTTAAACACGAAACTATTTTACGTTTTTCTGTGTTTAAGCTAGTTTGTATTTTGTAGCTATCTACCGGGCTAATAGCTAACTAGATAGATAGATAGATCACTTTATTAATCCCAGAGGAAAATTCACAGATTACAGCAGCTAGCAAAAAATAGAGTGTACAAGCAGGTTTTATACACACACACACACACACACACATATATATATATAAGTAATATTTTAATATTTTATATTATATTTTAGTATTATGTGTATAGTAAATTTTAGATGAGCTCAATATTATTATTATTATTATTATTATTATTATTATTATTATTATTATTATTATTATTATTGTGGTTTGTTCGCATTGCCTACATTACCCACAATTCTCTGCGCTCACATTCTCACATCCTCTGCCTTCAAGTTGCTGGAGATTGTTTATTAGTTTCTGCAGGCGGCAGAGTCGTAGCACAGCACAGGGGCTGGAAAGACTGGAGTTTCTGTCTTTTTCTCCTGCTATTCCTCCTTCATCTGATGGTTCTTGCCTCTCACACAGGACACTGGAAGCTGTGAGGATCTTACAGACTGAATTTATTCGCAGGATTCTCAGTGATTTCTCACCGGTTTAGTGGTGTAGGATGTGAGATGGCGAAGCCGGGGCTGCAGTGGACTCCTACAGTGTGATCAGTGTGATCAGTGTGTGTGTGTGTGTGTGAGAGATCAGTGTATGTGAGAGAGAGAAACACACACACACACACACACACACACACACACGGAGGATATCAGACCACAGCCTACACACATCAGCACCTTATGAAGTGAGCACTTAATGTTGTAAACGTCACTGGATATATATTTTTTTAAAAAGAAAGAAAAGCAAAAGAAAAAAAGATGCTTCGTGTAGTTTTGGCAGCTGCTGTTCGGAACAAACCCGGATAACACAAGAAAAGCCCAGAGTAAGCTTCCTCTTGTTTACGGTGAGTTTTGTATGTATGTATGTATGTATGTATGTATGTATTTGTTTCAGGATGTGTTTGTTTGGAGTAGAAATGAAAACAGACGTGTTTGAGTGCAGCTATAAAATGCTCGTGCGCTTTCTCTCTCTCTCTCTCTCTCTCTCTCGTGCACTGCAGTAACATTAAAGTGTTAGGGCGGTTTACTCGCTAACTTACTTCAATATAAAACTCACTAACTAACCAAACCTTCTCACTGTGCTATTATTTTCCACAAACTGTTAACATCAACATTATGTACATTTCTGCACATTTCTGCACTCACTCAGTGGTGTGATGTATCTAGTGTCTGAGACTAAAAGAAGTCTTCCTTTAGCTATAGCTGCTAGCTCTCCACCAGCTAGCTAACTTTGTGTCGCCCGCCACATTAGAAAATAGCTAACAGATTTATTCAGTTTATTCTCACTTTATTCTAGACAAGAAACAGGTTCTCACTTCACGCTGGTCAAAATGAAGTTAATTATAGGTGTTTTATAACTGGTTGGTTAAATTCATTCGTTGAGCAGGTTAGCATTAAACTCTGCAAACTTCTTTCAGCTAGCTGTTTTCACTTCAGTTTGCTTTTCTGCTTTCTCTCTTTTTCTCTTTATTTTGAATTTCAGAGAGATTAATTTGTATATATTTGGTTTACAAAACTTCAAGTAAACCCAAACTTCATATATTTAAAAAATATATATATCTGCTGAGATAATATATTCAGTATGTTAATGACAAGTGAATGGTCTAAAGCTCATAAGAGACAAATCTCACTATTCTGTGTGATAGTTGCGGTGTTGGTATGACTGTATCAGGTGCTGTAGTGTTTCTGAGGTTTTTAAACACCTGGAGTGAAAAATATCTGCTTAAAATCTTAGAATCATCCTGTGGTCAAGAACTGACCAGGGTTGCCAACTCGTTTCAGAGGAGAGAGGCTAAAGTGTACTTGCAAAGTCACTAAATATTAATCTGCATATTAATTCATTCATCATGGTCATTGGAATATCAGAATAGAAAATCATAAATTAGATTCTTAAATAATTTATTTGCCATAGAAAGAAGTCATCTTTGTTCATAGCACCATGAAAGAAACTTCTACGCATTTACAAAATACTATATTTTCTATGAAGAATGAAGCCAAAAAGAAGCAGTGGCCGTGAATAGTCGTGAAAGAAACGGTTACTTGCTTTTATTACTTTAGTAAATATCTCCAGGAAGAACGAAGTAGTGCGAGGGTGGGTCAAACAGTGGTGATCAATGATTGGTCATTGGGAAACAGTGGTGATCAATAATTGATCCTTGGGAAACTGTAGTGATCAATGATTGGTGGTTAGGAAACTGTGGTGATCAGTGATTGGTCATTGCCAAACTGTGGTGATCAGTGATTGGTCGTTGCCAAACTGTGGTGATCAGTGATTGGTCGTTGCCAAACTGTGGTGCCCAATGATTGGTTATTGGGAAACAATTGTGATCAGTTGCTTGAGCTAACTTGCTCTCCCAAATCATTTGTCAGCAGCTGTGATGTGAGCTGGAGAGCCATATCGGGTTGAGGACAGTCAATAACATCTGCTCAAAAAGTCACTCTATTTGTCACTAGTTTCTTTTTTTAATTAAAGTTGCTAAAGGGGCCTAAAAAGTCACCATATCCAGCGACACATTCTCTAAGTTGGCAACACTGAAACTGACACTGATGAAGGAAAACAAACCACAGCTGACCATCAACACAGCAGTAGCAGTGAGTCTAACATGGTAGAATCACCGTTGTGTGTATGTGTGTGTGTGTGTGTGTGTGTGTGCTGGTTCGAGTGTCTCAGGCATAGCCGTTATGTCTGGGGTTTTTCTGGCCACTTTATCAGACACGCCTTTTCTTGTTGGTACATTCACATTCGCCAAACTGCGGCTTCATTCTACAGGTTTCATTTGATTTTTATTAATGCTGCACTAATTTCAGCCTCAGTGTGTGGCCTGACTGTCCGCAAGGACTGCCTGATGAGAATTGTTCCACATTTAACAATCTGACTGACTGCTCCCCGGTGATATTCACTTCTCATTTGCATGGAGTTTGAACTTTTTCCCTGCCCTCATCGCCCACTGTTGACCATTTTCCACACTCCCACAATCCTCTGCTCAGGATTTCCACCAGTCTCCATAGAAAAGAAATAGGAAACAGGATGAAAGATGTTCCAGTGCAGTTTGAATTTCCTGTTGGAGACACAGTTTATAATTGGGACGTATGTAAGAGCAGGGACTTATTTTACACACATTCTACAATTTTAAATGGAACAATAAATTGATAAAAATTACAGAATGTTATATATAAAGGAAACACTGTAATTGCTGGTAAACCTCTGTGGTATAGCCTAATTGGAATAAAACACTCCCGGGCATGCTGTTATAGAAAAATGTTGTGTTGTGGCAACAAATTGTGCAAAGCAGATGGACTACTGTCAGTGACACTAACAAAGCATACCTTTATGGCAGGTGTAAAGTGACAGATCAGTGTAGATTACACTTCATACCACAACATATAGATGTGTGTAGTACATCACGTGTGAGCAAAACTACAAAGGTAAGTGAAACAGTGTGTGGTCTAAAAGTGTCCTCAAAGGCTGTAAAAATAAAAAAAAAAATAAAAATAACAGCTGGCAGACCTATTTCCTTACTAAATGTAGACGTTAAAATTTTATCTAAAGTACTGGCCTTTAGAATGGAGTATATAATACCAGATATAATTTCACAAGACCAGACAGGCTTCATAAAAGGGCGCCACTCCTTCATTAATATTAGGAAACTTCTTAACGTTGTGCATTCTCCTGCGTCAGAGAGTAGTCCTGAAGCGATTATTTCTCTAGACGCAGAGAAGGCATTTGATAGAGTCGAAAGGAACTGTTTATTTGCTGTGTTAGACCAATTTGGATTCCATTTGGATTTTTTTTAATACCCACAAATTTTGAAGATATTCTGACAAAATGAATGTAATATTCAATTTTACCCTAGTTCAGCACCTAAAATGTGTAAAAGTTCAGTTAACATGACTGACCAGTGAGAACATTTACCTTTTAATGTTTAACCTTTCATCCTTACTTCATAGCTATAAATAAGACAAATGGATGTTTTTGTTTCTAATGGTGATTCACGTTGCCACTTAAGACTAGCGATACAGACTCTGAAAAGATAAGACACGGAGAGAAGAAACTCGTACATCTCCGTCCATTCCTGTTCTTTAAACATCCTGTTCTTTATACAGTTGTGTTGTAAATTTGCTCCTCAGACCGGAGAGAGTAAAAAAATAGCCTTTCTGAGCTAATATCTCTAGCCCTGTAGCTATTGTCTGATCTGATGAGATGTATTCAGCTAAATAATTTTACATTCATGTGACTGGATAAACTTAAACAGAGGATCTGCTACCGAAGCCTTCATAGTTCATGTCTAGAATACTAGAGTCAGTGAACTACAGCCAGTTTATTTATTTATTTATTTATTTATTTATTTATTTATTTATTTATTTTTATTCGTTTATGCTCTGCTACAATATGTTTCCAAGTACTCAGTTCGGTCTACTCAAATACTTTGAAAATACTTCGAAATACTTGTGGTATATGTGTTACAACCAGAAGGATTGTAGTTCTCATCCTTGTAATAATAGCTTTACCTTTTCTCCCTTCAGGATTGCAGGCTTGCTGCACAGCACATGAAGCTCGGGGAAGCTGAGCGCATACGAGGGTGTGAATACAGTCAGATCAGCACAAGCAGCTCGACGCCAATGGAGTCTCCGCACAAGAGGAAGACTGTCAAGAGGAAGTGGCAGGTTTTCCCTGGGAGGAATAAATTCTACTGCGATGGCAGGATTATGATGGCAAGACAGACTGGGGTCTTCTACCTGACTCTCGTTCTCATCCTCGTCACAAGTGGACTCTTTTTCGTGTTTGAGTGAGTAATTTTATTTTTTTTAAGAAAAAAAAAGTCTATGTACAAGGGATATAAGATATAATATAACATGAGGCACTATAGTGTTACCGCTCTTTATCTTTTTATCATTTCAAATACTTAAATACATTCTTAACTTTTATTTCTCTAAACAGATAAATGGGGTATGTGATATCAGCATAATATTTATAATGTATATTGAAGCTTGAACATATTTCCGTAACACATGATATGACCCGTGGGGGGCACGTGGCTTAGTAGTTGGCACGTTTGCCTCGCATCTCCGGGGTTGGATTCAGTTCCTGCCTCCGCCCTGTGTGCATGGAGTTTGCATGTTCTGCTTGTGCATCGGAGGTTTCTTCCAGGTACTCTGGTTTCCTCCCCAGTCCAAAGACATGTGTAGTAGGCTGATTGGAATCTCTACATTGTCCGTAGTGTGTGAATGGGTGGGTGGGTGTGTGTGTGTGTGTGTGTGTGTGTGTCCTGCAATGGGCTGGCAACCCCGTCCATGGTGTCCCCTGCTTGTGCCCCGAGTAGGATAAGCGGTACAGAGAATGGATGGATGGACATGAATCATGAAATATAGGACTGCTAACAAACATTAGTGAAGGAGAATTGTTGCCAAAAAAAAACTCATTTTGGATATTCTTTTATGTATTGCCTACAAAAATAAATGAGTTAAAACTGAAAAGGAGGGGGGAAAAATAAATCACTGTAATAACTCTAATTAAAATTCTAATAATAAATAAAAAATATATATATTTTACAATTTTAAAGATTGAGCTGCTTCAATCAGAGTTTGTAACTGTTATTAAAAAAAATAAAATAAAAAAAAAGATACCTGGGTGGTGTGACTGTTACAAAACACTGACATTGGAGGCTCCTTCCAAAAAAGTTAAAAACATCTTAAATCTATTTAAGATTTAACATTGATTATTTGATTATTTAGGATTTGCTATATACACATTCGCCCCTCACAACTTTAGTTCCTACCTGTTTTTAGTTCCTGTGCACTCCCTGAATCAGGGGGCAAAAAAAGGGGGAAAAAAAACGTAAAGCTGTCTTTTCATCTTATCCTGTCTTATACAATCTCTCATTAAATGTGTATAGACACATTATGAAGAACACTTGGAAGCAAATAGCAAAGATCATTGGTGTCTCTGGAGAATGTTTGTAGATGCTAATAGCTAATGAATACGGCTGGCACGTAACGCGCATAAAAAAAAACAAACAAACAAACAAAATTTACACTTTATTAAAATATCACACTCAATTTTAAATACATTTTAAAGACAATTACATCATACAGTGTTGTCAACCGTGTGCTGTGTGCTACATTTTGGCCGTTACTCTTTCTCATCAGAGCTGATCGGACGGTACACGCCCACGGGAGACAAACTACAAGCGACGCGAGCAAACCACTAGCGTGAACATCGGATTAGATTACGTGCCAGTCTTCCATAAAACCCGCTGTGAGTTAGTACTTACTTTAGAAACATATGTTTTGTGTTAGAACGCATTCCTATACACCTTTGACTTGAATTACAGCTGCAGCTGCTGTTCTAGAAGACGAATCACCTTCTGACCAATCGGATTTGAGAATTTAACACCTCCGTGGTATAAGACTGTATATTGCTGTGTGTAGCTGATTAGTACATACTTATTAGAAAGTGCCTCTGAAGTGTTCAGTTAGTTTGTTCAACGCATTAAAACGTCATTAAAATAACAAGGTGCTTGTATGAGTGTAATATCACTTAACACCCAGAGAATAACTTTTACCCTTTACCCTGAGAATAACTGCCAAAGCTGCTCTCATATCACCTCCTTCTCACAACTACAGCGTAATTAGTTGCTTTTTTTCCCCCCCTGACCTTTCAGTTCATTTAGTCCTCACTCTCAGTGTAGTTTCAGGATTGAGATTTCTCACACCGGCTATTGAATGGACCTCTGTTCTGCTCAGCATTGCTTTTACTGAATGCATTGTCAGGGGATTTATCTCATTTTCAATGACCTTCCCTTATTTTCAAGGTCACATGGCTTTATTTATTTATGTGGTTAGTCATTGGTTATCCTTGTAGTAAGTGTGTTGTGTCCCCCCCCCCCCCCCCCCCCTTCTCTCAAGAGTCAGGAGCGTGTCATAATTTGTTCCAGTGCTTCCATTGCACGCTCACATGTTCTTCTTGGTAGCGTTTCCAGATCATTCACTACGCTTGCAATGGTAGTATTTTACACTCGGTGTCTTTCAAGAAAGAGCTATCGAAGATGAACATCAATGACATTCTTCAGATATGTAAGCAGAGTTGCAAAGCTCCTTCTAGCAAGCTGGAGAACTGGCGTGCTTCATCATGCGTACACAAGTACGAGGGTTTCCGAGTGGTGCAACAGAAAAGCGTTCGCAGAGGGACCAAAATGGCCATGCTCTTTCAGCGGGAGGGGTGGTGGCATACTTTCTCTCTCCCCTGTCAATAGTAGCGACAGTAGCCAGTCATAAGTGTCTGTCAGCTCATGTATGCAGAAGAGGGTAGATAGTGCTTCCTCCCAGTGTGTTACGCTGCACTGTGATGTAGCATGAGCAGCAGTTCGAAAAGATTGTAGCAGTCGTACTAAGTTCCAGTTGTTGCTCTTTTATAATGTTGAATGATTTAATCAGTTGAAAACGGAAATCTAAGACACACATTCAGGCAATGCTTATTCTTGCACCGTATAGAAGTACCACCATATCATATTGTTGGAGAGCTGGCTGGTGGGAAGCGACCAAATTATGGAGAAAAATTTTGGGGAAAAAATAAATAAAAACCTAAACAAGCGCTTATATACTTACTTTATATAAATGTAAGAATAATAGTTAGAGAAATCTGAAGGACAAGTTGCTGTCTCACGTGTAGACACCGCTGCCGGTAACATCAGAGCTGCACTATTGCATCATAGCATTGAATGCCAGGAGTCCATGAGCCATAATTATCGATTAATCATTGATACGTACAAGGCAGCATGCAAGACTTGTTAACATAGAAAATACAGAACATATTATTCTCCCTAAAATCTTGAGTGACAACTGAATTTAAAGGAAATTTTGAAACAAATCCAGCGTATAACCTCAACTTATCTTGCACAGGCTATATTGTACTCACCATCTTGTAGTATTAGATAACCGAAAAAGCGCTGTTGGAAGAAAAGAAGCAGGTTGAAGCGTTCAGGGTTGAGTCATGTGCGTTGCCAGCTTACAGTAAGACCACACACTGAAAATACCTGTTCCAAAGGAACCCACATTGCACGTATGCCGCTGCTCTAACATTGCCAGCTTTGTTCCTGTTCTTATATTTCAGAACAGCATCACAGCACTAGCAAAGCACACTCCGGTCTTTGTAAAGAACTCGTCAGGTTCTTCTTCCGTCTCTTGTAAATGATCACTGCATTGCATGTTCAGTAATTACGTTGCATGATTTGTTGCATAGAAATTAAAATCATGACAAATTTAGCAAATAACTTTATTTAGATTAG
Organism: Pangasius djambal; assembly: GCA_022985145.1. NCBI lineage: Eukaryota > Metazoa > Chordata > Actinopteri > Siluriformes > Pangasiidae > Pangasius > Pangasius djambal. Next base: position 7,563,241 of record CM040984.1, on the reverse strand, counting down.
CCTAATACAGGATGACAAACTGTTAATTTTTATAATTTAGTGGACTAAATTCTTAACAACACAACAATTTTTTAACGATTCTAGTTCCAGTGTTCAAGAAATGGTCCAAAAAACTACCATAAACACCTCGCAAACAATCTAGTATTGAAGTTCATCTTTTTTTTTTTTTCTTTTTTTTTTTTTTCATTTGTTTGTGAGTCACTTCCTGAACATGTTGAGGGCTAGGTTTATGTTTCATGCTCAGCTGGGCACGCATCACTTTCCGTTTTAACATGTTGTAGCGTTCAGCTTTATTTATTAGCCTGTACTTCTGTTGAAAGAGATGCTGAATCGAAACTTTTGTGCAACTGTTTTCTCTGGAGGAGAGAAATCCCAGAATAAACATGAGTGAGCCACTTGGGTGTGATGACTCACGTTCTCCCTTTCTTTTGATTTGGTGAGGCTCTTTTGTCCCTCTTGACATCGCTCAAGTGACTTGATCATGGAGATGTTGGGTAATCTATGTTGTTTTGAAGCGTTTATGTATCCTTGAGGGATGCTGTCATGAACTGCTACGCTTTGTGAAGAGACACTGAGCTCTCGGCTGGGTTTTATGACCTGTATGGATAAGTTCGAACTTGTCAGGAATTTGTGTGTTCTTTATTTTGCGCTGATGAACTGATCCATTGTCAGTGCTAGTTCTGTTTTTCTATTTCTCTGCATGAAACGCCTACACCTAGATGATGATGATGATTATTATTATTATTATTGAAAAATGGTAAATAAATGGCTACCAGATCAAGGTGAGAACGAAACAAGCCTAGCTTACAGTCAGAGTAAAATATTCAACCAACCGCTTAAGAAAGGGCATTGAAATGCTCTGTTGTGAGTGCCAGTTCTGTGGTTGGACTGTTCATTTTGTTCTTTACTGTTTTAGCATGTGGTCACTTACACAATGTCCCGCTTTTCCCCCCAAGAAGCCCCACCCAACCCAAACCAAAACAGCCGTTTGGCTTTGCTTACTAACATCAGGTTCATGAAGAACGTTTCTTTGAACAATACAGTGTATGAAAATACGAGGAAAGAAAACGAGGAAGTCCAATTAAACAATGGCGATAGTGATTCTGAAACCTCGAGTATCAGCCAATATTGATACGCATCCAATATATATTTTTTTATTTAAAAGCTGTTAAGCTTTAAGATGGTTTTTTTAAACTGATGCACTTAAATACAGGAAAGAATAAATAGCTAGAAAGATAGCTTTCATATAAAAATCACTACATTGCAAATATTATAAAGCAGAATTATAATGAAAATCTTAAAAAAAAAAAAAAAAAAAAAAAAAAATCTTATCAAGTCTTTCCAGTTCCATAAAGAAATCTTTTCCAAATCCAATTCCAGTCTTTTTCATTTGTTACAGGATCAGATCAACTTATTTCTTTTTCCCTCTGATGTTCAATCCACTGTTTTTTGTTTTTTTTTGCTGTTATCGTCCCGATGCCAATCATAAGTATCAGATCTGTGCCATCTCTAGAAATATTTTAAATACACTCAATGGCCAAAAGTGTGTGGACACCTGACCATCACACCCATATGTGGCTCTTCCCTAAACTGTGGCCACAAAGTTGGAAGCACACAATTGTATAGGATGTCTTTGTATGCTGTAGCATGACAGTTTTCCTTCAGTGGAACTAAGAGGCCCAAACCTGTTCCAGCATGACAGTGCCCCTGTGCACAAAATGAGGTCCATGAAGGCCAAAGTTGGAGTGGAAGAACTCGAGTGGCCTGCACAGAGCCCTGACCTCAACTCCACTGAACACCTTTGGGTGAACAGGAACTCTGACTGCACCCCAGACCTCCTCACTTGACATGACTTCAGTAATGCCCTTGTGGCTGAATGAGCACAGATCCCCACAGCCACGCTCCAAAATCTAGTGGAAAGCCTTCCCAGAAGAGTGGAGATTATTATAATTATTATATGATTGGTCAGGTGTCCACAAACTTTTGGCCGTATAGTGTATCTTGGCTTTTAGAATGAACAGTAATTGACCAGTTGTTTTAATTTCAGAACCAAGCTGCTGTTAGGCTCAGTGTTTGTCTCTGATCATGGGGAATAGTGCGGTAATCACTGCTAATATCCAGTGCAGTGTAAGAGCATTGTTAAAGAGAGAAATAGCTGCATCCATTCATGCCATGCCTCCTCCATGAAAGGATTGTTACTTCAAATCATGACAAATTTTTTAAAAGATTTGCTTATTTGTGTAGGTTTAATACATGAGAGTCTGTTATAGACATTGTGGACCCCCCCCGTGAAGAGCTTAGACTCGTGTCCCATCGCCGGAGCTGAGCGCCGCAGTGTGGAAACGGTGCTGTGATAATTGATTACTGTGCTACTTTCCATTCACAACATCTTCCCGCACTTGGACAGAGTGAAAAATTCGAGTAATATCTGCAGTGGTTGCTATGGTAACACCAACCCCGATATGCTCTGTCGTGTATCGCTGGTAGTTTGTATTGCCATGGCAACCGAAATCCCAGTTTACTACTGGAACACAGTGCTGCGTGTGAAGCTATGCAAACTATTATCAGGCTGAGCAAAATCGAGACCGTGGCATTAATCATGTTCAGTGGAACTTAATGTGCAATTCGTGTAAATTAATTAGCAGTTTCTTTTTTTGTGCATTACTGAATTAAAACCTTTGCATGTAGAAATGCATTAAAAAGGGCACATTTGTGTTTATTTTACGCTGCATATATATATATATTTTTTTTTGTTAATGTCCAAAATAAGTCAAATATCAGCTGCTGTGGTTACTTATTTAAAATTGGAGCTGTTCTGCATGCAGTGTGCACTACACAGCTCTGAAGCCACTCAGCGCTTTACACATATCGATCGATGTTAGGAAAATGAAGGCCTAGGTTATTGATGTGTAATGACCTTTGAATGATGTTCATCTTTACTGCTGTTAATAGCTACACTCATCCATAAACAGCAACAACAACAAAAGCTAGTCTGAATATTCCATCGAAGTTAATTAGGGCTGCAGTAATGAACATTTGGATAGTCAATTATTCATGTGAATTAATCAACAAATAATCAAGGATACAATGAGAGAGGCTGTAACAAATATCACTTGGCTTCCAGTGGTTCCATTGGTTCCCAAAGTGTGAGGCGAGCTTTCCTTGAGCAGTGTGAGAGTACTGCAGGGGAGATGCAGCGTGATGGGAACATAAAGTGTGCTGTACTGGGGAAATGATAGGTCGAAACGATCAAATGATTTAAAAAAAAAGGGAATGAAAGATGGAATGAAGTGTAGAGGGAACAAAATGTAGAAATAACAGTTACACACCAGGGTCTCCTTTATCAAGCTCCATACGAACGGATTCATGAATAAATCGTTAGTACGAGCATTTGCACAAGAAATTTGGTATTCATGAAAATCCGGTAAATTCGGTAAAATGTTCGTATTCTACTCCTGCTCCTTTGTGTTTACATTTCCGCATAAGAACACTGACTAATGTAAACCTCGACTTGATCAACTTCAATTCATATAATTTGCATATGCTAGCTTTTCTAGTATAATATTGACTCCCGCTCTGACTCCAGTTTGGTTTGTTTACTCTCGAATTCTCTCTCGCCTGATTGGATGTTCCTCACCATGTAGTAGAGGTGGATGTCAAATAGGTTTTTTTTTTTTTTTGGTGCAATAATGACATTTGATAAAAAATATGGGAAAACACTTTAATTTGACCTCAGAAGATGCAGTATTTATAGTGTAGTGCAGGCAGCCGTAACTAATTTGTGTTCAGTGTCAGCACTCACAATGTCATGAGAACAAGTGACTTGTCCTTTAAGCTTGCCAAAGGAGCACTGGGCTTCCTAACCTGGAGGGGGTAAAAAAAAAAAAAAAAAGAGCTGAAATATCAGACAGAAATATCTACGAGACACTGGTAACACTTTGTAATACTTATTTATTTGTGCGGTGGTCATCAAAAATTGAAAAAATGCTCTAAAATATTCAGCCCACATGCCACAGAGCTGGTCAAGCTCTTATTTTCCAGTCTTCTTTTTGCTTAACTAAACTCATGAATAAATGTTTGAAGTTTTTAAAATTGGCTCAGTGATGTTTTGTTTCATTAAAACAACTTGTCTGCTGTGGGGAGGAAAAAAAACCTAATTTGCATTTCCTGAAGGAAATACACAGTGCTTGAAAAGAGCTGGGGAAAAAATAGAAAAGAAAAAGATTTAAGAGAAAGTTTGTGCTATTGTATTCCAGGTGGTTGCTAGGGTGTTGCTAGGTGAATGCTATGGTATCCCAGGTGGTTACTAGGGTGTTGATAGGTTGTTGCTATGGTATTCCAGTGATTGCTAGTGTATTGCTAGGTAGTTGCTATGGTGTTCTCAATTGAGGCTAGGGTGTTACCATGGTATTCCAAGTGGTCAGGGGGAATTTATTTTTAGGATTGAGAGAATTTGGCAGTTAGGGGGGATTTGAGTTTAGGGGCATTTAGCAGTGAAGAGGTATTTGTTTTTGTGTTTGGGGAATTTACCAGTTTGGGGGTATTTATGTTTGGGTTTGGGGTTTTTAGCAGTGAGGGGTGTATTTGTTTTTGTGAGCTCATGTATGCAGAAGAGGGCGGATAGCGCTTTCCTCCAGCTGTGTTACGCAGCCTTCACTCTTCCTGATTGGTAGCTGTTGTATGATGGGGCAAGAATAAATTATGGAAAACTGTTAATTAACATCCACAAAGAGTCCTGATGTATTGAATTAGTGTGACAATCTGCATATGATGTTATAAAGCCTGAAGTATTTATTCCCTTGACAAAAATTCTTTGATGGTTGGTGGTGATGTCTGGTCAGCATTTTGTTTTTCACTTGTTTTAAATATGAGGAGATAGCATGAGGTATTAGTTGAAAGTGGACTGAAGTGACACAGGAAGAGCTGAAAGCCCAGAGACACTAAACAAACAAACAAAAAAACATTTACTTTTTGTTTGTTCTATTAGACAGGTGGCCAGTTCTACAGTTTTAGTTTCCAGGTGCGAAAATTTCTAGCACTTTGTGCAGTAAAAGTCAATGCGCTGGCTTCTCTGGGTGTTTTGCCGCAATGTTTTTAACCCGTGTTAATCTCTGGTGGAAAATTCTGTGATGGTGTTATTCCATTCACCAGAAAGACCGAACAGCTGCTTTGAAAGCTATTAGGCTGCGTGGATTAATGAGGCAGGACGTGAGAAAGATCATCATCCAAACTAATGTGATTAGAGTCATGTGCACCTAACAGTGCCGGAGTAATAGGATTAAGCTGGAACTCTCAGTTAGATTAGATAATGGTGTTAAATGGGGAGTAAACAGAGTAAAATAGGTTTTGGTGAGCAGGTAGAAATAAAAATACAGGGGAAAAAAAGTTCAGATATCATTAATGCTACGACTGAGCAAAACTACAAAGACAACCTTGTGTTTGTGTTTTTGGCGTGTGTCTACACAACAAAATGGTGTTTGAAATATCTTCTGTACGTGTCAGTTGATGTGATTGGCTAAAATTTCTCCCAGTTACATTTTTGCTGGACAAGATTAAGGCAGGAATGTCTTAGCGACAAGAAGTTTATTAGCCAGTTAACTAAGGAATAAAACGCCACGGGTGTGCTCTTATAGGAAAATAATCAACAACAGGGTAGAGTGATGTTAATTATTTTCCTCTAAGAGCACATCCCAAAAGTTTTTATTCCTCTTACACCACATCTCTTTATCAACAATTAAAGAAAGACACATCATATTTTATCAGTTTATAGTTGCGTATTATTTTGATGGACATCCAAGAAGCTAGTTAGTTCCTGTTGTAGCTTACTTTATAGCAGCTGTACACAATCGTTCCCTCCCCAGACTCTCTTTTTCACTCTTTTAAATGAGACCAAGAATGCTTTTCATATGGTATCAACAAACTACAAGTGCCAACATCCTCTTTCCTGAAGAACCTTCCGTCGGGAAAACTTAGTGACTGTTACAAATTTGCTTGACACCATAGACTCCTTCCATAAATGTTAAATAAACATCTGCAAGCTTCACCATATAAACAATTAAATGCTTGTCTTAGTTCAATTACAGCACTTTTTAAATCAGTTTATTATTAGTCTTATAGATTGTGTGGCGCATCCGCCATACAAGTCCCTGTAAATTAGCTGTTACTATAGAAACGATGAATTAATACATGGTTTTTCCCTTCAACTAACCAGAAATTTCAACCAAATTCCCGGCCGAATACAAATACAGGAACTTATTTGTGTATTGGGTAAATAGCATTCAAATTTCTTAGATAACTCACTTGCACAGGCACAAATGTTTCAAAAGTTTAAAAACTACATAATTGTGATTGTACCAACACCTATGGTTGGTTTTATTTTCTGATATTAATGTTGTTAATAAACCGCGAAATTCATATGATTGGAGAACAAAGGGCTTTTGTCAGAGAGTGCATTTCCATAAAAAATCGGCATAGCGAGACAGAAACTAGCATTGTTCAACTGTGTTTTTTTTTTGTTTGTTTTTTTTTTTTTTCCTTTTTCTTTTTCTTTTTCCCACCTCTTTCTTTTTTTCACAAGAGTATCACAAGAGAAAATTGTGTCCATTCCTATAGCTACTGTGAGGGAGTTTTATCTCA
>CM040984.1:7530702-7556505 GCA_022985145.1 Pangasius djambal | reverse complement strand
ATAGGTTTGATAACACTACAGTAGTGTTGATTGGATACTGATATTTAATGTCTACCAAAATTAATTATTTAACATTGACATGAAGGGGGAAGGGGGGGGGGACAAACAAAAAAAATTTTACCATTTAAAAATGTATTGTGAAGTTTTTATTTACAATATCAAAATCCTGTTTCCCAGCTCCAGTGGACTCTTTGCTTCTCAGAGCTCATTCTTGGTGGAGTGCGTGTGACTTATAGACTGAGGGGAATAACTCCGCAGCTCTGACGAGTGTTTCTTTTTTAAACTGTTATTTCCTCCGCAGCTGTCCGTTCTTGGCGGCCACGCTGACTCCAGCCATCCCCGTGGTTGGTGGCGTGCTGTTCTTCTTCGTGCTGGGGACGTTACTCAGGACAAGCTTCAGCGACCCCGGCGTCCTGCCCAGAGCCACCCCGGATGAGGCTGCAGACTTGGAGAGACAGATAGGTCTGCCGTTTTTTTCCCCCCACAATTCTCCTCTGTCCCTATCAGAAAACCTCTGGCAGTGTCTTCTGTGTGTGTAGGATTTTTATTCGATGTGTCAGGTTGGTTTTGCGTGCGAGAGGGTTTCGCCTCGTCATCACATTCGTGTCACGTAAAGCCTTGTCAAAATGGTCATTATCAGTCTCCAACATGTGTAAGGCGGAGATAACGGAGTTTCCAAAATGCTCTGTCCACACCGTTAGTTCTGACCTAGATAGCTCGGAGTGAGATGAGGTTAATCTTTTGGCTCCTGAGGGACAGACATATTTATACTCGACGCTCAAAATCACACACTGAGAGGGCCGTCCTGACCTTTACACAGTCAGAGACGCGTGTGTGTGCGCGTGTGCGCGCGTGTGTGTGAGCTCACACGCTGCCAGGCAAACCCTTTAAAATCACCAGGCAAAAAAAAAAAAGGATTTTAAAGCCCAGTCTCACACTCATTACTTGGAACAACAGTATAGCTAGACAGTGTTGTAAGTAAGGAATAAAATACGACAGGTGTTCTGCTGTAGGAAAATAATCAACAACAAGTGGGCTGGCGTGAAGCAGTCTTACTGTCAGCACCCCAGAATTAATTATTTTACAAAAACATCTTGTTCTAAAATTGCTTTATTCCTCTTATACTGCAGCCATTTAGCGAGATTACAATTACAGTCTCTTGTTTCTCTTGCTTGACGATGATGATGATGATGATGATAATAATAATAATAATAATAATAATAATAATAATAATAATATAATATTGGTGGTGGAATAACACTGGAGACTCCTTCCCTAAATGTTAAATTAACCTTGCAGAAAATGTCAGTCTATCAAAAATTGCATAGATTTCTTTGTAAATAACAGCATTTATAAAAAAAAAAAATAAAAAAAATATGTATTGTAGATTATGTGGCGCATCCGCCATACCAGTCCCTGTGAATGCGCTGTTACTATAGAAACCATAAGAATGAGAGCCTTTATACAAGACTGTGATTTTTGTTTGTTTGTTTGTTTGTTTGTTTGTTTGGGGTTATCTTGTTTTGTTTTATTACAGCTGGCAGCATTGTTACATAAGTTTATGTTCACATCACACATCAGAAAGGGTTAAAATGTGATCTCTGTGATTTTGAGCGTAGGGCCAGATGGACTGGTATTTCAGAAACTGCTGATCTCGTGGGATTTTGATGCAGTCTCTAGAGTTTACTCAGAATGATGCCAAAACCAAAAATATCGGTTCCCACTGTAGCCTCCGGTTCCTGTTCTTGGCTGACAGGAATGGAAGACGATGAGGTCTTCTGTTGTAGCCAGTCCACTTCAAGGTTCTACAGATTGTGCATTCTGAGATGCTTTTCTGCTCACCATGGTTGTAAAGAGTGGTTATTTGAGTTATTGTAGCCTTCTTTCAGCTTGAACCAGTCTGGTCATTCTCCTCTGACCTCTCTTATAGACAATACATTTCTGCCCACAGAACTGCTGCTCACTGGATGTTTCATTTTTGTTTGTTTTTTTTTTGCACCATTCCAGTAAAATGTAGCAAATGTGCACTCCAGGAAATGAGCAGCTTCTGAAACACTCAAACCAGCCCAATTGGCACCAACAACCATGAGATCGCATTTTTCCCATTCAGATGTTTGATGTGAACATTAATTGAAGCTCTTGACCAGTATCTCCTGAGACATGATTGACTGATTGGATAATTACATGAATGAGCAGGCGTACCGGTGTTCCTGTTAAAGTGGCCAGCGAGTGTCGGTTTGCTAACACACTCGTTTTTGCGCACGTGTGTGTGTGTACGTGCATATATTTGAACATCTTGTGCTTTGTATTCCACTTCCGATTGAATTACTGTAAGCCCTTGAGTGAAAGATTGTTCCAGCATGAATCTGGCTGAAACTGAGAGTAGGAAACACATGATCTCCCTGTGGTATTGTGTTCAAACGCTGCCATGTGTTGATAGTTTGTGTTCCTAGAATTGCCACAGACAAGACAAAAGCACAGAAATCCTTTATAAATAAAAGTCTGTCAGCACTGTAAAACCATGGTCATGTCTTAATTTTCTAAGTCTGTTAATCGTCCAGACTTCTGAATAGTGATTTGGTAGACAGTTCGTGATACAAAACAGGTTTCGTAACCCATTATTTAAACCTGTGTTTATGTATTAATGTAGTGTTTCATTTGTTTTACAGAACAAATTCTACTTGAATTTACAATTATATCAGAGACATGAATTCTGTCTTGATTATCCTTTTGTGTGTGTGTGTGTGTGTGTGTGTGTGTGTGTGTTTGTGTGTGTGTGTGTGTGAGATATAATGCAGATAAGTTCAGCTAGTAACAGTGGACATAAATTCATTAGTTAGCCCACGAGACAATTAGAAGCTTCAGTTTCATGTTTTGGTCTCCTGTAAAACTTTATTGAATAAGGTTAAAAAAAAAAAGTGGTAGCTAACATTATGTAATAAATGGCAAGTTAGTTAGCTAGTGAGGTGCGTTAATACAGACTAAGGCAAATAAATGAGTATATATTCGTGTAGAACGTTGTGTTTGCACTCTCGGCAAAAAGTCATTGGTCAGCGTTTTGGATATGAGATGTGATGCGCTGTCCTCAAATCCCATAAAAGACATTATTTGAATCTGCGTAACGTCTTTATTTTCTCTCAGTATGTTTAACTGTGACAACTGCATGTAGTAAGCAGGAGATTTTTACAATTGCTTTGTGCTGCACATCATATTATTAGGCGCAGGATTTGTAATGACTAGCGCACGCTATAGTTACAGCACTGCAGTGTGCCAAGCCGCCATGAAACATGTTTAGTTTAAACATAGCTATGTACCAAATCAAAAAAATGTTGTTTTGCAAGACTCTACAAGGACCATGTTTTTTCTGCTTGACCACCAAGCATACGAAAAAAGAAAAACCTGATAACCAGTGCATGGATCTGCTTGTTCCGAATGCTCAGGCTTCTGATTTTTCCTCTGCTGCATAAAATGAGTTCAGGGGCAGATAATTTTACGTTATGCCTTCATTCCAAATCTCACAAAACAGCGTTTTTATTTATTTATTTGTCCGTCTGTCTGTCATTTCTGTACTGAGAGCATTTGTGTGTGCTGGTGGAGGGGGGACCCTTTCTGAAGTGAGTGTGTGCTAATCTATTGCTATGAAGCCTCTTGATCCCTGCACTTTGGAGCTCTGGATAATTTCGTCAGATAGACTTGGCATAGTGTTTTGTGTCAATATGTAAATAGTGGCTAAAAGAGAAGGGAAGCCACTTAGCAACATGCCTAGCTTACTCTGGCTCTAATTCAAGTACACCTACTAAGATACTGACACATCTTATCCTCTGCCTGTGTTCGAGACCGGATTAGTGATGGTCTAACCGCTCAAATCTCCTAGTGTACACTTATGTTCAGCTTGTGCTGATCTCACCAGGGCCTTAGCGTACAATGTGTGCAGTTTGTGAAACGGGAAGATAATACGGTCATTCTTAAGATTTAGTAATGTCGATGGTTTTCACACATCAATGAAATATTGAATAAAACATAACAGGGCATGAAGTTATAGGAAAATAATCAATGACAGGGTGGTGTCCTGTGGCCTGAGATGAAGAGAAATTACTTTTGCCACCTCAAAGTTGATTATACTCCTATCACAGCACATTCTGAAGTGTTTTATTCTTATAACAGCAATTTGCCCAACAATTACTTTCATTTGCCGCAACAATTTGCGAGTGATTTTCTAAGGAACATTGTACTTTTAATCAGTCTGAGAATTGCATTTATTGTTATTGTTAATTCCTGTTATAGCAGCTATAAACAGCTTTTTTTTTTCTATTTTGAAGGTAAAATGACAAAGAACTGTTACTTGGAAAGCAGAAAGCCCTCTGTCTTGAATATATTCCTGCTGGCACTGGAGACTCCTTCCAAAAATGTTAAATACTTATCTCCTCAATGAAAACGTTGCCATATTAAAACAATTAAATATCAGCGAAACATCCACCATACAAGTCCCTGTGCAGGTTGTTGCTATAGAAACAGTAACATTAAAAGCAGTCCATTAATATTAACCTGTGAGAGATGGTGCTATAGAAAATTAATCAACACCTTCTGACCAATCAGAATTGAGAATTCAGCAGCGCTGTGGTGATATATTCTTAAACATTACCAATGTTAGAGTGGAATATACTTAGTGTTGTTAAAACAGACAAGTGTTCGCTAATAACATGATGGGAAAATTGTTGTAACATGCTTGGCATGAAGAGAAAAAAGCTTTATCATTCGTTCGTGACAGGTTTAAAAATTAAGCCAGTAGACTGACGGTAAATTTGTCATTATCTGTTCTGACGATGAATTTCAGGCAAATTGTAGTCACAGATTTCTAATTCTGATATTTCTAAACTGCCGTTCATTTGTTTTCTGGCAGTTCTTTCTGTGCATTTTCTTTTTCTATTTGAGTAGAGTGAACTGAATAGAGGTCTGACTGACTGTACAGGAAGTGAAGTGCAGCAGATGGAGGAAGAAAGCGAAAGGAAATACAGGCTTCTGTGGGCCCAATCCACTGACTCAGAGAAAGCATTTCCTCTGTGGCTGCCCTGCTTACCAGTCTCCTTAGCCTTGTTTACATTCTTCTTCCCCCTGAAATAACTGAATTCTGCTCTCTGTGCCGTCGGCTTGCACATGATTCCTCTCTGTCTTTTTTTTTTTTTTTTTTTTAACCTCGACTAAGCCTTTACTGTTTATCATAGTGGGTTTAAAAAAAAAAATTGTACTCAATTGTCATACCTGGCCTCTGGGGTGAACAAATCCTAAATTCATTAGCTAGCCCACTTGGCAAGTGAAAGCTCCAGTGTGCTGCCTACTCCCATGGTTTGTTTGCCTTGAAACCTGACTAGGGTGAATAAGGGAAAGAAACAAGTGTATGATCACTATCATCTTCTAACAGGGTTTCTAATGTGGTGCATGGTGTTTGTGCACTCAATAAAATGTCCTATATACTGTGTTCTGTCCTTGCAAGTGTCAAACTCTGGCTAGAGTCTTTGTTTTCTTTCAACTTGTTTAGGACCTAACTTGTAATTGGAGCATAAGTTATATGACATTTTTGTTTAATTAAAATAAAAAAAAAAACCTAACAGCCTGTACATGAAACCAGCTTGTCTTGGGCACCTGGGCTACTGATTTGTCCACTGCTGTGGTATAATGGTGGCTGGAATGGAGACATTTATAGTAGCACCCTGCTGAAGGTGATGAAGATATGCTGCAATCGACTTAACTCTCAAGTGGGAAGGTGGAACATGGAATTATGTTATTTTCAACCTTCGTACAATCGAGCTACAAAGTGGGGGGACAAACAAACGTGGACGGCTCGATATGGTCTTTTGTTAGCAACAAGCACAGCTAACTCTGAGTGATTTACACTATATGGCCAAACATTTGTGGACACCTGATCGTCACACCCATAAGTGGTTCTTCCCCAAACTGTTCCACAAAGTTAGAAGCACACAATTGTATAGGATGTCTTTTGTGTGCTGTAGCATTACAGTTTCCCTTCACTGGAACTAAGAGGCCCAAATCTGTTCCAGCATGACAATGCCCCTGTGTACAAAGCGAGCTCCATGAAGACATGGTTTGCCAAGTTTGGAGTTGAAGAACAGTAATAAAGTAGTAAGTAGTAAATATTATATGAGGAGACCATCTACTTTCCCACCAGAGAGCTATGATTAAATAATTATCAGTACTGTTAACTTCATTGGCTTGCAGTTCTTCAGTGATAGCCTGGGCTGTCCCAAGTGGCGTAGTTATTGATTTCTCCATCACTGATCAAGCGTCATACAGCTTTTTGTTGGCTAAATATGGAAGCATGCCGTATACGTTTGTACAAAGGCAGTATCATATATTCATGCAGTAATTTGTAAACCCGTGATAAAGGTTAGGCAGTTTTTGTGATACGGAAGTGCAATATTGGGTCATGGATGCACGCGTAAATGATGTGGTCAGTGGACCAACCCAAAGCACTGTAAACTCAACCACTTGTTAAAGAAGCATTGACTGACTCTGCCTTGAGATCTGCTCTGAATTAGCTTTTGTTTGAATCGAGGTAATGATATTCAGTTTTGCTCTAGGCTTAATATCTGGTGTTAATCAGTAATTAATGAACGCAGCCTTTATTTCTTCTCGCTTTGCCTTTCGTGGGAACTTGTGTTATTCATTCACCTCCTACACAGTCTATTGCTTTGGGTTGGGTTTGACAGCAGAAATACAAATAAAGCGAGAAAGAGGGAGAGAGCGAGATCTTTTGTGCCGTACAGATAAAGAGAACAGAATGTGCATTGATCGTGACAGACCAGTAAGACTACAAATATATTGAATTTTTTTTTTTACCGTAACCTGTTTCACACCTACGAGCTCCACCTGCTGCACCCACACGTTTGCTCTGTCTTACTCTATCTATCTAACTTTCACACCTGCCTGTGCTGGAGAGCTTATAATATCACCCTCTCACTCTTTCACAGCATCATTAATGACTATATGATGTAATCTTATAGCTGAACTGTTTGGTTAATGGAGGGGATGAAACCACATAATAAACTGTACAGATGCTGCTGGTTATTATACTGTCACATTTTAGTGCTGGTCATAACGTTATATGAAGGACTTCTATACAGAATATACAGTAAAAGATATTATATATCTATGAATATGCAGTTCATTGCGATGCAATTATTATTTTATTATAGGCTCTACCAGCTCCAGCATTCAGTTTACAAACTAAGAGCAATGTTAAATGCTTCATGGTTTTGAGGATGAGATCAGCCAGGGAACTATCATCCCACGATACTTGAAGACTTTATACTATTCATACTATTCACAAGACAATTTTTTTTTTTGCTTTATCAAAAATGTATCCTATTGAGACACCACTCTATCGTATCATATTGAATTAATTTTTTTTTATACACCCCTAGTATTATGATATATAGGTTTGCCAACAAGACAGTAAACTGAATTTAGTGATTTATTTTTTTTTATATATAAATCCTATCAAATGGTTCCAAACGGCATACCTGTGCTGAACAGTGAGCTATCTCAGAACGTTGTGCGTGTGTGTGTATATATAAAATTGTGTATAAAATCTTATTATATTTCCCAGCCCTAGGTTGGATCAGTTCCTGGCATTAAATTGAATAAACTAAATTGAATTTTATTAGACTGACTTTGTTGAAAACATGGGACATTACAAAAGTCTTGGATTATTCGATTGATTCTAATTTTTATCTTAGATTTATTTTATGGCAATAGTAGTAAATAATGTGACTGGTTAATTCAGTATACCAGTTGTAGTTCTTCTTAAGGGATTACACAGAATGCATGAGACCAAGCAAAAGCCTGAACAATGTGGTAAAACAGAACATGAATGAGTAATCAGATTCATGTGAAGAGGTGTTAAAGAGACAAAAATGTTTTCAGAATCGATTCGTATTGATAGGAAAAGCTAATGGCTGTGTAATCCATCCTGGTTAGGTTACATAATTAAATATAATGTAAACAATGTTCATGAACAATGTGGTAAGCAAAGATATTCATCCAATCAGAAATGTACAGCCCTGGAACTGTTACGTTGAGACTGGCTTGAGAGTAGTTTTTGCTCGCTTGCAGCATGCATGGAGGAGGAAATGTGTATTAGTTCGTGTCTATCACAAGCAATGCAAAAGGTGATATTTAAGCAGTTTTCTCATATTCAGAAAGAAAGAGGATTTTAAGGACAATATAAATGAGATGTTCAGTTAGGGTAATTGTTCAATATGATAATGAAATGTGATTAAATGCTATATAGTCCATGTACAATTGAAAAGACATCACATTGTACCATGATATACGCTGTTACTGTATTAATTTTAAACTATACCATGATATAAGCATATATAACCCCCTCCAAAAGTATTGGAACAGCAAGGCCAAATACTTTTGTTTTTGCTATAAACTGAAGATTTGGGTTTGAGCTCAAAAGATGAATAAGAGATGATGGATCAGAATTTCAGCTTTCTTTGCCGGATATTTACATCTAGACGTGTTAAACAACTTTGAACATGGCACCTTTGGTGGCAGACCGCCCAATCTTTAGGTGAGCAAAAGTATTGGAACAATCTTAAAATTTACATTCGGTTACATATCCCTGCATATAACTACATCAAGCTGGCGACTCACCGACATCACCAAAGGGTTGCATTCTTCTTTTGTGATGCTTTTCCAGGCTTGTACTACACCTTCTTTCAGCAGTATGTGGAGCTTGATTCTTTCTTTCATTTGCATAAAGCACAAGAAATGGTTTCATTCAAATAGTGCCTAAAAATGCATGAATATGTAAAGGATTATGAACATTTTTCTCAAATGTGTACATCCCATTTCCACAGCTCCTAAAATAATATGATGCAAAAAAAAATGATTAACGCACAAGGTGACACTGCTTTTAAAACACTGTTTCATATGACATGTAATGTGGTGTCTGTCTTAACGTTACAGAGATATAGTTGGAGGTGATGAGTAATGAGGCTCCATTAAGTCTATATTTATCTTAAGGCATACAGTACTGATGTCCAGTGCATTATGTAAATCCTCTTAATATAGAGACATCTATGCTGTTTTATGAATTGTGTTCAAAGGTTTTAATGGCTAGTGAATGTACACAGACTAAACTTGAACTGAGGATCTGTGTTAGATATTCTGGAACTACATTTGGCTTACACGTACAGCTGACTCAAACATACACACGACAAACATGGAAACATCATATATTACCCACTCCATTACATGAGTACTCCGAAACTCCCTGTTTGTTTTCTTGTCTGAAACCAGTCTTTGCTAATGCAGAGAGCTCATTGAATGGCAAGCTTTGAGATTCTGAACTTTCTGGCCAGAAAAGGGTACAAAATATATCAGACACCCGATGAGCTGCGGGAGGAGCACAGACACAGACAAAGACAAAGACTAGGCCAAGAAAACCACTGGAATTACTTCCTTTTCAGCACGGTAGAACCATTCCCTGGTGTACAGGCATCTGTCTTTTTACTGGCCGATTAATATGATTCTCTCCTACAGCCTGACATTTCATCCTCTTGCCTCCTTGTTTCTTCACGCAAAACCTGAATATTTTCTAGATGCTCTAACACTACAAATCTTCTCTCCTCCTAACAGATGTTGCCAATGGTTCCAGTACTACAGGATACCGGCCTCCGCCACGGACAAAGGAGATCACTATTAACGGACAGACAGTGAAGCTCAAGTACTGTTTTACTTGTAAGATCTTCAGACCACCACGTGCATCACACTGCAGCCTTTGTGATAACTGCGTGGGTGAGTCGCTATTTTGGTGGACTTGCCGTGTAATGTTGAGCAATGCATGGCATAGACAGCAGAAACTATTTATAATTGCTCAGATTTGAACTATCAGTATGAGGCAGCATACTGAATTGTTTGCCTTTTACAAATGCATTCTCTCTTTCCATTTAATTTCTTTTTGTGAAAGTGGAATTTGTTACTTTCTTGATGCCTTGTTCCTTTTCCCAGTTTCCTTTTCAGGTCTTTCAGTGTTTTGATTCCTTTAATGTTGTTTTTGGCAATAAATAATAAGTTTGGTGGTGTTGGTAGCATCAACACCAAGCCCAAGGGCCCAGTCGTTCTTGGCCTGCTGTCCTTCTACTATATTCTACTATCCAAGGCACTAAATTAAAGAGCAGATCCAGCGAGCTTTTTTTCCTGTTGTCATGCCCACGTATTCAAACACCATCTGTATCGCTGGCGCCGCACACCATGATGTAATCACTGGACAGATCAACTAGTGACTAACACTTCAGGTTATTTATTTGCTGGAAGATAAAAGTGTTTCATTTTCTCAGCTCAAATAGTAGACAGAATTGAGCAAGTCTTTTACTTTTCATGGACTGATTACAACTTTATAAAGCCTCAACAAACTTAATGCCAGCAAGTTTTTTGGGTGTTATCTTTATAACCTAGGCTGTGTTGTCTCTCTTGCATCTTACTTTAGTTTAAATGCGATACAACGGAGTACTGTGAAGAAGTTAAAAACATTGGAGTGTTATAACCGCTGCAGCTTAATAAACTCACCTTTTAAACACGATTCACGGAAAGAGGCTTTGCACAAACTAAGATGATTTTTTTTATTTTTTTGGTTGATGTTAAACGTGTCTGAAGGAGTCTTACTCGAAACTCAAGCGCTGCATGCCGCAGTCATTAAAACCAAGTAAAATATGTAAAAAAAAAATTAAAATGGCTTCAAATGCAGTGTTTTTGCAACAAGACAAACAAATGCATCAGTTGCCTTTGTAGTTTTTCAGAACTACAGTACAACTCTGGTTTCTCTTTTATAGCCTGACGCTAAACCTCCCACAACTGCTTGACCTCTAAAACTCGGGGCCTGATTTTCAGTTCTCGCACTAGTGTCGGAATGACGAGTGTGTTTATTTCAGACAGACCCAAAGCACAAAGATGCAGTTTGACAAGACGAGCCAAATACTCCAATAACAAAACAGTACTTTTGTTTAAAGTCAGAAATGATCAAAATGAGAGGCGATACAATTTAAAGTCATGTTTTTGTCCCTTTTTTGCTGGATATGCTCATTAAAATTCACAAGGACAAAGTCTCCAGTCCACGCCCCTTAATCCCCTCATCCACTTCTCTGTTCGCTAATGGGCTTTGTTTTTGAATTCGACCCTGATTTGCGTGCTGCCCTTCTTGCTCATTAGAGTGACTAATGTTTAATCGATGTACTTTGTAGCTACACTAAATGAGGCAGCAGTGGATTAAGTTTAACTCTCTTTGCCTGTTATTGAATATTAAATAGATTCTCTCTTGATCTCTGTGCAGAGCGGTTCGATCATCACTGCCCCTGGGTGGGGAACTGCGTCGGAAAGAGGAACTACCGCTTCTTCTACATGTTCATCCTGTCACTGTCCTTCCTCACAATCTTCATCTTCGCCTTCGTCATCACACACATAATCATGAGTAAGTGATCGTGTCTGTTTTTAGCCCTGAGACCTGCTTCTCCCTGCTGTTGTGCTTGTTTAGTCAAAGGCCACAGTGGGATGAGGGTATAATGAACACAGACAGAGGTCATGTGTGTGTGTAAGAACAGCAAGAAATGTTCTGGTCTTTTTTTAGATATCAGGAGAGAAAGCATGAGCTGTGAATGATGAATGGTTCATATAATAAGCATATTTATTATCAAATTTGATTTAATTAAATTAAGACAATGTGACTATGAATGTTTAAAAAATGTATATGGAGTCAGACACCAGCCTAAGAAAGGAATAAAACACAACAGAGCATGCTGCTGTAGGAAAATAATCAACTATGGGGTGGAGTGATGTGTCCATGAAGTTGATTTACATCCACTTATAACTTTATGGCAACGAATACATTTTTCTTATTATGCACTTTATACATTTATAGTTGCATTTAATGTAGTGAAACATCCTCGAAACAAGTTAGTTCCTGTTATTACTTACTTTGTAGCAATTATAAACGGTCGTTCCTGTGCCAGCCTCTCTTGTTCTCCCTCTCATGACGTGAATACGATTTTTAAAAAAAATGCAGCTCTTTACCAAGAAACTCAGCATCTTCCATCGTGAAGACTTTCATGTGGAGGAAAACCTAAAGTTCCGGCTTTACCAACTGTTCCAAAGTGCTGGAACTGGAGACTCCTTTCAAAAATCCTAAACAAACATCTCTTCACAGAAAACATCACCATATCAACAATTACACATGTTTTTAGTCAGTTTTGATGAGCATCCGTCATACAAGATTCTGTCTAAGTCATTACTATAGAAATCAGGGCTGGGCAATATGATGATATAATATCAATATTGTGATAAATGTGTCACAATATGCATTCCTGAGTTATTGTGGATATCATGATGTCTTTTTTATTAAAATATTGTATTTATATATCTGCAAACTGACTGGAAGCAGCTGATGTGATTACAGAAATGAAATAATTTTTATATTTTATTTTTCTCTCTTTTTTTTTTTTTAGAAATTCAAAAGAGTAAATGTGTTATAAAATTGTATAATGTAAATGTAGTATAAAATTAAAGAAATTAAATAAACAGTTATTCATTTTTATAACAGTTTTTTAAAAATGCAACACTGATATATCGCTGACCTGACAGCTTGTGAGCAAACCTGTATATCGTGCAGCGAATCGTGATATGATATTTTTATATTTTTATATTTTTTATTTTATATTTTTATATCCCCCACCCCTAGTAGAATCTTTTATCAGTTGGAACTAGTGCATTAACTTAAATCCGTGATTTAAATTACTGTTATAGGAAATATAATTATTGTCATAGCGCCGGGATTTGTAAACAGTAATGTATCTATATACATTAAATAAAAAAAAAAAAATAAAAAAAGGTGTAATGATTTTTTTAAACCTTTCTTTTTAGCATTCAGGAACCTAAGAGCATTAAAACAACACAAGCATTTGCACATACATTATTTAGTGAAGGTTCGATGAAAGAAACCGTAACCATCACTAGTAAGTTCAGAGATTGCTTAAGTCAGCAGCATAAACGATGAGAGCAGTAGTGGAATTCGATATGAGTACTGCCTCACTCGGCATCCATTCTTTTCTCTTTCCATTCTGTTTCCACTAGTTACGACTTGATATGCGCTGCGTCAGGCTGCACACCGCCATATTAGAGCTTCACGGGAGGCAGAGATAAGCGTCCACACCGCCTTCGATGTGCACAAAAAGAGAATTGCTCCCTAGCTTAGCATTGCTTGTTTTATCACGCTACATTGTTCATCGAGGCTGCTGCCTCAAAACAATGTCTCAGATTTACGGAAGTGTGGTCGTGTGTGTGGGTGGGTGGGTTGGTGGGTGGCACCTCTGCGGAAGGTTTTACAGCTTCCTGACACACACCCTGCTTTAACCTTTTTTTTTTTTTTTTTAAATAAATATAAATGAGGTTGATTACAGCACTCTCCTTTGTAATGCCTCACATGCTGATCGCTGGCACCGTGCCACCGCAGAACACCTGGGTCCTGACTCTCAGCTGCTTATTAAAGCACGTCTCTGTAGCCGCCCTCATTATCCCACGACACTTGCCCCCCTCGCGAATAAAATACCATTCGTTTTAATTTAAAGACGCTACAGAAGGACAAACTCTGGATGTAGCTGAAAGGTACATGAGCGCGGTGTGCATTTTAAATGAAAAATGGAACAGTAGCGATTTTAAAGCTCCAGGGAATCCAAACTGACGATTGCTTTCTAATGAGGTTAATGTTGGAGTATGTACAAAGTATATGTCCCTGCCGCATAGTCAGCTTCAGAAACGTTGGTGCCCTTGGGGCTATGAAAAAATGTCTTTGTGGTTAATTGGCTTAAAGTTTGAAAATATGAGAGAAGTCAAACCGTTCATTTGAGTATATTTATTTGGAGGAAATTAAAAAAATCTTTGTGTAGCTTCCCTCTGCTAACAGAACAGCACATTCTACTAACACAGCAGTCTTCTACTATAATGCCTGATGAGATTGGAGAATACAGAGCAATCAAGAAACCACTCCTCAATGCACAGTCTCTAGATTGTTCAGCGTCCTCTCGTGTACTCTCCTCCTCTCCTCTTCAGCTCACCACACAGGTTTTCAATGGAGTGTAGGTCAGGGAACTGTGATTCTGTCTTCATTAAATCAATTTTGTGTGGAACTGGGTATAAAGTATATGGCCAAAAATTGTAGACACCCTACCATCAGATCATATGAGCTGGGTCTGGAGCTTCCCATTCCAGATTTAGTGCCCCTTTCCTGTTATAACAACCTCCACTCTTCTTGGAAGGCTTTCTACTAGATTTTGTAGCATGGCTGTTGGGATTTGCTCATTCAGCAACAAGAGCATTAGTGAGGTCAGTCACTGATGCCAGGCGAGGAGGCCTGGGGTGCAGTCAGCATTCCAGTTCATCCTACAAAGGTGTTCAGTGGTGTTGAGGTCAGGGTTCTGTGCAGGACACTCCAGTTCATCCACACTAACCTTGGCAAAGCATGTCTTCATGGAGCTCACTTTGTGCACGAAGGCTTTGTCATGCTAGAACAGGTTTGGGCCCTTTAGTTCCAGTGAAGGGAAACCATAATGCTACAGCATACAAAGACATCCTATACAATTTTGTGCTTCTAACTTTGTTGCAACAGTTTGGGGAAGGATCACACATGGTTGTGGTCGTCAGATGTCCTCATGCTTTTGGCTGTCTAGAGTATGTTTTCGATCGTTGTCTTGCTGGATCCATCTATGACCCAGATTTGTTGTTTTAAAATCTCTTGGCACTTAATGGAAAAACAGCCCACATCGTAACGGATCCTCCACCATACCTAAAAGTGCTGATTATGTACTTTTCTGTATAATCAGAAACATACTTTGTTTAATGCCATCTTGAGAGTTTGTTGCCAAAAAGCTCTTTTTTGCTTACATTTGTGGTTAGGTGAAAGAAAAGGCTTCTTTTATTTTTAATATTTTACACTGATTTTATGGGGCTTCAAATGACAGCACACAATGTGTCTGTGTGTTCCTGTACTGGGAAGAAGCTTATTCAGCACACTTACAAGGCAGTCTAAGGGCAGCTCGTTGAACTCCTTCAATTAAGGTTAAAATACATATCTATATAATGCAAATTCAGAAGTACAAGTGTTACAGTAGAGGTTTTAGGTGAAAGAAAGAGCTTAAGTTACAAATGGCTGAATACAAAATTACATGAATACTAATAATAAAAAAAAAAAAGATTCACATGAATGTTTATTGACTGACCCAACAACTTTCTATTATTAGTAACTTTTCTTTTTCATTACAGGGAAACATAGCTAAATCTATCTCTGTAGTAATTGCAAATGCACCATATAGATTAAGATTAGGTTGAAATCTGCATTTGCCTTGGGTTTTAAACCAGATCTCATCTTTTCTCTCTTGACAGAATCCCACAGAAACGGGTTCCTCAGCGCACTCAAAGACAGTCCTGCAAGATATCCTTTTATCAGCATAAGGATCCATTTTGGTTGTCATTTATTTGTCGTTTTAGTGAGTCTGACAGCTACCTTGGCTGCGTAGCAAATGCTGGTTTAAGTAGAGTTTAAACTACTTTGTTGCATTGTAATTGAACAGAGCCTTGTTCCAGCTACAGCATGGTTTATGACACGTCTCTCCACCTTTTCTGCCAAGCTGTTGTACCTGCAAAATCCATGTTCCATGTGACAGAATGCAAAGTGGCCCAACCTTCTGAATTTCTTAGCTTTACCTATGAATAGCCACCATATATCTTGGGTCTTTATGGTTCTTGTCATGAGCTATAAGCAGTTCAAATAGTCGTTTAAAAGGAGGTTTAGTAGCTGCATTGAAAATACCAGCAAAATGAAAACATTGCTTGTGAGAGCTCAGTGAAGAATTCTTCTCTACCATCAAAAGGACAGGTCATGTAAAGTATCTGTCATGAAAGCAGAGTGTGTCTGTGTTGTAAATGCCACAGCAGAGTCGGATAAAGGCTCTGTGTTTGTTATCAGTCAATAACAGTGTTGGATAGAAAGCGGGCTGAAAGGAGTACCTGTCACCAATCCACCATTTTGTGATAGACGGAGAGTGTATGAGAAGTACTGTGTATTATAACCACCTAATATTCGAACTGATTCTTAAATTACATGCTCTACATGCAAAATGGGGGTAACACAGGGTACAACTTAATGGAGTTTCCCCAAGTAGAACACCCTCTGAGATTCAAGCACAGAAAAGGAGTGACTCTAGTAAGTGCACATTAGAAAATTTGAACTATTTACATGTAATATCTGAGCAGGTTTAGATTTTTTAAGATTCAACAAATTGCTTCTACTTCCACATTCGCACGTTAGGTTTTAGTGTGAAATGAGAGTCTGTCAGCTTCACAGGTCAGTGTGTTAGCCAGGGAGTTATCAGATGTGCAGACTTGTCCACTCTGTCCTCACTGCGTGTGCATGCACAGCAATCTGTCAGTGATAATTAGGGCATAGTGCAAATTTCTAAGGTTCTAAGGCAGCAATTTTCCCTTACATCTGCACTGAGGATTGCTTTCCTTGACCCTTGATTACTGTGCTGGAGGTTGTCGTGTGTTTTTTCTCCGTGTGGTCAATAGTGGGTCTCTCCGGCTTCCACACCTACCTAATTGGATCCAATCAGACCACAAATGAAGATGTAAGTAAAGAATGTGTGTGTATTTATTGGAATTCATTGTATAGGACGTACACGACCGTGTTTAGCCAGCAGTTTTGCTTCACGTTGCCGTGCATATGTAAACCTCTTGGAAAAATAAAGCACAGGGAAACAAAATATAAGACTATATTCAGCTTCACTCTTATCTAGATTATTCAGTGGTTTTGTCAAACTATTAGCAATGCCACAGTAATTTATGCTGACTGTGAAGTACTGTTTCACACATCAAGTCTGTGACACAAAAAAAAAAAATCACATCCGTAACGCAAAGATGTCACATCTATAACGCAAAAATGTCTCAGCCGTAATGAAAAAACGCCACAGCCACAACGCAGAAATGTCACATCCATAACACGAAGACGTCACTTGCTTAATGCAATGATTCCAATACTTTAAAAAAAAAAAGTCACAGTCGTAACCCAAAATGTAACGGCTGTAACGAAAAAAAAGTCACATGCATAACGCAAAACCGTCACAACCGCATTCCAAAAATGTGACTTCCATAACACAAAGATGTCAGATCCACAAGAATACATTTTCCTTAGTCATGTGTATACACCAAAGCAACAAATACTTTTTAAAGCTTTTCTAATTTTAGTTTATTTTTAATATGATATATATATATATAGGTCTTTTTAAATTTAGAGCACTTTGGGCATTTTGTTGAAAATGTATAGTCTCTGCCCATGTGATGCCCTTCACTCCGTGTATCCTAAAGTCACTGAGTACTTAAAGTCAATGAGCCCAGTGTCTTAAAGTGCGTGTAGTCCATTAACTGTTGTATCCACAAGATTGTTGATGTAGCAGTGTTCAGTTGGATGAAGGTGTTCGCACATGGCATATGACCTTGAATTCTATGCTCTCGTCTGTCTAGCATACGGATTTTGTAACGGTTCAATCTACAGAGACCTCTTGAAGACTTTCGCTTGCCATTTCCTAAACTGGAAAATTCTGAGCACTACATAGAACACTATTAGATTAGAGATTGAAGTAAATGATTTCCTTAGACGGGATTGATCATAGCTCTGTGAAAGTAGTCTCCTTCCGTCGCATAAGGTTAATAAAGTAACGGAATATAAACTTAACACATAACGATAGGAATATCTTTGGAAAACAATTACTCTGCTCTGTTTATTTGTAAAAATTCTGAGAAGTCTGAGAAAGGACGTTGCCATAGTAACCCGCTGTATTTTTTGGAGAAGAGTGACGGTGCACATGAATCAGACTAAACAACACATTGTATTTTGGGTAGTTTGTGGCTGTTAGGGTACATTGTTTGTACACTGACTGTCATTAGGTATTAAGAGATTAAAATAGTGCACTGGATATTCTCACTACGAAATGACAGATTCTAAATATAGTGCACTTGAAAGTGAATAGGGTATAGTTTGGAACACCTCTTATTGTATATTGAGTCCTGTCTCTTTAGCCAACCACGCTAAAAATTTTTATAATCGTAAAATCTTACATGGTATATCCATAAACTACCACGCTTTTAGACCCCCTCGTTCTCTCTCTCATTTCCTTTGTCAACGCTGACCGTGTTTCTGTTCTCTCTAGATTAAGGGGTCATGGTCATCAAAAAGAGGGAAAGATAACTACAACCCTTATAGCTATGGAAACATCTTCACAAACTGTTGCGCAGCCCTCTGTGGTCCTCTTCCACCCAGGTAAGTTACAGAAGCTCAGGTGTGGTTAATGTAACCTGAGCTAGCATAATTGCATCAATCCATTTCATTAACAATGTCAAAAAAAGAGTTTCAGATTAGTCTGCAATAATGTATTGTAATAATCTGTTGCATATTCTGGCAATTAGTTATCCAGTCAGGGATGGACAAATCACTAGCCAGGGTGCCTGGGACAAGCAGATTTTTGCATTGCCGTACCTGACGGTAGAATGATTTTTACTAGCCAGATTAATTAGCGTGTACAGATCTTTCTGAGATCACGCACAACCGGGTATGTTCAAACACAAAGTGTTATGTGCTAGCATAATACACACAGTACATCACCTTGCAGTTAAACATGTATTGAGAAAAATACTTTCATTAATGTACTTAGCTAGCTAAATAGCTTGCTATATGTTGGCTACATTACATTATGTTGGCTTCCACTTTTTAGCCAGGTCAATTAAGTTTCTGTGCATTCAAAAATAGGTCTGAGAAACACACTGGAGCTTTTACTTCCCTCGGGGCTAGCTAATGAATTCATCATTTGTCCACATCTGGAAGTACACTGTAAAGTATTTGGACGCACACCCATATGTACTTCTTGAACATGTAATTCTAAAACTATGGGCATTATTATGGACTTGGTCCCAGTGCTGTTATAACAGTTTGCACTCTTCCGAGAAGCCCTTCCACTAGATTTTGGAGCGTGGCTGTGGGGATTGGTGCTCATTCAGCCACAAGCGCATTAGTGAAGTCAGGTGTTGGGCAGATGTTGGGCGAGGAGGTCTGGGGTGCAGTCTGCCTTCCAGTTCATCTCAAAGATGTTCAGTGGGGTTGAGATCAGGGCTGCATGGGGGCAAATGGTGCACAGTTCACTTCATGCTACACATTTTAGCATAAACTATGAGGAAATTATTTCATTTGATAATTACCCATCAGTATATACAGGTATTTTGGATGGTTTGGACAGTTTCTTGTGATTACACACTCGCAGGGAGAGTTCCTATGCCATTAAGGCTTCCATTTTGTTTATCAGAGAGATTAAATGCAGATGTTCTCCTTGGCTGTTGTGTTCTTAGCAAATATATTGCCTCATTTCTGTAATGCTAGTAAGTCTTTCCATCATTCATTTTACTGAGAAATCCTTCATATCTGACAGCTTATCTCAGTTGAGAAACAAGTCTATTTTCTTCTGCTTGCACTGTCACCAAAGAGACAGCACTCCCGTAGAGTCAGAGCGAATGACAAAACCGTTCTCTCAGCTGTTTTGCTGTGCGCAAAGGTTATTTCACATGTGCTGTGTGCTTCGTGCTTATAGGTCACTCCTGCTCTGTGTGAAAGGTGTAGATTTCACAGTAGGGATTTATCACATGAAGATTCGGTGTATCTATATGATTAAACGCGGGTCAGAGAGCTAGTAAATTTCAGAATATTTTAACAAACATGACTTGCTCCTTAAAATGATAGTTTACTCTGGTTATATTACAACTTTATCTAAATATTATGACTATTATCTTTCAGAGTATGGCCATTAAGTGTCGTTCACCTTCACACAGATTGTACATTGCAGCAATAATAGTAGTCTCATGACTACAGCATGTTCTATAAATCAGCAGACCAGCATTTCACACATTAATTAGTCTTCGTTTTGAGCTTTGGATTGGACCATGGCGATTGTACTCTGTATTTTTTTTTTGTCCCTTCTAAATCAGGGTAACGACATAGAATCACCATGATCAGACGTTTGCGAATTTGTTCACACTATGTCAGCAACCATAGCAAAACGGCTTCACACTTGACTCTGACACAGTTTTTTTCCCCCCAATAAAATAGAGATATCCACCTCGAATTTTTTTTCACCAGTCAGTAAATTTGTTGCTGTATTTCACTGCACATTTTTTTACCACCTTTTTTTAAAAATTATTTTCTAAACTGTTTATATCTTCTGTAATGTAAATGATAACAGGAACTTGTTTCACGGACATTCCACAACATTAAATATAACTATAAACTAATAAAATATACTGCGTGACGTTCTTTAGTAATCGTTGTGAAATGGCTGTGATATAAGAGGAACGAAACAATTCGGAAAGTCCCAATATTGGAAAATAATTAACTTCTTACCACCCTGTTGTTGAGTATTTTTCCGACAACAGCACACCCAGTTGTGTTTTATTCTTTACTTAATGCTTGCTGAATGTACAAAGTTGGAACACTGGAAAAAAAAAAATGATGACCATTTTTCTGAAAAACAATTTAAAACAAACCATCACATTGGTTTTGAAAATATTCTTGTGTGTGATTGTAAGTGGTACAGTATTACAGTTATCAATACAGCCTACATGATATGGCATATCACATGCAAATTCCACATCGGTGTGAAGATTGTCATCTTGAAGGGAACTGCTTATCTGACTTTGATTTGCAAAACCTGCAAGAGCATGTTGAGCACCAATGCTGTTAGCGAAGAACAAGATACAGGAGCATCAAAACATTCAGACTCGAATCTGTGCTCATTTCCACACAACTTTTACAGTGAAGACTAGTGGTTCTGTCACTTACTGACACAGAAGCCCGCCTTATTCTAATAAAGCTGCATCTGGATTTCTGTAAAGCCGTCTGTTGTTCAAAGTGCTATATAAATAAAAAATAAACTGAACTGAATGTTAGTATATTCTGATGTAGTGCCGTCGATGGAATTTGACCTGGGTGATGTATGATATCCGGTTTACCTTCATGTGTGCTCCGTGCCTGAATGCTCTACGTGCCTTTCCTCATTTCCCATGACGTCGGCTTTACATCATTTTGCATACAGATAGTCCCTATCACTTCTTATCTCCACTTCAGCACAGCATTTCTTTAGTCCTGGCTTTCACTTTGTGCTCCTGAACGGTCACATATCTGTTAAACATATCTGTCCACAGAAAGGATCATTTAGCAAGACCTGCCTGAACTGGCCTGGTTTCATATAGTGCAAGTGGTGGATATCTAAAATGTGGGCTGTTTTTTTGCGGTGTGTGCACGTCTGTGGACATGAGACAGAGAGAGAGATTAATTCTCAAAATAAATCCTGCTTGGCACGATTTCTAAAACACATACAGCATGATCCTGGCACATGTTTTGGCTCTGTACTGAAGCACAGTGGATTTGTATTGAGCAGTGACTTTGAGATTAAAGAATGTCAGGTTTATTTTCAGGTTATGTAAATCTGTCTGTCTGTCTGTCTGTCCGTATAGCAGTCAGGAGTCTTTATGGTCTGACCATTATAAAGTAGATTATAAAATGATATGGATTAAAGTTCTCAATCACCGTGACCGATTTCAGACATATCAGTCTTACAGCAGTCATCTTTGACACTGATGCATGCTGTATAGTTAGCTGTAGAATTATTGGCACATTTTTCTGGTTAATCTGCTTACCTTCATAAAGAAAACACGAGAAACATAGACATCTGATATGCAATTGAAGGAAATTTATGGCACCCCTGCAGCAATAATAATAATAAGCAGTACTTAGCAATAATTCATGCCGAATTATTATTCTATTTCTCCCAATTTTGTCTCTACGCTCTACAAGTTAATCTCTGTGTGGCCAGTTAGAGAGCAGCACGCACGCTCTGTATGCACTTACCAGCCACTTTAATAGAAACAGCTGTACCCCTGCCTATTCATGCAATTATCCGATCAGCCAGTCATGTGACAGCAGTGCAGTGCATAAAATCATGCAGATACAGGTCAAGAGCTTCAGTTTTTCACATCAAACATCCACTGGACAGCTGAAGATTGTAGAAAGACCAGGAGATGTTTTTCCCAATCTTCAACTGTTTAGTCTGGGTGAGCCTGAGCCCACTGTAGCCTCAGATTCCTGTTCTTGGCTCCCAGGAGTGGAACTCGGTGCGATCTTTTGCTGTTGTAGCCAATCCGACTCAAGGATCGATGTGCTGTGTGTTCGGAGCTGCTTTTCTGCTCACCGTGGTTGTAAAGAATGGTTACTTGAGATATCGTTGCCCACCTGTCAGCTTGAAACAGTCTGGCCCTCTCTCATCAACAAGGCATTTCCGCCAACAGAACCACCGCTTACTGGATGGTTTTTAGTTGTTTGCACCATTCTGTGTAAATTCTAGAGGCTGTGTTGTGTGAAAATCCCAGAAGCTCAGCAGTTTCTGAAATACTTAAACCAGCCCATCTGGCACCAACAACCATGCCAGGGTCAAAGTCACAGAGATCACATTCTTTCCCACTTCTGATGTTTGATGTGAACATTAACTGAAGCAAGACCTGTATCTGCATGATTTTATACCTTGTGCCACTGTCACACGATTGGCTAATTGCATAATTGCATGAATGAATGAGCAGCAAATTTTTACACATTTGTACTTCCTGAAATTTTTTAGTACTTATATTAAAATCCCTTGATTAAAGTGAGACGTTTCTATTTGTAGCCACATCCAACCCATTGCTTCTGAATGTATCAAACATTAAACTTTCATTAAGCTTAAACTAGACTGACTTAACCAGTTCCACCACTGTGTACACACACACACACACACACACACACACACACACACACACACACACACACACACACACACACACACACACACACACACACACACACACACACACACACACACACACACACACACACACACACACACACACACATACATACACACATACATACATACATACACACATACACACATACATACACACATACACACACACATACATACATACATACATACATATTTATATATATACTCTTGCCTTCAGTCATTTCAGACATTGCACTTGGTTCAAGCTGTACCTTTTCTT
The DNA here is from genome assembly GCA_022985145.1 of Pangasius djambal. NCBI lineage: Eukaryota > Metazoa > Chordata > Actinopteri > Siluriformes > Pangasiidae > Pangasius > Pangasius djambal. The sequence goes on along the minus strand of CM040984.1, from coordinate 7,533,303 downwards.
GGTACTGCTTTATTTAGTGGCCCTGCAACAATATGCACTGTACACCAATGCGCTGAATATACACTAAACCCTTCTGTCCCAGTGTGATGCCAATTATAAATGATGTGATAGTCGAGTGACCTCTGCATTTGTCAGGCATTCATTTCAAGTGGACTCAGTGGATAAACAGGATTTCAGTTGCTCATTAACCTTCTCTGCTCTGACCCCTCTGTGCCAGTCTCAAACCTCACCATACAGTCATGGATTGTTTGGCATGTTACTACAAGCCTGGTCTTTAATCAACACAGGTTTTTTTTACAGATTTATTTTAGTGTCTGCAATGTCAGACATTCGAATAGGTCCTATGCTGTAACAGTTACTACACAGTGCCATTTACTAGCTGAAACACGTCATTGTTTGTCTACTGTTCTCTCATATTGTGTACCATTTCTTTCTTAAAATGCTGCTTTGTGTGTGTAATTTGACCTTTAAAACGTTGAGTGATAACCTGAAGACGATGATGATGATGATGATGGGTTTTTCCTGCTAATTCAGCATGTCACTTTTACATGATTGCATGTCAGAATGTCTGTGTGTTTGTCCCCACAGTCTCCTCGACAGAAGAGGCTTGGTCCTGCCCGATACGCTGCAGCCTGCACCACCCACGAATGGTATCACAATGTACGGTGCCACTCAGTCCCAGACCCGCATGGTAAGTGTGAACTCAATGTGCAGCAACATGGAACTCCGAACAACCTTATGTACAAAAGAGCTGCACCGTTTTTTCCCTTTTGCAGTGTAATGGGGTAATATAACAAGATAAAGATGTCCTGTAAAAAAAAAAAAAAAATTCCTATTAGCTCATTTTCATACAAACAAAAAAAAATAATTGCTTGATTTACATCATCATAACTTGAATTTTATTAGTTTTGCTAATATTCTAGTTAATGATAACAATAAACTTCATTTACAGAGCAAATTGCATTTAAATTGTAGGTAATGTCATAGAATGCACAAGGATAAAATAAAAGATGAGGTGAAAATAGCAGTACAAAAATATAGAGATATCTATCTATCCATCTTTCCATCTATCTATCTATCTACATGTAAATTTTGGCATTTGGCAGATGCCCTTATCCAGAGCGACTTACAATAGTGCTTTGAAGTCTAGCAAAAATACATTCTGATATTGGCTCACTAGGTGTCAAACTAGGAATACCATCAGTCCAAAACTCTGTTGGGGAGGTAATAGACAAGCGCTCAGACAATACTTTTTTTTTGGTAAGTGCTAACTTAAGTACTTTATGAAGAGGTAGGTCTTTAGACGTCGTTTGAAGACTGCCAGTGACTCAGCTGTTCGGACATCTAGGGGAAGTTCATTCCACCACCTTGGTGCCAGAACCTACCTATCTATCTATCTGTCTCTCTCTCTCTCTCTCTCTCTCTCTCTCTCTCTCTCTCTCTCTCTCTCTCTTTCTATCTGTCTCTCTCTCTTTTATATATATATATATATATATATATATATATATATATATATATATATTATATTATATTATATTATATTATATTATATTATATTATATTATGAATGACAGCTGTTTTCACATCTCAGTGGGGGCAAATATTATTGAATATATCATGATTCCTTCTTGGAAGATGTCATTATAGACTTATGCATTTAACTGAAATCAAAAAGTGGTCATATGAGGAATAAAAATAATAGCATAGGTTATTATTTATAATAGCTTATTTATATATACTTTTATAATAGATTATTTATGTTTCCTTTTTGTAAATCAAAAGAACAAAGAATTGTTTTTTAAACCCAATTGAATCAAAACCAAATCAAATTGTGAGTTTTAGGATATTCCCACCCCTACACAGCTGGAACTGCTGTGTCTGGAGACATTCTTTTTAATCCCCAGTATCCAGAAATTTTGTTACAAAAAAAAAATTATATTTATCTCTATGTCAGAATAGTATGGTGAGTAGTCCGTCATCAGCCCATTGCGTTCCGTGCTGTGATGTCCTTCATGTGTGAAAATGCAGCCTTTCCAGGAATCTGATGGCCTGCTGTGGGCTGAGCCTCAGTAAACCCTCAGCTGAACCAAATCAGTGCCAAGGCACACTAAACACCTCTCGGTACCAAAGACGACTTCTAGTCACTCCACTGTCCTCGCTCTCTGGCCTCGCCTTTGAAATCCCTAACGTAGATGCCAGTGGATGTAAATGTTTATGCTAATAGAGATCATGGCTTATCATTCAAATTATACAAATTGAATTCATCACACGGTCACACCTGGTTTCTGGTCACAGTCACACTTTGGTCACAGCTGATTTCTCAGTGCCAACCCTATCGGAAAGATTATGTTAGGAATCAAGCATGACGGTGCGCTCTGTTATAGGAAAATAATCAACAACAGTGTGGTTTGATGCAGCCTAACGTGAAGCAGTTGCAGTTACCACCTCATAGTGGATTATTTTTCAACAACAGCATGTCTCAGAGTGTTATATTTCTCTTATACCACAGCAAATTGCCAAGGATTACATTTATAATTTATTAAAAGAATGGCATGTCATAGTATTAAACATTTATAGTTGCATTAAATGTTGTGGAACATG
>CM040984.1:7509002-7530602 GCA_022985145.1 Pangasius djambal | reverse complement strand
GGGCAATCCTCCAGGAGGCTTGGAGTAATATATCAAGTCAATGTTTGAATAAACTGACTGCTCGGATGCCTAGTGTTGTCCCTTATTATCAATGCAAAATGGTCACTAACTAAAGAGGATTTATGCTGATATTGCCCAAAAACCCTATTTTGTTCAGGCGTTTCCAAACTTTTGGAGGGCAGTGTATATATATAAAAATCTATCATGATGTTATCAATATTTATCGTATTGTCCACCCCTAGTGCTGATATTGCTGGTGATCTGCTGTAAAGTGAAAAGTATTATTATTATTATTATTTATGGCTTAGTAAAGAATTCAGGGGACCTTAGTGGTTTCAATTATTCCTCATCTGCATGGTGATGGCCTTGCAGCTTTGTTCACCCATTTTTTTTACGTCTTGTAATTACAAAATTATTGATGAATAAAGAGCAGAAGTAACTGCTGGTGATGAAATGTTCACTTTGACCTCTCAGGCTGCTCAAGTCACATGGCTTAAATTCACCATCAAAGATTTTTATCTTGAAATCTTTCTGATTTTAGTCCAGTGACCCCTCTAGTGATTATAGACAATATTTTGTCACGCCATTTTAATCACAGGTTCATTTTTTTTTTTTTTAAATTCTCCCCCTCTATGCAGTTGTTGTTTGGGCAAATCTACTGCACTTTTCTAATGTCAGAGGGGTGTTCCTCTCTCTTTCCCCTCGTCATACTGCGTGATTTGATAATGTGGCAGATCTCATTCCATGCCACAGAAAAGCACAATGCCGGTTAGTAGCAGGGAAGAGATTTGTGAAATACGAGATGCATTTTACTCCTCTGTCTGACCTGTAATGCTTTTTTTTTTTTTTTTTTTTCTCCCGTAAATACCATCTCTCCCCTGTGCCATACAATTATTTATACTCATGCTGATATCCTGATCAAGATGGACCATTATGGCACTGGTTTTGTAATTGGATCGATGTTTCTATTTGCGCTGGCTATGGAATAGCTTATTACTACAGAGCTATAAGTGTGCATTAGTCTCTACTGAAAAGGAAAAGAAACTAAAAATAAATAAATCACATGACCAATTTGTTTGCAAAAAAATAAAAAATGAACACGTGAAGGTGAAGTAAAGTAAAGGTGAATTATACCCAGTGATCAAGGGCACAGTCTGTTACAGGTTACTGATCATTTCCCTAGCAGCATTGCAGCGGTTTCACAAACATGCAAATGCAATGGCTTATTAGGAAGCGCATCACCACAAAACAAGGAAATGACTCAAATCACACTGCTAAGGCAGCCAAGAACTTGAGAAGGGAAAAGTGGGAGGAAGGTCCAATATGTTGTTCCCATTTCTATCTGCTCAGGCTCGTATTGCACTTAATGAAAGCAGAGCGAAGCCAGAAACCCTGCAAAAGAAGCAGCTGACTATGGCGTCAGCAGCGCAGCTGGAAAAGTGAGGCAAAGTAACGGAAAGATGATGGTGTTAGTGGCTTGCCGTGTAAAGTCAAGATAAATATAAAAATACGTTATTGTTCTACCACAGCGTGTTCGAATTCTTAATTCTGATTGGTTGTTAATAAGGTTTCCATAATAGCAGCTCTTACAGTAGTTGTGGCTACAAGACAAATCACAGGTTTATATTAATGCTATTAGTGCTTTATAAATAAAATGTATTATTATTATTATTATTATTATTATTATTATAATGCACTTGTTCGGAAACGTTAGCTTTTCTATAGTAACGCCTAATTCACAAAGAACTTGACGATTGATGCTCCGAAACATCTCTGTTATTTAACAGAGAAAAACATTTAAAAGATGGTTATTTAGCTTTTTTGGAAGGAGTCTCAGTGCTTTGTAAACAACTGAGGCAAAGTTGTTCCTTTCAGCAGTTTTCTCAGTAACATGACGAGCTGCATTTTTTGTCTTGTTAAAGGTGCATTATATATTATACATAATATTATAATAGATTAGATTTTTACTCATTGAGCCCGCCCCCATTTCCACCCATGTACACACAAACTTATGGTGGTTAAACTAGTTAGCATGCTGCGTAGAGCTACCATTAGCAAAGACTGTCATGACATCACTTCGAAGCACACTTGGACATTCAGCTGCTCTGTAAAAAAAACTCTGAAACACGCCTTGGGGGCGTGTCCATAAAATGACTGACAAGAGGCCAATCCAAATACTGAGACAATGGCTAAAACTTTTTTTTTTTAAATCCTTTCCATTATAATTTTTTACTTTACTTGTACCAGCAAGTAATGGAAATTATCGAGTATTGCACCTTTTAACTTGAAGAGACAAGAAGAAAAGAAAAGAGAGGCTGGTGAGGAAGTAGCATTTTATAGCTGCTATTAGTCATTGTTTTTAACTACAAAGTACTAAGTGTTGACAAAGTGCTGTGATATAAGATGAATAGAACGTGCTCAATGTCATTCCGCTTTACATCAGGTCACATCACACCACCCTGTTGTCGATTATTTAACTATAACAGCGTTTCGTGTTGTTTTACGCATTATTAATATACTCCTACACGGCTCAAACCCTGTACTTTCCATTTAATATCTTATAAAATAATAATTATTTTTATTATTAAGAGCAAAACAAATAATTTTGATGTCATTCTCTTAATACTGCTGGTGATTTATCTGAAGATAAAGGAAATATTTTTCCACTTTTCTACAGCTTGTGTTTCTTCCTTCCTTCCTCCCCCTACTGCCTGTTCATCTCGCGGTTGTGTTATACTGTAGTGCTTTTGTTTTGCTACATTCTTCTAACTTGCAGCATAGTCTGCTGATCAGTCAGTCTGTTTAGTTGTTCTATAAATACACAAGTTCATCATAGGACAGATAAACGAGCATCTTTGTCAGTGACATAAATAAGAGAGTGACGAGAGACAGAGCTTTGTGACCTGACTGGGTTTTAGCCCTTAAAGCCGCCGCAGCGCTGAGCTTGTGTAGCTCTTTGTTCTCCTTCAGCCAGAAGGTCCAGCTTTCTTGGGAAATGATAAAGGCCTTTTGAAGTCATTTGCTTTCACAGTCCCAACATGGCTTCATCTGATCACAAAAGCTGTATTTTGTGGCAGCAGGAAGTGCCGTAATAAGGGGGACAATGCCACAAGCGTCTCTATAAATGGACTTTTCCAAGAACTGCGTCGGCATTTCTGGAAACGCTGAAGCTATACAGGTGCCAGATGTACTTAATCAGGTAACAGATATGCCTTTAATGCACATAGTCGTCATACTTCATCTAAATGATGTGATTTCTCTTAGATTAGGATTGTTTTTAAAGTAGTAATTTGTGAAAAACTGAGTGCGAGTTTTCTGTTGGAGTATCCACACTGATTGTGGTGCGACAGTGAACACAGCATGACTAGCACCTGAAAATCTCTCACGCTGTCTCCGTTTCAACCACTTTTCAGTATTCTTGCTTCCAGAATGCTGCCATTTGTCATTCAGTAATCAAATTCATGTAATGAGGTATTAAAGGGACAAAAAATATTTTTTTTAAAAAATGGATTTGTATTGAAAGTTAATTACTATTGCTAATAGTGTAGTCCCTGCTCTAAAGTCTGCTAGTATCTAATTTATCTAATTCAACATACTGATGTCTATATCCACCGAATAACGTGTATAGAGGAGGAGTTTGTACCTACCACAAAAAAACTCAGAACTCGCTATTTATTTTTATTTAGAAAATACAATGTTTTATAACCACTGATGATAAAGATGATAATGCTACACTGCTGCAAGCTAATTTGCAAGTTAATTTAATTTGGTTTGCCTTTTTATACTTTACACTCATACTTTATATACACAATTGGGGTGCCAGTTTCTTTTTAGATAACAGGTTACATTAGACTCAGTCCAATGTCAACTGGGCTAGACCAAAGAAAAAAAAGCAAAGGTTTGTAGACCAATAACACATGAACAACTCCTCTTAAATGAGTGCATTTATCTGCAAATAAAAAAAATTGTGACTGCGCAAGTTTTCACTCCACTCTTGCCGTGAAACCCCAAAGTTCCTACGGAAAGAGGCGCGGTTATAGAGTCAGATTTTTAGATTGCTAAAGCAGAATTACATCATGAGCACATAGTAGCTGAGTTTATTGCCTCCTAGTTGATGAGACTAGCTTTACTATCGTCAAATTTCAAAGTTATGGTCCACAAGACAAATTTTATCGAGAGCACCGTTTCTAAATTCATTTGGTGGGTCAGATTACCACTTTTATCAGTCCAGTTCTGGCCTGCAGGATGTAAGTTTGCCTCCCACTTCTAAATATTCAGCAGAAAGTTGGATTTAAAGGATAGCATTAATGTGAAGTCTAAGAAACTGGGAGGGGGAAAAAAATCTTGACATTTAAATGCTTTTATAGTCAGTCTAATTTAGTGCAGCTTTAAAAGCCTTGTCTATTTATTGTTAGTACATAATTAAAGATGGCATTAAGACGTTTTTTTTTTTAAACAGAAGCACTTTTTTTGAGAGTTAAACTCTTTCACACAATCATTTACACTGTATATATAATATAAATGTAAAAATAAATTTATTTTCCAAATCAAATATCTGATATACCTTTTTTATTTTTATATATTTATATATATATATATATACACACACACACACACACACACACACTACTGTGCAAAACTCTTTTTTTAAAGAGAAGGATCGTCACACCAAATATTGACTTCGTTACATTTACTACTGTTTACTGCTCTTTATAGTATTTTTTTTAAAAGTAGAAACATATTTAATTTCGTTATTTTTGATGGCATCTTTGCTCTACAGCATTTCTTATTGACTTTATATATGTATATTTATATATATGTGTGTGTACATGTGTGTGTATATATAACACTCTTGCTGTTAGTAATTACAGTCCTTGTGAAAGGGAAATCACATTATAGAAAAGGATACTAAACAGTACCTTTGCTTGTTGCTATCATCATCTTTTGTACCTTTAGGGTGTATCTTTTACCTTCCTTCTGTATCAGGGTGCATGTAGTGTACCTGTAGAGCTTTACTCTAAAAACTAATTACGGTCCATTTATGCATGTTAATCTATTGTAAAAGGCACACTGTATCCACTATATCCATTTGCAGGTGAAAAAGACACATTTTCCTTGGTACACCTTTAATTAGTTTTCAGAGAGTGTACCAACCACCACTAGTTTAAAGACTCACATTAGAATTGGCAGCATCACATACAGTCTAGCACCACGTCTTGTCACTACATAAAATCTAGCATGTTAATAACCACTGTGGAAAGCTTGTTTACCCTTTTAAGTCAACAATGTGGTTTATCAAAACACCACAATTACACCACACACTGTACCTACTTCTGTCTAAAGCTGCTTCATGTTGGCCGTTCAAAAGGAAGTTCTGCCTGGCTGCTTTGCTCCTTACCACAGACCTGCATGCTTTTTTTTATTTAGCACAGTTCAGTAGAACAATGAATCCATCTTTAATAAATAATACACACTCTATTGAATACAGCTCCAATTAACATGGAATCTAGTGAGTAAAACACTTGTCCCCCCTGAGAGAAAAATGAGTCAGACCTCATAAAACCTAATAATGAGACTTGATAATTAAGTCGCATCTTCATAATTAAGGGCCATTACTAAAACAATGTGGAGAGAAATATGAAATTACAAGCTATGCCCGGAGACATGATGTCCTCATTTAGACTCTCATTAAGGAAGAAGCATGGAATCTGTTGATGTACGAGTTAGCTGCAGGGTAGTCGCACCTTAAAGCTGTCTGAATACACTCGCTGGCCACTTTAATAGGAACCCCTGTTCATCCGTGCGATTATCCGGTCAGCCAATCGTGTGGCAATAGCACAATGCATAAAGTCGTGCAGATACAGGTCAACAGCTTCAGTTCATGTTCACATCAAACATCAGAATGGGGAAAGAATGTGATCTCCGTGACTTTGAGCATGGAATGGTTGTTGCTGACAGGTGAGCTGCTTTGAGTATTTCAGAAACTGCTGATCTCCGGAGATTTTCACACACAGTAGTCTCTAGAGTTTATACAAAATGATGTGGAAAAACATCCAGTGAGTGGCAATTCTGCAGGAAGAAATGTCTTGTTGATGAGAGAGGTCAGAGGAGAATAGCCAGACTGGGTCAAGCTGACCGGAAGGCTACAGTTACCTTTTTTTAAAAAAAAAAAAAAAAGCATCTCAGAATGCACTACCCCACCAAACCTTGTGGTAGATGGGCTACAGTAGCAGAAAACCTCATCAGGTTTCACTCCTGTCAGGAAAAAAAACAAAACAAAACAGGAATCTGAGGCTACAGTGGGCACAGGCATACTGAAACTGGACTGTTGAAGATCACCAGCTTTCCAGTTTCAGTGAACCTCTCACTGTCAATGTCATTGTCCTCTACGAGGTGTGACAGGGTGACACAGGGACACTGGAGGCTAGTGGGGAGAAGAGAGAGTGAAGAGAGCACAAACATTTCAGAACATTGCCACAGGCTGATCTGTTCAACATCCTCTCTGTGTTGTTCCTAAAATAAAATCCTGTGATGAAAGTAATAACATTTTGGAGGCCAATCCCTCTAAATGCCCTATATGTCTACTGCTAAAGCACTAAGCAGAGTTACTGAGATAGTGGATCTATATTCAGAAGCCAAAAATAATGCCTTTAAAAGATTATTTTGACAGTAATGCTATTAAAGCTTGTAGTAAAATAATCTCAGATTGGTATAAAGATGATTAACCATAATCTAAGACCTGCTTCTTTTGATAATATTGATGAATTTAGCATGCAGATATGGTTTGACTCTGTTTTTGTGAAGTATTACATTAATGAAGGCATTCGATGAGATGTGCTTTTGCTTATGATTCAGTGAAATGATTTCTGCTGAGGTCTCGACTTATATCACACTTTGAAAGCCATATAGATGCGCCGTAGTTTCAGCCGTATTTCTTTCCTTTACTTTCATTGTGAAAGGCCTCCGAAGAGCCATTCCTTACTTATAAGTAGCTCCACCTGAAATAGCACAAAAAAACCCCAGTGACATCTTGTGAATATTTTAGTATTTTTTCCCTCTCCTCTTAGTTTGATAGTATGCCATTTATTATAATACATTTTTTCCAGTGAGCGTTCTGTTCAAGTGGTTTTCTTGATCTTTCTGTTAAGTGCTGTGAAGTTTAACTGCTGAGGTGGAAAAAGTACTGAGAAATAATACTAACGTTAAAGTATAGATAATGTTTCGAAATCGTACTCAATTAAAAGTAGAGGTATGCAACCAAAATATATACTCAGCTAAAAGGAAAAAAGTTGTTACTTTTAAATGTACTCAAGTATTAAAAGTAAAGACATTTTACCTATGAGATTAAGTTGTTAATATTTTCATGTTAAACACGACTTTTATTACTTATCTCAAACATTTAAAACCAATTTAAAGCAACTACTACATTTTGCCTGAAGCCATCATTCAATCCCCGTAAGATTTTTCGGATCGTTTGCATGACTAACACTACATACTTTGATAGTGAATTAATCAAAAGTGAAATATCATGTAAATAACCAATATTTACCATTTGCTAGAATTTGACTTGCTGCCTAGCCATTTGATGTTAGCTACTGGAATCGATGCTAGTCTAACCTGGCATTAGCAACGAAATCAAGCTAACTTCGGTAAATATCACCGGTTAATGTTATCGAATTATTGAAACTACATCAGCATGCTTTTTCAAATTAGATGCCGTTCATGTCTTCTAGTGAGTCAAAGGAAACGCCACCTTTTATACAAGTCTTTTCTTATTCCAGCACAATGAAATATTTTAGTGAGGTAAAGCCAGGAACACTCATCCTCAAGCTCCATCTTCAGACGCACATGGATAGCTGTAGCGCTAACTACATTGTGCAGCAAGAGAAGGTCACCGATGATGCACGGCACGGTTCCTGATCATTTCTCTACACTGATGTACATGATTGGATGCTGAAGTGAAATGACTGAATGCTAAACTGAGCCCGTTTTACTGATGTGTAGCGTACAGTCTTTTGCCTGGAGACCTTTGAGATTTCTAAGAGTACTCTGAAAGTCTAAATAAAAATGTTAGGAGTAAAAAGCAAGGCCTTTTTCCCTTGGAAATGTAATCCATTGAGAGTACCAAGTATTTTTACCAAAATAATACTGGCGTATAGTACTGAAATAGAATTCATCAAGTGTAACAGGTATAGAAAGTTACAACTTGCCGATATCTTGCCTGTAGTTGATAACATACCTAAAGGGGTGAATTTAAGAGAAATTGGTCACATTTAAGTACATCAGCATTGTAGGACAATGCAGCAATTTAACGTTAACCTTCAAGTAACATTTTTATGGTACTTAATGTCATCACTGGGAAAAACGATTGTTTTTTTTCTTTTTTCCCCAGACCACTTTATAGGCATACTGTTATAAAAATGAGTGTAGTGATAATCTCAGAAGGTTGATCTATTCAAGCACACTGTACGGATGATGGACTATGCTACAAAATGAGATTTGATTTTAAAGAATCAAGTGCTGAATTTGTCTCCAAATGGAACTGATATGTACGAGTTAGCTGAAATATTCTTGACTCAGCTACCACATTGCATGTTTCTTAAAATGAGCCCATAGTCTTAGCCTTGTCACATTACAGTCAGTCATATAACCGAATGTAACAATGCCATGATGCCATGATGAAATGTAATCACAGTTCTTTTTAAAGTTATTTTCACAGACATCTTAGCCTCATGGAAATGCTCTATTTCCATTATTCAGCATAACTACAATAAAACTAAAAGGAAATCTGTGTAGTTATGAGACAGAAATGTAAGACTGGGTCCGTCACAGAGCCAGAAACGGTCCCTCAACTTCGTGCAACGTCAGAAACGAGAACTGCATGTCTTCTCGAACTGTCACCTCCGAGGTAAGATGATTGTCAGTAAATTGGTTATGCCACCAACTGGGACAGACACAGTTAATGGAGCTGTTTCACCAAAAAAAAAAAAAAACCCACAAAATTTCCCAGTGACTGAGCACCTGCACCATGCTCTCTAATAGTCAGCAATTCAGTTGTCTCTTACATCCTCACGCTTCACTTGACGCAGCATGCTGTTTACTTCTCCTCGAATTTATTCTAAAAAAAAAAAAAAAAAAAAGAGGTATTTGAAGTTTAGATGACAAGCCAGAAAAAGAAGTTTCTCAGTCCCATCTACTGTGACTGGAGTATTTTACAATTCGTAAAATAATTGCTGATTGAAATGAGGTATGCAATGAGGTGCTTACTGTAACTCCTGGTTTCGTCACTTTACCTCACCACAGAGTGGAATACAGTACTGCTGAGTGAACTGCATTTCAGTATCTCATACCTGAAACATTGTGTAATGATTTGCATTTGTAATATAGATTTTGCTCTCAGATTTTGCTCTCCTGTGCATTGATTTTCCATTTTTCCACTGTATTCAACATGTGGCATTGATTCCTCACCTGAACATACATTTGATTATATTAGGTGTTCATATCTGAAGTAATCCATACTAAACACCAGCTTCATGCCAGTTACTTTTTTTTATAGTGGTTAGGTTTGTGAGCTCGTGTGTAATCGCCTGTGGCTTTGATGGGGGAAAGAAGGGGGCGTGGCCAGACATACATAACTCCAGTGGAAAAAAATACCAGACACTTGTTACGAGTCAGCTGTAGCTGCAATCGCTAGCTTTAGCATTTAATCAGCTTTTTGCTGTTGCTTTATTTTGCTTAATTGCTCTTTAACAAGGTCAGGAATGCTGCTTTAAATAAGCGCAAGTTATTTGCTAATTAAACTCATTATGAAATGGAAAAAAAAATTGAATAAACTACATGTACGTGCGCTCTGTGGTGAACAGTAGCAGAGATACTTATTGAATTCTTGAACTATATTACTTTGTTGCCCTGATAAACAACACTTTTTTTTTAAAATTAATTTAAATCTCTGTTCATGTTTTAGGAGCGAAAACATTCACGGCTTTACCTGTTTGGCATCACGGACAAGGGAAGCTGAGATGCGTCAAAATAAAATGTTTTGTCAGACAGCAGGTTATTAGGGATTGTATAGGAGACAAAATGGGCATTACAAGTTCCAACATGCATTACGAGATACTACACACTTTCTTTCTGTCTTAAAGCTGCAGACACCACATTTTTTTTCCACAGACATTCAAATCGTCTACGTTGATAGCCATCATGATAGTTAGAATCTATCTGCGATTCCCAGTACTATCATTGTTCGTCCCAAGCCTAATAATGGTACCTAAAATGTCTGTTGTAAGCGTCCTTAAAAAGCCTTTCGATGTGCGATGTACCTGCAGTGAAAAAATCTGCTGTAATTGTTTTGGAAAGGTCTACCTGAAGGGAACACAGCTGTTTTCCCAGAGTAATCAATTGTTCCTGTGACCAAACCTGCACTTAATGTTGTTATGCTCAATGAAAATGATTGATGGTAGTTTTAGAAAGGCTCTGCTCAGTATTGCTCACACACATTGATTCATTTGGGCTGAATAAACAGATGTGCTCTTTTGAGTGAGGTAACGTTTTTGTATTGAAATAATGACACTAACATCTTGTATTTCTGCTTATTCACTTCAACCCTGATCGATAACAATTTCTGTCCAATTTTCTCCCTATTCATCCCATCAAATTATATCTTTCACCTCCCGCCCTTTTTATTTTTGTGTACCTTCTCTCTCTCTTATTCAGTGTGACCAAGACCAGTGCATTCAGAGCACCAAATTCGTTTTGCAGGCCGCCGCTACGCCGTTGCTGCAGAGCGAGGCTCCAGTCATGGCTGATGAGTCATCGGTGCCTGGCAGGCCAGCTCTAGGCGCTCCGTGTCCGTTGCTTCCTCTCGGCCAGCCCACACCACCCACCTCCACCCCAAGTCTGAGCTGCGAAGCTGAGAGTCTGAGCCCTCCTGCCCCCGAGGCCCCGCACCACTTCCTCACACCCGACGAGGCCCCCTCGCCCCCAGGCATGCTTCCCTGCACAAACCCGCTGGACCACAGCCACACGGCGCCCTTCTACAACCCTGCCTGCCAGGACTCTCTACATGAGGACTCGGTCAGAGGCCTGGTCAAACTCAGCTCTGTTTAAATAGACTGATGCGTGGTCATTGTGTGTGTCCCCCACACTGCCCTTTAATCTGTGCCAAGAGCCTGCTAGCTCCTCATCGTAACTCTACAATCTCAGTGATCTGAGCAGCCCAGAGTGTGGACCTGAACACATTTAAACCCAGCCCACAATCTGCCACACTCCCTAGTCACAAAGTGAGTTGCCAAATCTGTCTTTGCTCCTCTGACTGTCTGTACAGGAGCTGCTGCCCTCAAGGCTGGGTGGCTTCTAAAACAAAGGGCTGTAACTAACTCAGTTCATTGAACCGTTTAAGAAGAGGATGTTCCACTTGAATAGCTGCTTCATGTATCACTTACTGGGATTCACTTTGTATTTTGGGGCTGATTTTTTTTTGAGGGGGGGGGCGGTGTTGGGAACTCGGAATCTCTGCCTGACGACTGGGAACGGACAGTTTTTGCCTTCCTGTCTTTTGAGATAATTGCACGGTTGATAACGTGAGGTGTTGTCATCATGTTGCATATGCGTACACTTTTTCTTTTTCTTTTTTTTTTTTTTTTAACTATTTTGGAAAGAATATGGTATTGTGTTGTGTTGTGGCGCAAAAGAAATGTTTTCCTTTCTTAACAAATTGGTGTATATCATATGGATCTTACTACATTCCCTGCGTTTTAATGGGATTCTGTATAAGCTGTTCCTGCATCTTTAAAGATTCAGTGTTGTATGCTGCAAGGTTCCCTGGTCTGCATAAACACAGTGTTATCTTGTGACGACTGGCTGTGGTGAATGTCTTACCAACACGACCTATGATACTGTGTCATGAAAGAAATACACTGCCCATTAAAATCGGATTCATTACAAGCACCAGTTCCCTTCTTAATTTCAGACGTACATTAGGATGCCGTTGTTTTAGGACTGACAAAAAAAAATTCCATGCATTTTAGTGACACTTGCTTTGCGATAACCAGCTTGTACATTAATCTCAAAGAAATACATTATTAATTTTGTCTCTGTATTCCAGAGCTTTTCACCACATGCCCTTTAGTCAAATTTTCATCCGGAGCAGATCAAAAATGACACAAGTGCTACTTTTATATAATCAGTTTTAAATGTGCAGACTGGTGTTATTGTTCTGAAATAACAGGATCCACTCAAAAATGTCTTAATTTTCAGGAAATTGAATGAATACATGTATAAACTTAACAGAATACTGTTTTTCAACATCTACCAATCTGGTGTGTCTGTGTGTGTCTGTGTGTGTGTGTCTGTGTGTGATTACTGCAGACAAGAACTAACCTATTTAGTTAATATTCATATAGAAGCCTAAGGGCAGTTGTTTCATTATTAATAAATGTGATTATATGATGCAAATTCACAGCTACAACTATTACACGCTAAACTCCTACAACCTTTTAGATGAGAGATATGAATAAATATTTTAGTTGTTACATGTTTTTTCTTTTTTTTTTTCTTTTCCACTGTTCAACCCTTGGCTCAGTAAAATAAAAAGTAATTCTTGTTACATAAAACTAACTTAAAGGTTTGTGGCGACTATTCTTCCCGCTGATAAAAGGACGAATTACAGATTTGAAGCTTATTTTACAATTAGCTTTGATTGTAGGATTCATGGGTTTCATAAAAAAAACATTTCGCATAAACGTCAACCACCTCAACAACTGCCCGTAGACTTCAATTATAATGACTTTCTTTTCTGAACAAGGTTTAGTTTATTTTTTCAAAGAAAGAAACAAGCTAACAAAACACCCATTCAAAACACCACCCAATCCCATGCAAACAAGCCCCCCTACACACACACACACACACACACACACACACACACACACACACACACACACACACACACTATCACCACTTAGTTATTTAGGGAAATGGTACATAAATGGTATCAAATGAATATTATTAATTAAACAGTAAGTAAAAGAAAATATGTATTTGTAATTGCATCAAAACAGAAAAGGGGGGAGTCAATAAATAAACAAATGAGTAAATAAATGCATAAAAAAGTAAAAAATATTAAAGGGGAATATACTGATTTATTTTTATATAGTTGACATTTACTGCATTCTTGTAATCTGGTCAAATTCAGCTGTTCGATTAGCATCCAATTCTCTCACAAACTCTATAAAGGAATACCACTTTGTATTATAATGAGTTTCAAATAAACGTTTTCACGTTTCTCAGTGCAGGCAAATAAACGGTAGATACAGATTAAAGGTGGTGGTCTAGACGTTATGGAAAAAATCTGTCTCTGACATTTCTACTCAAGAATTATTGGGCATCCTCGCAGGCATGAACTGCACACAGGTAATTTGAATAATCTGGATCAGAAGCCAAGAAAATCATCTTAAGGACGTGCGTAATCCGAGTCTGAATATGAGGAACTTTCCCCTGTGTAAATATTGGCCTTAAACCGCCAACTCTGAATAAAGCCTGCAAGTTCACTGTAGTGTTTATTACATGCTTTATTAAATACATAAAGTATAAAGCACATTAATTATAATAACACTGTTACTCCGTAACAATACATTTGCACTCGTTGCAAACTGCTTATACAGTCCTCCATTTTAACCAAAACTGAACATGACGGGTGTAAAAACCGTATAATTATCTCTCACTGTGAGTGCAGTCCATTCGTATCATGTTCTTCACTCTTCTCAGGTTCTCACACATTAGGCACATTAGGGAAATATGTACCCTCGTATTTATTTATTTACTGCAGCCATTTGAACTTTTATCCCTAACATTTCCATCCCGAAAACCCAAACCAGTTACAGTCATAACTTTTGATGTTCTCTAAGCAGCACTTTGTCTAGTTTTATCACAACTGCTGTTAGATTCAAGCTGACATTTTTATTATATATTTATTTTACTGCCACTGAGGTTATTGAGTTTTAGATTCACTGCAATGACCACTCAGTTAGGCTTATAACTATAATAACTATGATTTCATCACAGTAACATCAGTGTTGCAGCACTGTTCGATTTAAAAGCAGTATAAAATTATGCACTAACTGAGACAACTTCAACTCCAATTTAAAATAAAACTCTTCAGCCTCCACGTGTTTAAGATCAAACGATCACTCGTAATCAGTTTTTGCTCATTTGACTGTACAGCAACTTTACAGTGGTTGACATGTACCACTATTAATGTCACTTTAAAGCTTTAAATAAAAATCATTGACAATGCCTTACAGATGCCATGCCCAGCATCTTCACTCATCCAGATAATAGCTTTTATAAACAGCTTTTCGAGTCGATAGTAAATCCTCGGTGCATTTTTTTTCAGACCGTCTCGTCTCATAAAATGTATCCTGATTTTTTAATACGTTTTTATGTCATTGTGACATAAGGCAAGTAAGTAGCCATTGATTATGTGTGTGTGTGTGTGTGATATATATATATATATATTTATTTTATTCTATTAGCTAATTGCTACACTATGGAAAAAAGTTCCATGGATCCAGGTCTCAGATGATGTTTTGGAAACGCAGCCCTTTCCTCACATGCAGTGGTGTGCATTGGGCGTTCTCTTTCAGTGACACAGGTGTGTATTTGTTAATTGGCTGTTAAAAAAAAAAAAAAGAAAAGAAAGAAAGAAACACAGAAGTGCTGAAGCGAGCATGTGCTGTTACTGATCTGAGAGTCACCAGAGCTTAATGTCCTGTAAGTCCAGGTCTCCGAGGACCTCCAGCTGGGTGATGGAGCTCAGGTCCTGCACTCGGTGTCTGTACTCCAGCAGATGCTCTCCGTTCACAGCGATTTTAAACTGGTGAGTCTGGCACAGGATGATGATCTGAGGACACAGACAAGAACAGGTGTGCTAATGTGTTTAAGAGCCACGGGGAACCAGAAATCTGTGTGCTTTCTAATTATGTTGTTGTTGTTGTTCCTGCCACAAAATGACATGAACAACTGGTGAACATTCAATATCTAGTAACTGATTTAATCCTGTTTTAATATGCCCTTGGTGGAATCCCAGAAACCACTGCAGTTGGACACAATTGCAGTTTCGATTTAATACACAGCAATAAAATACTGTGAAATAATTTGTATTTTAATAACATTTGTTTTGCAACATTCCAACTGGGCTTTATGCAAATCACCATGGAAATCACTTCAGGATGCAGAGTTATATTTAGATTCATGATGAGCAAGCTAGAGGTAAGAGCGGTGAGGAAAAACTCCCCGAGACGTCAGGAGGAAGAAACCTTGCGAGACTCGAAAGGAACTCATCCTCTTTTGGTGATTGTAAGTGATTACAGTATATAGTATAGCTGTAGAAGAGAAAAACACAAACAGTACGGAGTGTGCTGAAAGGATGTTCAGTATGAGCAGACTGTTAATAAGAGCCCTGAGATGAGCATAAGGCAGTCTTTATGATTACAGCAGCAGCTCTTATGTACAAATCTACAGTATCCAAGTGTAATTATTATTATTATTATTATTATTACTACTACTACACAGACAGTTCTCAAGTTGTCACTTCTGAGCTGTTATCAAGCAATGTATTATTTCCATCTTGTTTTATTATAACACTGAAGTATCACACAAATGTTTTTTTTTTTTTTTTTGAGTTTTATTTTATTTTTGCATTATGAATCACCAAACACATTTCTGAATAACTGATGTTATGTAAGTCACCATGAGAAGGATTGACAACGTGTTCCCAGGTTCTATCTCCACAGAGGAGCCTCACATGTAAAACTAATAACCATGGCTTGTTATATTAAAGTACTTTTTTTTGTACCGAAGCCATTCTTAATATATGTTTATTTTTTTATTAAATGTTATCTCCAGTTACTTGTCTTTGTGATTGTTGAATCATTGCCATGAGTCTTTAATGAAAGTGCTTTTGACATTGAATGCAAGTTTGATGAGGAGGACAAAAGTCTAGTCCAGACTACGGGTAAAGTATAATTTCCTCACTGTAGTGGAGTGAAGAAACACTTGGAGGTATTCCTTGCAGAGGAGTGGTCATGATCTTAAGGAGTAATAACATGTTTTAATAATGTTTTCGCTGACTTTTTTGAAAATGAGTGATCCAACAGTCTATTAAATATTAAATATTGTCTACCTCTATATTTCCTGTCAGTCAGAATAGAGGAGTTAGTGCTCTCCTCCAAGTGTGTTCATCTGCCCTAAGATATTGCAGTTTAGAAATATGAGGTGGCTTCACGTCTCCAACGAAACATTCACTATCATAAACTTATAGTTGTCATGTGATAGGGGAGACTTAGCTAGAAACTGCTTTAAATAAAAATGTTACACTTTTTTTTTTTGTTATCTTGTACGATATGGAAGCTGGTCTGGGAAAACCCTGTTGGAGGTCGCTGTGGCTGAATTCTGGCAAAAAAAATAGGCGATCTTCCTTCTGGGATCATGTTGGGTACGGAGCCAGTTTAACATGGTGGTGGCAAAAACAGTCTGCCTGTAAAAACATGCCAGCCAAGTGTGATTTCAGTAAATGTCATGTTGAACAAATTGTTAGAACATTACATGCCGTAGCAAAATGGACGTAAACCTTATTAATTTGGTTAGTGGATCAGATACCGGCTGTTAAAATACCCACAATGCTCATGTCACAGGTGTAATACAATCTTTAAATGCAGTTTTCTCATTTTTTTTTTATTAATTTTGGGGGTAACTAGAAATGAAAATGCAATAACGTTACATTTTAATTTCATGCGAAAGAGAAACATATTTCTGTTCGGGAAAGTCTGTTTTCAGAAGTACACAGCAGAAAAATGTCACAGTTTCACCATGTGAAGGGTTTTCCCAGACCATTATAAAGATTTTATAGGACAAGGCCACATACAGAAATAAGATTAAAGGTGTAACTCAGACGTTCAGATGCTTTCAGATGACATGCTATTCCAGCTGTAGGGGAAGTCTCTATATTGTACTGCAGCAGAGCTGGAGCAATTCTGCTTATAGTAAATGTTTTCACTCAGTGAAGTCTGTTATGTGAAAGTCAGAAGTGCTCCGAGCCCCTTTCCTGCGCTTTAATACGCACTCATACCTCAAAGTATTTCCCAGCTGTGAACGGGAAGTATGACAGCTCTATCTCCTCCGGTCCCCAAGACTCGCTTAAGAAAGAGTTGCGGATCAGCGTGCCTGATTTGATCCGTGCGTTCAGGTGTAGGGCGATGTTTTTTGACTCGCTGCACCTCAGGTTTACAGAGAAACTAGAACGCGCAAGAAAAATGCTGTTATAGTGTGACTGCTACATACAATAATAAAATAAAGGAGCAGTGCTGAAGTACCTGTGAGGAAACAAGCTGACGTGGCCCTTAATTGTAATGTGCTGTCCAGGACTGAGCCCTTTAAGGACACTGCCCCTGTAGGGTATACTCTAGAGGGACAGAGAAAATATGTAACTTGTACCTGGTGTACTTGGCATTCTGTCTTCATAATATTAGTTCAGTTAGATGAACTCATGAACTCACCAAATCACCTGATTCTGAAAATATTGCCTGTGGAAATGAGGTTGAGATTATTATCATTGTTAATAAGCCTCCTGATTTAAATAAATAAATAAATAAATCAGTAGATAATGAGACAGAGCTTCTTACTGAGCTTGGGACATAGCCAATGGCTTGTATTTGAACTTTTCCTGATACGGAGAACGTGTCGACCCTGTGCAGAGGGATTCTGTGCTGATACTCCAGGACATGAGCTCCGTTTACTGCCACCTGCAGGAGAGAAACAGCGATCGGCGGCAACAGTCAGGTACAGAAACACCACTACGTTTAAAGAGCTGGTAATCTGTCTTTGCATCCTGATAGCCTGTGCTTGTATTACGAGCGTGCAGAGAACCCTTAGTTATAGTAAGTGCCCCCTATATTATTTGTGTGTGGCATTCTAGAAAACTGCCCAAAATTTTTTTTAAAAATGTATTTTCATGTGTCTACTTTGAGAAGACAAACATATTTTACCAAACTAGACAATCAAACAATCTAAAATGCTATAGCTTTACTTCTGACTGAGATACATGCAAAAGTGAAACATATTTCACACTTTATATTTCAGTTTACATACTTCAGGAAAACTTTTTCCAGATCTGTTTGCAGTAAGGGTGTAACTGAATATGAATCCATTAATTTGGATTGAACAGATATTATATCCTAAACGAATACAGATCCCAACTGTAGATGACGCATTTTTTTTTCTCGGAAGCTTGTAGGGAGGGTTGCCAGGTCTTGGTAAAATTCCAACTCAAACTTCAACTCAAAAATTGCACGTCCAGAGATTGCAAGGTCAAATCCCAACGATGCCAGAGCTCTCACCGGGAGTCCAAGAGAGCAAAATTGGCCTTGCTCTCAGGGAGGAGGATGTGGCATACTCTCTCCCCTATTAATCACGGCGACACTAGCCAATCACGGCATGTAGAAGTGGGCGGATAGCACTTTCCTCCGAGTGTGTTATGCCGTCCCTGATGCAGCGCAAAAATCGCACAAAAAAGACCTGAAACTAGCCCAGAAAAGGTAGATGCGTGGTTCTTCTTTTTCCATTCTTTTCGTGGAACAGTGGTGCATGTTTCTGATTTGCAGTATCTGCATGCAATATGCAGACATCATACGTGGAACCTGGCAACCCTGCTTCCAGTTCCAGTTCCACACCGAATATGAAAACAGATACAAATAATCTGAGCACTAAACAGATACAGATACGAATAGATAATAGCATTGTGCTACACCTCTAATATGTGGAATAAAATGTTAAAATTTGACTAGGTGCAGGGTTTTTCCAGGCCGCCACACATTTATCGCATTTTGAAACGGTTTTTGAAACCTACCTGGTGGAAGATCATATCTACATAAACATTCAGCCTCTTGCTGGAAGCACTCAGAGAATGTTTTCAGGAGGCCTGTCCATGTTTAGCAAAGCTAAAGACCAGTCTTCATTCACACAGAGAGATCTAGTGCAACCTGAATGTGTTGGCTAGACAACAGGGATTGTAATGTGGTCTTCTTTGATTAATCAAACCACCCCCATGCCAGGTAGCTTCCATCTGCTTTGAAATGAGATTAGGGCTAATTCCTTGTTTATCATTGCACTGGGTATGTTACGTTGTAGTATATCTCACCTCTGATGGCCAAATAACAGCCAAATGTCTACTTTTGAAGTAACCAATTTCCACGCAGTAGTTACTATATTTAAAGTTCTTACGTTTATTTACCATACTGATTTTATTACTAATCCATTTCAGATTGATGGGAGCGAAATGGCTCACCTTTTACCAATTCACATGATTGCAGGACAGTCTATTTAAGTTGCACTTTTGGATGGTATGTAGCCAACAAATCCAAGAGAGATGGAAGGAAGTAAAAGAACAAGAAAAGCAAATTGGACAGAAGAGCAGTGTTTGGAGAATATTTCTTCTTTCCGCCATTTTGTCCTCTGCCTCTGTCCTCTTAAGCCTCTTAAAAGTCCTCCTCTCTACTCTTAACAATTTTTACCTTAGGAGCTGTTTTTAGGGCTAAGATGTTTCATGAATCATTTTTATCTTTACTAAGATTTAGTCCTAAATTTAAGGGGAAATTCTAAGAAAACGTCATAATTCTACGAATTTTCTTAGAATTTCGTCACTAGGAGCAACTTTTAGGCTTAGGAAGCTTTGTGAATACGGGCCCTGGCATTTAAAAGGTCTGATCTTAATTTAAGCTTAGCTTAGAACAGGCATCAGAAGCAGCAAAATAAAGTCACCTCAGTTTTTGGCTCAACAGTGCCCCCTGGTGGGAGGCCACCTCAGCCCCAGACTCTCAAGGTGAATATCAGGTCACTCACCTTGTACACATCTTCCTGTACTAGAATGATTGTCTCAAAGGATGCTCCTTGCTTAAAGGGCATCTGATCGAGAATCTCCTCTCTGCCCCAGCTACCTTGCTGTAAGGAGTTGCAAACGATGCACGGAGAGCTCCTGAAGCGGGGGTTGAAGTGGAAAGCGATGTCGGCTCGGGGTTTCGTGCTGCTGCCACAGGTCAGGTCAAACTGGAACCTGGAAGTAGAGGTGTACTTTATATAACTACGCTGCGTAATAATTACATTTACTATAGCAGCTGTGCGTGTGATTTCATCTGCAGGAGAAATGTACCCAACACTCGATACCGACTTAATCTTTACACGAGAACCGCGCAATATAAACAATAAGATAAGATAAGATAAACTTTATTAATCCCCGAAGGGAAATTCAGGAAAAAATGTGTACTTGCTATTAAATTGCTTCACATCGTGACGGTGCTATGCCTTAAAATAGGGTAGAAATAAAAGACCTGTGAAATCCTGATGTGACACGGTGACAGATTGTTCTGACTAAAATACAGCGTGTCCCAAAAGTCTCCATACACAGAGGAAATTAACACTTTTCAGCAAAATGTCTTCCAAATTTTTTCATACTTGGTTCATATTACATTTTTCCCCCCCAGATAGCCTTCAAGAATGCCTTTGACAAAAGAAGAACGTCTTGAATTCATTCTCATGGCGGGACCGGGAAGCTTCGCAAGCTTGCAGTGATCATGCAGTTACATGCAGAACACCAGATGTGTTAACACAAGTTCATCACGAGTGGGAGAGATGACTCCATCTGTGCTTGCAAAGAAACGGCAATCATGTAGATGATGTTTTGTAAATAAAGCTCCGTTTTGCTAAAAAAAAAAAAAAAGTGTTAATTTCCCCTATGTATGGAGACTTCTGGGACACCCTGTATTTATGTTTGTGGATGTCATGGGTCATCGAATCACTTATCCAGAGCACCCAAAACACTTGAAGGAAAACTCCACCCTGAAACACATTAAATCTGTTTGTACTGAAAGGTCTGTGATGTGTTTAGGGATTCTGGTGACAATTTGCTGGTTAGATCTCCAGCGGGAACTTGACGTCACAAGAGGACTTTGCTAGTGCAGTTAAAATGGTGTTTAACAGAAGAAAAGCAATCATAACCAGGTCTCAATTTTAGCTCCTAAAACCAAAAACAGCAAAAGCTGCTTTTGTTTTTGTCTCACTCACTACTTCCAGTGACATTCAATGTCATATTAATGAGAAATTCAGCACAGAATTAGTTGGAACATCAAATGTTGGACTCAAAGCTCCAGAATGCTTTGCAGCTACACAACACATCTGCACTGAGTTATGGCAGAGACACGGCTCTGTGATTTCGCGATCTACAATGGTGTTGCTAGTGGTATTAGCCTGAAAATTATGGAGCAGAGTGTACAGATGGCGAGGTGAGAGAGCTGGACAAACTAAAGAATTAAAGCCCTGCTGCATCGCTCTCTTTAGGTAGAGCTGAAGTGAAGGTTAAATCCCACTGCATCACTATCAGCAGGTTGTCAAACAGCATTGTGGGTAATGTAGTAATGTAGAAACTGTTAACTAAAGTGAAAACAGACCATCATGTTGATAAAAGAAGTTTAAAATGGTAAAAAAAAAAAAAGTCTACTCATGAGGCTTGGATGTCATTAGAGGTCAGATATTAATGATTTTTTTTTTTTTTTTTTT